>JAUIMM010000169.1:7930000-8485000 GCA_031769625.1 Taudactylus pleione | reverse complement strand
TACTTTTACTAAACAATTGACCTTCCAACAGTCCTTAGCGAGGAGGATGAAGTACGACAGCAGTCATCCTGAAGCAAAACGTATAACTGAGGCCTTGACTGCTATGTTGGTGTTAGATGTGCGTCCGGTATCCGCCATTAGTGCAGTGGGATTTAGACAATTGATGGAGATAGTGTGTCCCCGGTTCCAAGTCCCGTCTAGATTCCACCTGCATCCTCAAAGCAGCAGCGACAAGCGTGCGTCTGTCTGTTAAAGGGTGGTGTAACCCTCAAAGTGCGCTCCACAAACAATAAAAAAATTCTTCTTTTTTTTTCTCTTTGTGAAATGTGTGGGCTGTAGCCGCACCTGCATCCTTAAAGCAGCAGTGACAAGCGTGCGTCTGTCTGTTAAAGGGTGGTGTAACCCTCAAAGTGCGCTCCACAAACAATAAAAAAATTCTTCTTTTTTTTCTGTCTTTGTGAATTGTGTGGGCTGTAGCCACACTTGCATCCTCAAAGCAGCTGCGACAAGCGTGTGTCTGTCTGTTAAAGGGTGGTGTAACCCTCAAAGTGCTCCAAAAAATAAAAAACTATTTTTTTTATGTGTTTGTGACTTGTGTGCGATGTAGCCGCACGTGCATCAACAAAGGAGAAGCGCCAATCGTGCGCCTGTGTCCCAATAGTAAAGGGCCGGCTGGCTTGTCCGATAAAGGGTGCTGTAACCCCCAAAGTACACTCCAAGCAAAAAAAATATATATTTTCTGTGTTTGTGAATTGTGTGCGCAGTAGCCGCACATGCATCAACAAAGTAGTGCCAAGCGTGCGCCTGTGTCCTAAGTAAAGGGCCGGCTGGCTTGACCGTTAAAGGGTGCTGTAACCCCCAAAGTACACTCCAAACCAAATAAAAAAATATTTTCTGTGTTTGTGAATTGTGTGCGCAGTAGCCGCATGTGCATCAAGAAAGTAGTGCCAAGCGTGCGCCGGTGTCATAAGTAAAGGGCCGGCTGGCTTGACCGTTAAAGGGTGCTGTAACCCCCAAAGTACACTCCAAACCAAATAAAAAAATATTTTCTGTGTTTGTGAATTGTGTACGCAGTAGCCGCATGTGCATCAACAAAGTAGTGCCAAGCGTGCGCCTGTGTCATAAGTAAAGGGCCGGCTGGCTTGACCATTAAAGGGTGCTGTAACCCCCAAAGTACACTCCAAACAAAATAAAAAAATATTTTCTGTGTTTGTGAATTGTGTGCACTGTGGCTGCATGTGCATCAACAAAGGAGCAGCGCCAAGCGTGCGCCTGTGTCCCATAAATAAAGAGCCGGCTGGCTCATTTCTTAAAGGGTGGTGTAACCCACAAAGTGCACTACTCTCCAGCAAAAAAAAAATATATTTTCTGTGTTTGTGTGCGCCTTAGCCGCACGTATATATCAATATAACATAAATGGAGGACCAAACTTTCTCCGATTAAAAATAAAATAGGGAAAGATCAAGAACCACTTCCTCCTAGTGCTGTTGCTGCTGCTGGGAGTTGTTCATCATCCCAGAGAGGAAGTAGGAAAACCACTACTTTTACTAAACAATTGACCCTCCAACAGTCCTTAGCGAGGAGGATGAAGTACGACAGCAGTCATCCTGAAGCAAAACGTATAACTGAGGCCTTGACTGCTATGTTGGTGTTAGATGTGCGTCCGGTATCCGCCATTAGTGCAGTGGGATTTAGACAATTGATGGAGGTAGTGTGTCCCCGGTTCCAAGTCCCATCTAGATTCCTCCTGCATCCTCAAAGCAGCAGCGACAAGCGTGCGTCTGTCTGTTAAAGGGTGGTGTAACCCTCAAAGTGCGCTCCACAAACAATAAAAAAATTCTTCTTTTTTTTTCTTTGTGAAATGTGTGGGCTGTAGCCGCACCTGCATCCTTAAAGCAGCAGCGACAAGCGTGCGTCTGTCTGTTAAAGGGTGGTGTAACCCTCAAAGTGCGCTCCACAAACAATAAAAAAATTCTTCTTTTTTTTCTGTCTTTGTGAATTGTGTGGGCTGTAGCCACACTTGCATCCTCAAAGCAGCTGCGACAAGCGTGTGTCTGTCTGTTAAAGGGTGGTGTAACCCTCAAAGTGCTCCAAAAAATAAAAAACTATTTTTTTTATGTGTTTGTGACTTGTGTGCGATGTAGCCGCACGTGCATCAACACAGTAGCAGCGCCAAGCGTGCGCCTGTGTCATAAGTCAAGGGCCGGTTTGGACATCTTGTCCGGACTGAAGGACGTGCCAACAATTTCTGACAAGTCTACTGTCACTGCATATGATACTGTCCTCAAAGCAGCAGCGATAAGCATGCGTCTGTCTGTTAAAGGGTGGTGTAACCCTCAAAGTGCGCTCCACAAACAATAAAAAAATTCTTCTTTTTTTTTCTGTCTTTGTGAAATGTGTGGGCTGTAGCCGCACCTGCATCCTTAAAGCAGCAGCAACGACAAGAGTGCGTCTGTCTGTTAAAGGGTGGTGACACCCTCAAAGTGTGCTCCACAAACAATAAAAATATTCTTATTTTTTTTTCTGTCTTTGTGAAATGTGTGGGCTGTAGCCGTACCTGCATCCTTAAAGCAGCAGCGACAAGCGTGCGTCTGTCTGTTAAAGGGTGGTGTAACCCTCAAAGTGCGCAACACAAACAATAAAAAAATTCTTCTTTTTTTTCCTGTCTTTGTGAATTGTGTGGGCTGTAGCCGCACCTGCATCCTCAAAGCAGCAGCGACAAGCGTGCGTCTGTCTGTTAAAGGATTACATCGGTGACAGCATCCAAGTAGGCATGTCAGACAGTCCGTACATGTACTGGCAGGAAAAAGAGGCAATTTGGAGGCCCCTGTACAAACTGGCTCTATTTTACCTGAGTTGCCCCCCCCTCCAGTGTGCACTCCGAAAGAGTGTTTAGTGCAGCCAGGAACCTTGTCAGCAAAAGGCGTAGGAAGTTGCTTCCACAAAATGTGGAGAAGATGATGTTCATAAAAATGAATTATCAACTTTTCCAGGGAGACCAGCCTCCAGAACGTACAGAGGGACCTGTGGTGGTGGATTCCAGCGGGGACGAATTAATACTCTGTGAGGATGAGGATGTACACAACACTGAAGAGGGTGAGGAATCGGTGAATGAGGAGGATGAGGAAGACATCTTGCCTCCGTAAAGCCAGTTTGTGCAGGGCCAGATTAATTGCCAGCTTGTTTTGTGGGGGCCCAAACGAACCAATCATTTCAGCCATAGTCGTGTGGCAGACCCTGGCGCTGAAATGATTGGTTTGTTAAAGTGTGCATGTCCTGTTTATACAACATAAGGGTGGGTGGGAGGTCCCAAGGACAATTCCATCTTGCACCTCTTTTTTTTCTTTGCATTATGTACTGTTTGGGGCCTAGTTTTTCAAACTGCCATCCTGTCTGCCACTGCAGTGTCACTCCTAGATGGGCCACGTGTTTGTGCCGCCCACTCGTGTCGCTTAGCATAGTCATTCATCTACCTCGGTGCAACCTTTTGGACATAAAAACACTATTGTGAGGTGTGAGGTGTTCAGAATAAACTGGAAATGAGTGGAAATTAAGGTTTTTGAGGTTAATAATAGCATAGGAGCAGAAAAATCAACACATTCTGTGATTTTAGCTGTTTTTATGCTTTTTTAAAAAAAAATACAGATCCAAAACACAAAACCCAGAACCCAAAACATGGAAGGGTGGTTTTGGCAAAACCAATCTAGATCCAAAACACGAAGAAAGATCCAGATCCAAAACCAAAACACAAAACACGAAAAGTGGCCGGTGCACACCCCTAATATACATAATTCATCAGTGATAAGGAATGTTAATTTTCAAGGGCATATCGGATTTTATAATAACTAGACCCCTGATTGATTACATTTGATATGTTAATTTGACAAGGTGGATTTGCAAAATGTTTTATTATGTTGCTATCTTTGGACCTCTAAATAAACAGAGGAACTTTAAGTAAGTGCTGTGACCATATTTAATCTATGATACATTACGTACACAAGAACACCTTACAGTTACACTTAAGAGAAACATAAAGCAAACCATATACAGCATTCTAACTATAATTTTTTATTGCACCATGGCTCAGGCTTTTGATGCAATGAAGAAAGAATAATCTCCTTCCTCTCCTACCAGTCTAAAGTCATTTCACAATATGACTCCGACAAGATTATTAAAAATAATATGTATTACACACATGTATTACACACTAAAGCACCTGAAAATGGGTGCTAGCATATTTTAAAGTTGCTAAAGTAAAGTTTTCAAAAATGTGAAAAATCCACCTACTGCAAACTGCAAATACCTGCAATCTTAAAAACACCTGGCGCATACTTGGGGACCCACCTAGAGTCTATTTCACTAGTTTTTAAGTTTGTTCCCCAACTTTGGTCTTTTTCGTGCCCAAAATTAAAGTGCTTTTTTTAGGTATTCTTATGTTTTTTATTTACTTTTTTTGACACAGTTTACCTTTGGGGGGCTGTCCCAAGGGTGCTGGGTGGTTTTCCGATGTTTGTACCCTAAAACCCCAATTCTGCACTTTTTTCTGCCTTCTATTCATAGGCAAAACTTTTCCACCGGGTCCATTAACTTTCCGCACCGGCAAAAAGACTTTGGAATTGAATACGGGAATAAGTTTCCACCTGTTGAAATGATATCACCCGCGATACTTTTTCACCGAAACTGACTTTTCGCTTCTAATTGAATACGGCCCTAAGTATTTGAATCTTATCCCTATTTGTTTTACTGATTCATATGCACCCTTTACATTTTCTTTTAGTTTCTCTCTGAATGCAGCATTTGATCATAGTCTCTATTACATTCATCTGTGAGAATATTTCCTTGAATGCCAAATTTACTGTCGTTGTCTGCTATTCTCCCTGCATAGTATTGATCTTTGGGGAGTCCATGAATTAAAGATTTTGGATGGACCCTATCTGTCCTTAAGAAGTTGCTATGATTTGTAGGTTTGGAAAACACAGCTGTGTTCTGATTTTGTTACTAATTTATGTCTAAAATGATTGATAGGAGCAATTTTTTGATCTCCCTCCATGTAACTCTCCTAGAATTTCATTCCACACTCCGTAGATATAATCCATGTACCTTATACGTGATATCCTTCATATGTACTGGATGCTTCAAAGAAATGATTTGTCAATGGGCTTCATAATATAAAAACTCCACATGCAGAGGTAAGAATGGCGATTCCTTACATGTGCCTTGTAACTGTAAAACAGTAATTTGGTTTGAATTGGAAAAAAAATCATTCTTAATGTCTTTTGTGTTCATTCGATATTGAACTTTCTACATCAAATAACTGAAATGATATCTGGATACCCTGTAATTTCTCATTGTGAGGGATTGCATAGTATACTGAATGGATGTCTGCAGTAGCTAACAAATCGTTATCTTCTGTGGCATCTTCTACATTATCAGGAGCTTTAATATGATCATAAAATGATATGGTGTCTGTCAGACGATGGGGGATGTTAAACACCATTGGCTAAAGATACATATCTATTGCCCAACTGGATATTATAGATGTAATAGGGATCCCATTCAAACAAACATTCTGATGTATTTCAATCAATAAATAAAATACAGATGTATAGTACTGTATAAGGATGTGAATTAATAAGGAAATAAATCTTTAGTAATGTCCCAAGTCTCAGTATTCCCCAGTGTTAAATCTTCAGAAAACCAATTTGTGTTATTAACACAGAGCAGCAAGGGAACTTGTTACCAAAAGATTTAGACAAACTGGCAAATTGGACCAAGACATAAGAGATGGAATTTACCAAGATAAATGTGGGGTAATGTACCTAGGTTGATAAGCATAACTATTGTGGAAATAGTTAAACTTGGAAAACAAGTTAAATGAAATCTGATTATGAACACTTTGGGGTCTATGTACTAAGCTTTGGTGAGAGAAAAAGTGGAGAGCCAGCAGCGTTTCTATTGAGGAGGGGGCCCGTGTGCAGTCGCCGACACGGGCCCCCTCCTCTCTGCCCGGCGGCCGGCAGCGCACTGTGCTGTGCGCGGCCAGCGCCAGAGTTATAGACTCTGGGCACTAGAGTGTGCCCAGAGTCTATAATGTATGCAAAGGTCACTGGGAAAATGGCCGCGGTGGCCATTTTCCCTGTACTGCACATGCGCAAACAATGAGAAAATGGCTGCCGTGGCTATTTTCTAGTCGTTTTACAGCGCTGGACCCCGCGCCGACGTGGGACTCCGGAGAGGTAGGTATTATTATGGGTGCAGGGTGTGCGGTGCTGGGCCCCTCTGGACCCAGGGGCCCATGTTCCCCGCACAAAAACAAACAATAGATAGACGGCGCTATTTAATCACAGCAGATAGAAAAGATGTACAATATAAAAATTTATATTTATTAATATGCACATAAAATATGTGAATAATCCTTAAATAGGATTAATAAAAGGTAACAATCCTAAAAAACATATATTACATTATAAGAAACAAGTATTGTACACAAATTGACAATGAAATATAAATATAGCCGCCGGTGGGTAATGATCTCCAATCCCCTGTAATACAGGGTGCCAAAGTCCCTTTCCAGATCAAATGATAAGACTGTGCACAATAATAGCTCCACATCCAATGGTAGAAATAATGTTCCCAGTAGTTGTAATACTGTGTAACAAACAGGCCACAGACTGATAATTATGGCAACATTGATATCAAAGCACAGTGCATGTGAGCTAAACTTCAAAGTGGAGTATATGCTGATGGTCGAGCAGTACTGGAGCAATAATAGGTGTGTATATAGGGGCTCAACAGTACTCACACTCCTCCAATAGAACAGGTCACTCCGGTAATGATGAATAATAAGCAACCTCCATGGCCGCCACCAGTGTCCTGGGAGAAGCGGAACAAGTGACCGACAGGGTCTCCCTCTCTCTGAACTGCTCCGGCGGTCAACAGTCTGCGGCGTCCATAGCCATGGAGATTTTCTTGAGTGGTGAATGAAGCAGGGACTGACCCCTCCTGAGCAATGATCCTGTGGTGCAGATCACCTGGGTTAGCTCACATGAATCCCGGCAAGCCACTGTGTATCGACCAGCGTGTCAGCGGCTGAGGGAGGAAATAAGGACGGGCAAAGTCTCGCACTGCAACATGCAGTAAAGATGCAATCACACCACCGGATAACACAACCGTGTCCTCAACGCGTTTCTCCGCACCTGGCAGCTTTCTCAAGAGGCGGATTTATTCAGAGGGTCAGTAATGGCCCAACTTTATAGTGCTGCCAATCACAAATTCCAGGTGTGTTAGGGTAATCAATTAATTGAGACAAACACCACTGCTCCCTTCATATCTAGTGATATCACCCATAGGGAGAAAAAAGCAAATATTTAGACTGGCTTAAATAAATCCTATTTACCCACATTTAATACAATACAATTCGTAATAATAATAATTAATAAATACATTACAACATGGAAGTGTATATTATTAATAATAATAACCAATACATAAAGAATTGAATAAATAAAAAAAATGTAATAGAAAATAAATAATAATAAACAATATAAAAAATAATAATTACAAAAATAATCACTAATATAAACAAACAAGAACTTGACGTGTTCTATTACCTAAATATATAGAAATAGGAAGCAGAGAAGCACCATCAGTAAAGAACCAAAATAAAAAGGCTCAGGTTCACTATATACTAAAAAAGAAGAATTTTATGAGAACAAAACAGGAGACGTGGCAGAAAAAGCTTCTCACAAATTACTAAATAAATTCAAGGTCAATTGTTTCATTTAACCCTTGTGGCTTTAATGATTGAAGTTTCAATATCCAGGAAGCTTCTTGTCGACATAAAGTTCTGAATCTGTCGCCACCCCGATTCGTAATGGGTATATATTCTAACCCAACTACTCTCAGACCGGAAGGATCACTCCCATGAATTTCCAAGAAATGCCTTGGGACACTATGGTTCATACACTTATTTAGAATATTCCTCCTGTGCTCCATAAATCTACACTTTAATTTTCTCATAGTACGCCCTACATAATAGATATTACAAGGACAATATAATAAATAGACAACAAAGTCCGTATTACAATTAATAAATGTATCTATTTTGAATTCTTTCTTGGATTGACTAGAAAATACAGTCTTGGTTTTATTAACTACATGTAAACATGTAGTACATTTGTTACGATTACACCTATAAAAACCACAAATGTTTAAACCTGTAATAGTACTCTGTCTAACTAAGGATTTTGAATCCCGCGAATTGTTCAAAAAGCTGAGAGCCAGCATATTCCTTAAGTTATTCGCCTTCCTAAACACAACCACCGGCTTCTCTTCCAGGCACTGGGCCAGAACAGGATCTGTGAATAATAGCTTGTGATTCCTCTTCATTATGCTAGTGATTTTGTTAGCTGAGATATTATACTTGGAGATAAATGTAGGATTAGGCCCAAAGTCCCCCCTCTGTTTGAACATAGAGCTAGATCTGGGAGCAGTGACGGCATCTGGCGCAATGTCACTGCTAGTCCCCGACTTGCCTATGTTACTCTGCTCAATAGTGATATTAACAACAGATGGCTGTATAGCAACTGTGCCATCACCATTAGTCTTAGATTGGCTACCTTTCAGAATGTTGCGTCTATCAGAGTATTCCAACGCTTCATCAAGCACCTCAGGGGGATAACCTTTATTTTTGAATTCCTGAATCAATTCAGTGGCCTGTGTTTTAAAATCTCTCTCCAAAGTACAGTTACTACATATACGTTGTAACTGACTTTTGGGAACATTTTCTAGCCATTTTTTCTTATGGTTACTAGAAAAAGGGATATAATTACATACATCGACTGGCTCTTTATAAGAGGAAACACTCAGGGATTCCTGTATCACCTCCACCGTGATATCTAAAAAATTAATACGAAGTAAATCATGAGTGCACGTGAAAAATAAACCAAAAGAATTAGTGTTAAGATAATCAACAAAATTAATAACTGAATCCGCATCACCATCCCAAATGAAAAACAGGTCGTCGATATAGTAGTGAATAAGATTTGCACCATATGGGCCATCCCATATGTGTAGTCGCTTTAGGCGGCCCATATAGAGGTTTGCAAAACTCGGTGCGAATCGACTACCCATCGCTGTACCGAGGACCTGTTCATAGTAGGGGTGAGCGGGTTCGGATTTCTGAAAACCGAACCCCCCCGAGCCCCCCGATCCGAGGCCGATCCGAGTCAGGCTCGACTTTTCCCGCCTGACTCGGATCTGAAATCGAGGCAAAACGTCATCATCCCGCCTTCCGGGTCTCGCGGGTTTTGGATCCTATATAAGGTACCCGCGTCGGCGCCATTTTCTCACTCGGCTTTGGACAGTGAAGAGGGAGGGTGGGAGTTAGGGCTGGGCTGTGTAGTGTAGTGTAGTGCAGAGGAGTGTTGTGCTGTGCTGTGCTGCGCTGTGCTGCTGTTGTCCATAGGGGCTGTGTCCACTACTTCAAAGTCCATAGGGGCTGGCTGTGTTGTGCTGTGCTGCTGTTGTCCATAGGGGCTGTGTCCACTACTTCAAAGTCCATAGGGGCTGGCTGGACTGTGTTGTGCAGTCAGTTGTCCATAGGGGCTGTGTCCACTCCAAAGTCCTGTGAAGTGTCCCAGTCCTAAAGGGGTGCTGTAGTGTTGTCCAGGGGGTGCTCTGTCCGTCAGAGGTGCTCCCCCCAAGTGCTAAAAAAATATATATTTTTTCTGTGTTTTTGAATTGTGTGTGCAGTAGTTGCACGTGCATCAACAAAGTAGTGCCAAGCGTTCACCTGTGTCATAAGTAAAGGGCCGGCTGGCTTGACCGTTAAAGGGTGCTGTAACCCCCAAAGTACACTCCAAACCAAATAAAAAAATATTTTCTGTGTTTGTGCATTGTGTGCGCAGTAGCCGCACGTGCATCAACAAAGTAGTGCCAAGCGTGTGCCTGTGTCATAAGTAAAGGGCCGGCTGGCTTGACCATTAAAGGGTGCTGTAACCCCCAAAGTACACTCCAAACCAAATAAAAAAATATTTTCTGTGTTTGTGAATTGTGTGCGCAGTAGCCGCATGTGCATCAACAAAGGAGCAGTGCCAAGCGTGCGCCTGTGTCCCATAAATAAAGGACCAGCTGGATTGACCGCTAAAGGGTGCTGTAACCCCCAAAGGGCACTCCAAACAAAATAAAAATATATATTTTTTTGTGTTTGTGAATTGTATGTGCAGTAGCCACACGTGCATCAACAAAGTAGTGCCAAGCGTGCGCCTATGTCCCATAAATAAAGGGCCGGCTGGATTGACCACTAAAGGGTGCTGCACTCCAAACAAATTTTTTTTTTTTTTTTCTGTGTTTGTGAATTGTGTGCACTGTGGCTGCACGTGCATCAACGAAGGAGCAGCGCCAAGCGTGCGCCTGTGTCCCATAAGTAAAGGGCCGGCTGGCTCATTTCTTAAAGGGTGGTGTAACCCACAAAGTGCACTAGTCTCCAACAAAAATAAAAAATTATTTTCTGTGTTTGTGTGCGCCTTAGCCGCACGTTTATATCAATATAACATAAATGGAGGACCAAACTTTCTCCGATAAAAATAAAATAGGGAAAGATCAAGAACCACTTCCTCCTAGTGCTGAAGCTGCTGCCACTAGTCATGACATAGACGATAACATGCCATCAACGTCGTCTGCCAAGGCCGATGCCCAATGTCATAGTAGAGGGCACATACAATCCCAAATGACAAAGTTCAGGAAAATGACCTTGAAAAAAACATTTAAATCATCTGAAGAGAAACGTAAACTTGCCAATATGCCATTTACGACACGGAGTGGCAAGGAATGGCTAAGATCTTTCCCTATGTTCATGACTAGTGGTTCAGCTTCACATGACGATGGAAGCCCTCCTCCCGCTAAAAAAATCAAACGAGTTAAGCTGGCAAAAGCACAGCGAAGAACTGTGCGTTCTAAGAAGATATCACAAATCCCCAAGGAGAGTCCAAGTGTGGTGGCGGTTGCGATGCCTGACCTTCCCAGCACTGGACGGGAAGAGGTGGCTCTTTCCACCATTTGCACGCCCCCTGCAAGTGCTGAAAGGAGCACCCACAGTCCACTTGCTGATATGCAAATTGAAGATGTCACTGTTGAAGTACAACAGGATGAGGATACTGGTGTAGCTGGCACTGAGGAGGAAGTTGGCGAGGAGGATTCTGATGGTGATGTGGTTTGTTTAAATCAGGCTCCGGTGTAGACAGTTGTTGTCCGTGGGATGAAAAAGCCCATCACGGTCATGCCTGGGCAGAATACCAAACAGTCCACCTCTTTGGTCTGGCAATATTTCTATCCAAATCCGGACAACTGTCTTGCCATATGTACCATATGTAAAGGTGAAATAAGTAGGGGTAGGGACGTTAACCACCTAGGAACATCCTCCCTTATACGGCACCTGCAGCGCATTCATAAAAAGTTACTGTCAAGTTCAGAAACTTTGGCTAAGACCGTAAGCAGTCCAGGGACACCTAAATCCCTTTTCCTGTTTTATCCAAGGAATCGGTGGATGAGGAGGATGAGGATTACATCTTGCCTCCGTAGAGCCAGTTTGTGCAGGGACACATTAATTGCCAGCTTGTTTTGTGGGGGCCCAAACGAACCAATCATTTCAGCCACAGTCATGTGGCAGACCCTGGCGCTGAAATGATATGTTTGTTAAAGTGTGCATGACCTATTTATACAACATAAGGGTGGGTGGGAGGGCCCAAGGACAATTCCATCTTGCACCTCTTTTTTTTCTTTGCAGTATGTACTGTTTGGGGCCTAGTTTTTCAAACTGCCATCCTGTCTGCCACTGCAGTGTCACTCCTAGATGGGCCACGTGTTTGTGCCGCCCACTCGTGTCGCTTAGCATAGTCATCCAGCTACCTTGGTGCAATCGTTTGGCCATAAAAACAATATTGTGAGGTGTTCAGAATAGACTGGAAATGAGTGGAAACGAAGGTTATTGAGGTTAATAATTGCATAGGAGCAGAAAAACCCACAAATTCTGTGATTTAAGCTGTTTTTATGCTTTTTTAAAAAAAAATACAGATCCAAAACACAAAACCCAGAACCCAAAACATGGTAGGGTGGTTTTGGCAAAACCAATCCAGATCCAAAACACGAAGAAAGATCCAGATCCAAAACCAAAACACGAAAAGTGGCTGGTGCACACCCCTAGTTTATAGTGCACGTGATCAAACAAAAAATAATTGTGAGACAAAATAAATGTAATAGAGGATAAAATAAACTCCCGCTGTCTGCCAGAGATCCCACTATCACGAGAAAGAAACATCTCCACAGTTTCAATTCCTTTATCATGAGGCATATTACTATAGAGGGCCTGAACATCACACGTCACTAACCGGTACGTGGACTTCCATTCTAAGCCCTCAATCTGAGTAATAAATTGCGTAGTGTCACGGATATGGGATCTCTGGGAGACAGCATGTGGCTGCAAAAAAGAATCAACGTAAAAAGACAAATTTGATGTGAGTCCCCCTAAACCCGAAATAATAGGGTGGCCCGGTGGATCATGCAGTGTCTTGTGAATCTTAGGGAGGTGATAATAAACAGGAGTGATAGGGTGGAGGGGATACAGGAAATCAAATTCTCCCTTTGTGAGTACTTCATCGGAAACAGCCTTACTCAATAGTTCTTTCAATTCTCTCTGATATTCTATAGTAGGATCACTGGGTAACGTGCTATAAAAACGTTTATCTGTCAGCTGTCTGAGAGCCTCTTTAACATAAGCAGAGGTGTCCTGAACCACTACCCCTCCACCCTGCACCCATTATAGCTACACCCCTGTGGAGACCGATAAAGTACCAACCAATCAGCTCCTAACTCACTTTACAGGCTGTGTTTGAAAAATGACAATTAGGAGCTGATTGGTACTACACTTTATCTCTCTTTAGGGGGTCTATTTACTAAGCTTTGGATGGAGTTAAAGTGAACAGTGATAAGGTACCAGCCAATCAGCTCCCCCCTTCCCCGCAGCCTAACCCTATGTCTCCCGGGGGGGGGTGCCTAACCCTAACTTCCCCTTCCCCTAGGGGGGGGGTGCCTAACCCTAAGTCCTCCCGGGAGCCCTAAAACCTAACCCTCCCCCACCTGCGGCTGTCGACGCCCGGCTCACCTTCGTTCGCTATGCCGGGCATCGCGCTCCTGGTGTAGGTCGAATGACTGGCGTTGGGATTTTGACGCCTGTCATTAGTACCTTGCCGGGATTAGACAGCCGGGAAGCCGGCGGTCGGTAAGTAGACCGTCGGCTTCCTGACTACATCCCTATAGATGTTCTCCATAACATATACTACAGTAGCTATCACTTATCTAGCACAGTCTCTAAAACAATGATGGGCAACAGGCAGCCCTGGGACTGCATTCGGCCCTCCAAGCCTTCACTTGTAGCCCCCAGTTATTTCCTTTTTTGTTGTCAACTAACCAAATGCTTTTTTTTTCAGTAAAATAAGTTCTGCAGTGGGTGATTCTAAATATTGCAATAGATAAATAGATAGCTTCATGGGGGCAGTGACTGATTAAATATTTTCTGTAAAGAGCTGCATAGTTTGTAGGAGCTATATAAATACATGTAAGAAATAAAAAAATATTTACTGTAGGCTAAATAAAATCTGATGGGAACAAGAGTACAGGTATAACTATAAACCATGTGCTGTTGATAGATTCTTTCTGAAGAACTCTGACAACTAACCCATATTTTGAATCACATAAAAGTGGATCTATTAAAAATCATTGCATAATAATTAATCATGCAGCATATCTAAATATCTACGTATCATGCAGAATAGGTGAAAGTCATTGTGGCATTGCAAATATTTTAATCAATTTCTAGATCAATACTATCAACTGAATGATTATGTGGAGTTTTTCATGTTACTCTAGAACAAGTTTATAGCTTACAGAAAAGTGATCATTATTAAGGTATAATGCAGCTGTCAGATCTTGGTGGATTTTTGTCACTGACGAGGTGAGGGTAGTAGTGGGAGAGTCTCTAGCAGGTGGGAGTAGAAGAGAGGGTAGTATATAGTTTCTCCTCATGTACTAGCTGTGTGTATGGAGTATGATAGAGACTGGACATCACGGGTAGCAGGTGAGTATAAGAGCTGTAGAGTATCCTAGATGGAGAAGTTCATAAGATTCACTGCATGATGATAAAAGTGTTGTACTAGAGATTGTGCTGGACTATGGAGCCGTACCAGCTGTACAGGATGTGCTGAGTTGCGGAGCAGAACCAGCTATACAGGATAAGCTGGGATGCGGAGGAGAACCAGCTATACAGGATATGCTGGGGTGTGGGGCAGAACCAGCTTTATAAGATGTGCTGGGATGCAGAGCAGAACCAGCTATATAGGTTATGCTGGGATAAGGAGCAGAACCAGCTATTCGGGATGTGCTGGAATACGGAGCAGAACCAGCTATACAGGTGTCACCAAACCGAACGTGGTCAGCAGGGTAAATAATAGGATCAACAGTATTGGCACAGGAGGACCGAGACTTAACCATGTACTAGCAGATTACAATGCCAAAGGGTTTCCACAGGGCACTAGGACCGAACCAACAACTGCAGCAGGGAGCACAGTAACAAGCAGCTTACTGGAGTAGTGACTCGTTGCACTGGCAATTCCCCTCTGGCCCAGACTGGCTTTATAGGCATAGCAGCACACTGATTGGCCCAGGAACTCCCTCTGGCTGACCATTAGATTACTGGTAGTCAGCTGATGGTCTCCAACATGGCGGTGCCCTCCATGCAGACACACGGTAACACCATTCACATGGAACACACACCAAACTACCCCAGATCCCTGGCCACTGTTACACCAGCCAGCCATCATGGCCAAGATCTCTGCCATCTCACCCGTCATCCATGAGGACCCCGCATGCCACCCCACCGCACCAACAACGCCCGGATAGGTAACCCCTGCAAACCAGTGCTAAACACCCGCAAAGTCCTGACAGCAGCTTTGATGCTTGTTCTGGACAAGAGAATACTCAAACAACATGCTACTATTAATATAACAACAAGTTTCGGGACACCAAAGTGAAACGATAATCCAGCAGTATAATTTTAGCATGTAATCTCTATTGGCTATCTAATATGCTGGGATGTTATATTTCCACTATTGGTAGATCTTTCAGGTTTCAGAATTTATATATATATATATCTATATATATATATTTTTATTTAATTATTATTTTTTTTTCAGCAAAATTCCATATTTTACAATAATTCCAGAAGTCAGTGATTCAGTCGGCATAAGAAAAGTGCTGACAAGAATGTTGATAGGTACCTCTCTTCACATTATTTACAAAGTTACTGTTTAGTAAAAGAATTTTCATATAAAAGGGAACACGATAATTTGCAGTCACAAAGACAGCAGCAACCATTTTGGATCCATCATCTATTGATGCTTCTTTGATTAAGAAGCTTTTTCCAAAATCATATTAATATACACATATTGAAAACAGAGTCTGATTGAAACTCCATGGGTACCTAGGTAAAATATTTATTACACCCTCTGTGTGCAATAAAACATAAATAAATAAAAAGTTAGATTAATTTGTGTTGCTCAGAAAATAAAACCTAAAAATATTTCAGGATAATCTGGACCCCTCAACACCCACTGTTAAATGCCTACAGGGTCGGCCTAGCCCAGCAGGCTAAGGGTAATCCATAGTGAGCCTCACTGAATCAGGGTGCTGAAGTTGACCGGCAATAACCGTCACTCCACTCCACTACCCCTACCTTGGTGAAGTCTAGTGTTCCGTACATCTTTATAACTGACCACAACATCATTGCTATGTAATTTGGTCACATGACATCCCGTGGGAAGCACCGGGGGGGAGGGATCATAACAGCATTGGGTGTAATTTGATCACATGACATCCCGTGGGAAGCACCGGGGGGGAGGGATCATAACAGCATTGGGTGTAATTTGGTCACAAGACACCCGTCAAGATAAAGGGAAAGACCATATATTTTGAATTAGTGTCTTTTCTACAGTTGGTGACAATATAGTGGTTTGGGGTGTGTGAAGCAGTCAGAATATTACTCTGAGCTGGGCGGTATGGGGATGTTACACTGTTCTGGGGTTGTATGGAAGAGTCAGGATATTACACTGGGCTTGGGGGGATGCTGACATTATACTGAGCTGTGAGGGGTGGGGATAGTACAGTAGTCTTAAATTGTGGAGGCGACAGGATATTTCACTGGGCTTGGAGGGGTGTAAACATTATACACAATATTAATCCCGGCGCCAGTAGGAGCGATTGCTTTAAATAACCTTTTTGAGTAAAGAAAGTTGCTCAACTAAAAGAGAATTACCAATTCTCTCACAAAGAACACAAATATTAAAAATTAGGTGGCACATGCACATAAAGTTGCACATATAATAGTAAATAAGTATAATCATTGTAAAACATAATTTCCGACAATATAAAAGTGTATCAATAAATATATAAATAGCTGGAGTCCGGCAACAAATAATATATGCAATACATAACAAAATTGAACAGGGTATGGCTGTATGAGTCTAGCAGAGTGGTACATAAAATAGAAGCACTAAAAATAAAATAAACACACGTGTACATTCCTCAGCAGTAGATCAGTGTATATCATAAACTGTTGCTCGCCACTGTATGTGTGTCCAAAAGTTTCAAAAGCAACGCTCCTTAAGAACATATATCAAATGTCAGGCATACAAGGGACTAATGATGGATAAATGGCAATATTGTGTGAATTGTAAAACAGGTGTGCAAAGCTACCTCCCACGGTTGCACAGAAGACACTAACAGCTCACCGGACCAGTGATGTTGGTAATGGATAAAGTACTGTAAGTATGTAGACTGCGGTGTCTTTAAGATTTTTGGTACTCATAGCTATCTTGTTGAGAGCAATGGTAGATGGTAGCTACTCACTTGTACAGTATGTGCACGTTCTCTTAAAGCGTCCTGTCAAACTTCCACACAGCCGTAACACTTCTAGTGCATGTATACCTATGAGATGCCCTAGCTGTAGAAATAGTGAACGCACTCTGGGCCAGCAGATGAGATAGACGGCTTCTATGGAAGAGGACAGTTCGTTTTTATCCTTAATCCAATATACAGTATCTGTGGCCACCCACAGATGGAAGGTGTAACTTGGCATTAGGCACACTTCTTGATGAAGCAAATATTCAATATAGTGCTAAAAGAATATTCCACTCTGTTCAGTCACTGGACCCGTACCCTGTGTATCCTCAATGCGTTTCTCCTCACACCGGTTTCTTTTTCAAAAAGTGGAAGTGGTAACTGGTGTACCAGTGTGGAATATATAGCTCAAATCCCAGCTATCCACAGCTGATTATGTTTGTGGTATGCACTGACCTACTGCTGATCAATTTACACATAAGTTTATTCTATTTTTAGTGCTTCCATTTTATGTATCACACTGCTAGAACTATACAGTGTAGTAAAAATTGGTTAGGAATTTTTTATGTAGTGCATGTATTAATTATTTGTTGTCCCACTCCTGGGAGTTATTTAGTAATTTATTGATACACTTTTATATTGCTGTGACTTGAGTTTGTACAATAAATAATTATTAATTATTTACTATTATATGTATGTACTTTTATGGGCACAGCACCACCTAATTTTCTGTATGGAAGAAAATGTCAACAATGCACAAAATTAGATATTAAAGTGGTTGCCTATGAGATTCATAATGAGGGAAAGCTAGTTAAAATTAAAATTCTATGAGATAGATGTACTAAGTCTTGGAGAGAGATAAAGTGGAGAGAGATAAAGTACCAACCAATCAGCTCCTATCATTTTTCAAACACACCCCATAAAGTGACACTTAGGAGCTGATTGGTTGGTACTTTATCTCCATCCACTTGATCTCTAACCATGGCTTAGTACATATCCCCCTATATGAGGATAATACTTTTATATGTATAGTGTTTCTGGTGAAGCTGAAAAAGACAATTCAGGGGGTCATTCAGATCCGCTCACGAGCGCAGGACGCTCGCAAGCGGGTCGATGTTCCCCCACTGCGCATGCGCACGACGGAGGGAGCTCCGTCGTGCGCATGCGCGAGACCCGGCGAGCGACGGGCTCTCCATCGCTCCGGGTCTCGCACCAAAGGGGGCGTGCTGTCGATGTTGATTGACAGCACGCCCCCTTTGGTGGGCGTTCAGGGGGCGTGCCTGCCAGACGGAGGCGTTCCCATGGGAACGCCTACCGTCTGAAGCCGGCCCCACTGACATCACTAGTGATGTCAGTGGGAGTGATTTTGGCTCTAATAGAGCCAAAATCACTCCAGGGCTTGCGGCAGCGAGACCCTACCGCAGGGTCTCCGTCGCAAGCCCGATGGTCGCGATGGTCAAGACCATCGCGACCATCATCATGAACGCTCGCATATGCTGTGGGTGGTCACCCACAGCTATGCGAGCGGCCAGGGGGCCGCTCCATTTTCATGGAGGAGGGCACTCATTCAGAGCGAGCGCTCTGGTCAGAGCATTAGGCTCTGAATCAGGCCCTCAGTTCCTTCATAGCTAATAAACTCTGACTCCAAAAATATATAATTTTAGTGGCAATATGACTGATGTAATTGATATAAGTCTAGAGAGACAGGATACTAAAATATCACACTGCTCTGTAACTGATTCACCTTTGAAAACTTGTTAGCTACAGTAGTTGGTATATTCTACACCCTGATGCGAAAGACTTTCCATTTTGCTCACATGCTCAGGATGGATTCTACATCTAGAATTGGTTATATATTCACACATTACAGTAAGTGGAATTTGTTGCTGTAATGTACACAACAGGTGAACTGTGCAGCTAATGTTCAGGGTAATGCACTCCAGTAATCCCTAGTCCACAGTGAAGTTAATTGTAGGAAACTGGCACAGACACAAATATTGTGATAACAACAGTGAAGCGTATGGTATTGTGCTCAAAGTAGTAAAAAGAGTTAATATTTGGAAGCAGACTGTAATTATAGTCACGTCAAAAGCCAAGGGTCGGCTGAACCAGGTACCAGGTAGCTAAGGCAGAGACAGGAACTATGGTAACTTCATGAGTTCCAATATTAGTGATGACGGTATATTCAGCATCTACAGGGTTAATGGCATAAGTTCAGGACATATAGGCACTGAGGAAAACTGTGACTCGTGGTCAGAAACAGTCTGGTGCACAAGACACTAATGAAACATGAAAATTATCCTATTATATTGTGGGACACCTTAAGGTTGTAATAGGTAAAATCATTGCATAGATAATCATATATTAATAATTAATTATTAATGCATAAAGCAAGAGAAAAATAAGTTTATATTGAATATTTAAATGACTCTACCCAAGAAAATAAAAATAACTATTTGGAATCAAAATCTTTAAAATGGACTACACATCCATTATTGGTAAAGTTCTGCTGCTAAGTAACAATACACCTTGAAAACAAGAGCAAGTCCTAAATACCAACATTTATACTTTTTCACTAGGAGTGGATTTATGTGGATATTCCTATTGCTATTCTATGCATCAAGCCTTGAATACTATTTTGAGCACTTTTCCAATGCTTTTTCAGAGTAAATTATAACTTTTATTGGTGTATTAAACATTATATATATTTTTAACCCTACTGTCCATCAGTGATCATTTATATGTGCCAATTTTTAGCACGGGTGTTCCATCCATTTCTGTTACTATTGACATGTGGAAGGCTGTGCTGGGATCACGAGTTTGATCCCAGCATCAGCGGACGTGCAGGGGCAGGCAGGAGGGATGTGTCCTCTGCGGGACACATCCGTTGCCGGCGCTGGGACAGTAATGTCCCTAGCATCGGTGCAGATACCGCGGGCACCTGGTGAAGGGACCGCCTGGTCCCTTTCACCAGTGCCGGCGGTACTGTGGCGCCGGGAGAAGCTTGGCTCCGGGCGCAAGCTCAGCGGAGCTTGACGCCCGCCAGCCAAGAAGCGGCGGGTAGCCGGCGCTGGGAGGGAGTACCTGCTCCCAGCGCCGGTCAGGCATTGGGCGCGGCGGGCGTTTGGCTCTGGCCGCGAGCCAAACCTGGCTCGCGGGCCAGCAGCCAATCAGAGGCGGACGCGACGAGCCAATCGCGGCTCGCCGCGTCATAGCCCTGCCCACTCGCGCCATCTTGTATTAGATGGCGCAGAGCGGGAAAGAGCAGTTCGGCGGCAGAGAGGGAGGAGAGAAGACCTCCCGAAGAGTGGAAGATCGGCGCGGCAACAGGGGCGGCGGCCGCGGAAGAGGCCAGAAGACGCCGCTGTCAAGAGAGAAGACAGGCGGCGCCGGCTGGAGGAAGAGAAGAAGAGGCGGCGCCGCTGGCCAGGACGGGCCAGCGGCAGAAGAATGCGGCTGAGGACCAGAGAGGACTGCGGGGGAGGGAAGTAAAAGAGCGTCACGAAGCTCCCCCCCGCAGCCTCTTCAAACGTAGCAGGTAGGCCCTCCGTGAGGCCCACCATATACCCCCTCCCTAGACCGCCAGGGATGTCGGGCGCTAGGCCCGTGTAGCATTGTCGGGCACTAGGCCCATGGGCAATTAGTCGGGCACAAGGCCCGGGGCACTATAGCGGGCATTAGGCCCCAAAAAGGATCCCCTCTTAGGTATAAGTGGCATGGGTACTAGGCCCAGGTCACTACCCAATAAAGTAGGCGGGCACCAGGCCCGTGGCCATAAATCAGGCATAGGCCTGTACCCATACAGGAGGGCACTAGGCCCTATATATGAGCCCGATAGGCAGGCAAATAGGCCTGAGCCCCATAATAAGTGATCTGGCCATTAGGCCTAGACCACTACCTACCACCGTTTGGCAGGCACCTAGGCCTGAGCCGCATGTAAGACCCTGGGCGTTAGGTCCAGGGACCTGAGCCCATTAGGTGTGCCCCTCATATAGAAAGGTAGCCCCCGCATAGATGATTAGAGGTGTGAGCAGTGGTGGAGAGCTGTACGGCTTCCACCCATGAGGTAGTGGTTTCCCCAGTCACAGAGAAGAGGAGCTGGCCAGCTCTGGATAGGTAGCAGACATTTAAAGGGACAGCACTGTGTTTTGCTCTTGTGTATTTAGTCTGTGTTTGGTGTTCCGTGCAGGGCAAATGTTTAGTTTTTGTTATATCTGTCGCACTACACACACTGTAGGTTGAGGGTGATGCCGTTTTAGTATGTGTAGTTGCTTGACATAGGTTTAGGCCCTGCAAGGCTGTGTTGTGTATCTCCTTACAGGGACCTGTAGGCGAGTGAGCGGACGAAGAGCAAGAGTGGACACGGTGAGGAATATCTGTGTGTACTGTCTCTCCCTGTTTGTCACTATCTATCTCCTTCCTTCTGGGCGGACGGTGAACCTTGCAACCCGGTGCAAGGACGGATCTTCACCTGGTGCGTGAGTACTGATAGGTGAAAATTCGGGATCTGAGGCCAAAAGTGCCAATGATGATCTTCACTTAAAACCTGAATTTATCCCCCGGTTCGGTAGGGCGCGTCGGTCGACGTGAGGAAGGACGGTACTCACCTCGTCTCCTTCCCCCTAGGTCATCGTGTCCGTGTTCTATTCGGAGGTTCCAGGACCGTCTGCTCAACACACGGCCTGAAGGTGAGAGGGTGCGACGCAAGGTAAGTAACAGACGTACACCTGCACGGCAGCAGGCATTGCACCGCTCCCCGCCCCTCACAAACACAATATGTGATTGGAGAAGGTAAGGGTTTCTTAAATCCTAGGACCTAGGATTTTGTAAAAATCCCGGCTGGGACCATCAGGCAGGGCTGCCACCAGAAAAAATACAGAGAAAATAGGCAGCCCCCCCCCAAAGGCTCCCTCATCACATTACTGTATTACCTCCCCTTCTACCCTCCACTCCCTAAGTGTGATGCCCCCTCATGTCCCCTTTAGAGTGACCCCTACCTCACCCCCTCAGTATGTGTGTGCCCCCCTCAGTGTTACTCCCCCAGTGTGGCCCCCTTCTCACCATCTGGCCCTTCATATAGGGATCGTTGAGCTTGAGCTGGCATTCCCTGAGCACCTGGCTGTCTCTGCTTCTGCAGATATGCACTGGCAACCAGGGAGAAACAAACAGTGCTGCCGCCGGCACTTCAGATATATGGTGCTGGCCACGAGCCAATCCCAGCTCGTGGACCGGCAGCCAGTCAGGAGCGGCCGCTCCTGATTTACTGCTGGTCCGCAAGTTATGATCGCTCATGGCCAGCGCTGCGCCATATATCTGAAGTGCCAGGAACAGGGCTGTTGTTTTCTCCAAGGTTGCTGGTGCATATCTGCACCACTGTCATCTGGGCCCCCACGCTCTCTGGGCTCGGAACTACAGGCCCGGCTGTCCCCACCTAATGGCAGCCCAGCCATCAGGACCAGGGGCTTTTGCATGTTTCAGCTGCTTAACTGCAGCAGTTACCTCGTCTATGGAAATGGGCTCTTATAACAAAGAGATAATTTAAGAGGGTATTTTAGGAAAAGCCACATACTTTTTTTTAGTTTTCTAAGAATGGTATAGTGTCCCTCTAGTAACAAGTAATCTGATTTCTTTCTTCTACTGATCTATTTCTTTATTTTATCAAGATATAAAAATGTAATAAAAACTAGTACGGACAGACTTTTAGCACTTCTCTTAGATTTAATCCAAATTGGCTAACTGGGTTTTCATCAGGAATATCAGGTTTCAAAGACCTTAAAAGAATAATTTTTGGTACTGTATGCTATTGAAAGTACATTGCTATCTTATTATACAGAAGAGGTGTTTGAAATAGTCTACTGTAATTATTTAAAGATGTAATTAAGTCACTTAGTATCTATGGTAATTTTTTTTATTTACTTAACGCTACTTTTACATCTTTTAGGGCAAAGATTATTGTAGCGAATACAGCAAATGAAAAATTTTTTGCCTGTTGTTTACAGTTTTATTCAATGTACAACTAAAGCCATTAAGTTCTAAAATATTATTTTCATATTATTCTCAGTTACAAAGTTAGGTCATTTTACCATAAATTAGCAATATTTGCAGTTGATATGCAAATTTAGCTTATATGATTTTCATCTTTACAAACTGTAATATATCATTACCAATTAATTTTCTGGTTAGAAATTTTTTTTTTCAAAAAAATAATTAGGATCATAGGCCAATGTTCTATACAACTTATTTACTATTGGCAATATCCTTATATGTGAAACCCTTTATATTTTGGTCTACATTTTCCATCGAGTTTCTCATTACTATAACATCTCTTCTTTAATTACATTTATAAATAGCAAATTGAAAATGTGGAGAAAATATTTTATAATTAAATTGCCAACATAGAATAACATAAAACATTTAAAAGTAATTATTCCAAAATTATTACTGGATATGATTTATTACAACCTCCATTGTTAGTTCTACATAATGGTTTATTTATTGCTATATTCTAAGTTTAGTATATTTGTTTGACAAAATAAGAATCTGAGAATATAATTTCAAAAGTTGTCCTAGACACTTTGACTTGGAGTGCACTATGGATAAAAGATGCATAAATGCTGCAACTACAGTATATCTAAATAATTGTGGGCCAAAAACTCCTGTTCCATGGAGGTCACTACTCTGCTGTATCTATTTCTCAAAAATTGAAATATTTAGATGATATTAATGCATATATACAAGTTACAATTGAAATTGTAAAGTTATAGCATTTATTCCTCTTCAAGGTAGTCCAAACTTTACACCTGGGTGGTCATCAAAGGAAAATGTAAAATGAGAAAGTAAGGGTTTACATACAATATTGGATTAAATGTCATTTGTCCACCTGTCATTGTTTGTTTTCCCTAAACTGACTATTTTTTTGTAGTTTTGGAAATAAGCATAATATCTCTTCTAATTTTAAAATTAAATATAAAACATGGATTTTATTTTATAATTTTTCAGATAAAATGTATTTATAATTTTTTTTGCACATAATAGTCTTCTAGATGTATTATATTATGCATTTAATTAGTCTGCAAGAGATTTTGTAATAATTTGATATTTTCACAGCTGATGTTTTTATCCAATTAAAGTTTAGAAATTTAGAAACCTGATATTTTGCTTTTGACAGTTTTATGGACTAATCTTTTTTAAGCATTGTTGTTCATTTGTTTTAGATTGTATTAATCTTTATATTTATTTTAAAGGTTACAACTATGTAACTTTATTAATTTATTTTTTACTAGTAAAGATATGCCTCTGTCCCCTTCACTGCTTCCCTCTCTGTTAGCTGGTCCATTCTGCTCCGCCTCTTCTCTACTCTACCTGTGCTTACTCTATACTGCTGCACTCCTTCTCTGTCCAACTACACCCTGCCCCCTCCCACTCGTGGCCTGGCCTGTCTATTTAGCAGTGAGAACCATTGGAGGAATGGCTTGTGCCTCACTCCCACAGAACATGCATGTTGGAGATGGGACAGACCTTAGAAGATTAGTATATAGAGTCTTCCTGTCTTTGATGATTTTATGTGTTTAACTTCTAAAGTAGCAGCTGTTTCAATTTCCTCTTTCACCTTTGTATGTTACTGCAGCACATACAAAAATATATCTATCCCATTAATGTTTAAGTTTCTGTCCCCACTTCTCAAAGTTATAGGAGTCTAACTTTAATACTGTAGTTGTTTTAACAACTTTTAACAAATTTCCGTACATAGGGGATGGAGGTTCTGATAAAATATTGACTTTAAGGTAGGCAAGGGTGACACTTTTTTCAAAAAAATAATTAGGATCATAGGCCAATGTTCTATACAACTTATTTACTATTGGCAATATCCTTATATGTGAAACCCTTTATATTTTGGTCTACATTTTCCGTCGAGTTTCTCATTACTATAACATCTCTTCTTTAATTACATTTATAAATAGCAAATTGAAAATGTGGAGAAAATATTTTATAATTAAATTGCCAACATAGAATAACATAAAACATTTAAAAGTAATTATTCCAAAATTATTACTGGATATGATTTATTACAACCTCCATTGTTAGTTCTACATAATGGTTTATTTATTGCTATATTCTAAGTTTAGTATATTTGTTTGACAAAATAAGAATCTGAGAATATAATTTCAAAAGTTGTCCTAGACACTTTGACTTGGAGTGCACTATGGATAAAAGATGCATAAATGCTGCAACTACAGTATATCTAAATAATTGTGGGCCAAAAACTCCTGTTCCATGGAGGTCCCTACTCTGCTGTATCTATTTCTCAAAAAATGAAATATTTAGATGATATTAATGCATATATACAAGTTACAATTGAAATTGTAAAGTTATAGCATTTATTCCTCTTCAAGGTAGTCCAAACTTTACACCTGGGTGGTCATCAAAGGAAAATGTAAAATGAGAAAGTAAGGGTTTACATACAATATTGGATTCAATGTCATTTGTCCACCTGTCATTGTTTGTTTTCCCTAAACTGACTATTTTTTTGTAGTTTTGGAAATAAGCATAATATCTTTTCTAATTTTAAAATTAAATATAAAACATGGATTTTATTTTATAATTTTTCAGATAAAATGTATTTATAATTTTTTTTGCACATAATAGTCTTCTAGATGTATTATATTATGCATTTAATTAGTCTGCAAGAGATTTTGTAATAATTTGATATTTTCACAGCTGATGTTTTTATCCAATTAAAGTTTAGAAATTTAGAAACCTGATATTTTCCTTTTGACAGTTTTATGGACTAATCTTTTTTAAGCATTGTTGTTCATTTGTTTTAGATTGTATTAATCTTTATATTTATTTTAAAGGTTACAACTATGTAACTTTATTAATTTATTTTTTACTAGTAAAGATATGCCTCTGTCCCCTTCACTGCTTCCCTCTCTGTTAGCTGGTCCATTCTGCTCCGCCTCTTCTCTACTCTACCTGTGCTTACTCTATACTGCTGCACTCCTTCTCTGTCCAACTACACCCTGCCCCCTCCCACTCGTGGCCTGGCCTGTCTATTTAGCAGTGAGAACCATTGGAGGAATGGCTTGTGCCTCACTCCCACAGAACATGCATGTTGGAGATGGGACAGACCTTAGAAGATTAGTATATAGAGTCTTCCTGTCTTTGATGATTTTATGTGTTTAACTTCTAAAGTAGCAGCTGTTTCAATTTCCTCTTTCACCTTTGTATGTTACTGCAGCACATACAAAAATATATCTATCCCATTAATGTTTAAGTTTCTGTCCCCACTTCTCAAAGTTATAGGAGTCTAACTTTAATACTGTAGTTGTTTTAACAACTTTTAACAAATTTCCGTACATAGGGGATGGAGGTTCTGATAAAATATTGACTTTAAGGTAGGCAAGGGTGACACTTTTTTCAAAAAAATAATTAGGATCATAGGCCAATGTTCTATACAACTTATTTACTATTGGCAATATCCTTATATGTGAAACCCTTTATATTTTGGTCTACATTTTCCGTCGAGTTTCTCATTACTATAACATCTCTTCTTTAATTACATTTATAAATAGCAAATTGAAAATGTGGAGAAAATATTTTATAATTAAATTGCCAACATAGAATAACATAAAACATTTAAAAGTAATTATTCCAAAATTATTACTGGATATGATTTATTACAACCTCCATTGTTAGTTCTACATAATGGTTTATTTATTGCTATATTCTAAGTTTAGTATATTTGTTTGACAAAATAAGAATCTGAGAATATAATTTTAAAAGTTGTCCTAGACACTTTGACTTGGAGTGCACTATGGATAAAAGATGCATAAATGCTGCAACTACAGTATATCTAAATAATTGTGGGCCAAAAACTCCTGTTCCATGGAGGTCACTACTCTGCTGTATCTATTTCTCAAAAATTGAAATATTTAGATGATATTAATGCATATATACAAGTTACAATTGAAATTGTAAAGTTATAGCATTTATTCCTCTTCAAGGTAGTCCAAACTTTACACCTGGGTGGTCATCAAAGGAAAATGTAAAATGAGAAAGTAAGGGTTTACATACAATATTGGATTCAATGTCATTTGTCCACCTGTCATTGTTTGTTTTCCCTAAACTGACTATTTTTTTGTAGTTTTGGAAATAAGCATAATATCTCTTCTAATTTTAAAATTAAATATAAAACATGGATTTTATTTTATAATTTTTCAGATAAAATGTATTTATAATTTTTTTTGCACATAATAGTCTTCTAGATGTATTATATTATGCATTTAATTAGTCTGCAAGAGATTTTGTAATAATTTGATATTTTCACAGCTGATGTTTTTATCCAATTAAAGTTTAGAAATTTAGAAACCTGATATTTTGCTTTTGACAGTTTTATGGACTAATCTTTTTTAAGCATTGTTGTTCATTTGTTTTAGATTGTATTAATCTTTATATTTATTTTAAAGGTTACAACTATGTAACTTTATTAATTTATTTTTTACTAGTAAAGATATGCCTCTGTCCCCTTCACTGCTTCCCTCTCTGTTAGCTGGTCCATTCTGCTCCGCCTCTTCTCTACTCTACCTGTGCTTACTCTATACTGCTGCACTCCTTCTCTGTCCAACTACACCCTGCCCCCTCCCACTCGTGGCCTGGCCTGTCTATTTAGCAGTGAGAACCATTGGAGGAATGGCTTGTGCCTCACTCCCACAGAACATGCATGTTGGAGATGGGACAGACCTTAGAAGATTAGTATATAGAGTCTTCCTGTCTTTGATGATTTTATGTGTTTAACTTCTAAAGTAGCAGCTGTTTCAATTTCCTCTTTCACCTTTGTATGTTACTGCAGCACATACAAAAATATATCTATCCCATTAATGTTTAAGTTTCTGTCCCCACTTCTCAAAGTTATAGGAGTCTAACTTTAATACTGTAGTTGTTTTAACAACTTTTAACAAATTTCCGTACATAGGGGATGGAGGTTCTGATAAAATATTGACTTTAAGGTAGGCAAGGGTGACACTTTTTTCAAAAAAATAATTAGGATCATAGGCCAATGTTCTATACAACTTATTTACTATTGGCAATATCCTTATATGTGAAACCCTTTATATTTTGGTCTACATTTTCCGTCGAGTTTCTCATTACTATAACATCTCTTCTTTAATTACATTTATAAATAGCAAATTGAAAATGTGGAGAAAATATTTTATAATTAAATTGCCAACATAGAATAACATAAAACATTTAAAAGTAATTATTCCAAAATTATTACTGGATATGATTTATTACAACCTCCATTGTTAGTTCTACATAATGGTTTATTTATTGCTATATTCTAAGTTTAGTATATTTGTTTGACAAAATAAGAATCTGAGAATATAATTTCAAAAGTTGTCCTAGACACTTTGACTTGGAGTGCACTATGGATAAAAGTTGCATAAATGCTGCAACTACAGTATATCTAAATAATTGTGGGCCAAAAACTCCTGTGCCATGGAGGTCACTACTCTGCTGTATCTATTTCTCAAAAATTGAAATATTTAGATGATATTAATGCATATATACAAGTTACAATTGAAATTGTAAAGTTATAGCATTTATTCCTCTTCAAGGTAGTCCAAACTTTACACCTGGGTGGTCATCAAAGGAAAATGTAAAATGAGAAAGTAAGGGTTTACATACAATATTGGATTCAATGTCATTTGTCCACCTGTCATTGTTTGTTTTCCCTAAACTGACTATTTTTTTGTAGTTTTGGAAATAAGCATAATATCTCTTCTAATTTTAAAATTAAATATAAAACATGGATTTTATTTTATAATTTTTCAGATAAAATGTATTTATAATTTTTTTTGCACATAATAGTCTTCTAGATGTATTATATTATGCATTTAATTAGTCTGCAAGAGATTTTGTAATAATTTGATATTTTCACAGCTGATGTTTTTATCCAATTAAAGTTTAGAAATTTAGAAACCTGATATTTTCCTTTTGACAGTTTTATGGACTAATCTTTTTTAAGCATTGTTGTTCATTTGTTTTAGATTGTATTAATCTTTATATTTATTTTAAAGGTTACAACTATGTAACTTTATTAATTTATTTTTTACTAGTAAAGATATGCCTCTGTCCCCTTCACTGCTTCCCTCTCTGTTAGCTGGTCCATTCTGCTCCGCCTCTTCTCTACTCTACCTGTGCTTACTCTATACTGCTGCACTCCTTCTCTGTCCAACTACACCCTGCCCCCTCCCACTCGTGGCCTGGCCTGTCTATTTAGCAGTGAGAACCATTGGAGGAATGGCTTGTGCCTCACTCCCACAGAACATGCATGTTGGAGATGGGACAGACCTTAGAAGATTAGTATATAGAGTCTTCCTGTCTTTGATGATTTTATGTGTTTAACTTCTAAAGTAGCAGCTGTTTCAATTTCCTCTTTCACCTTTGTATGTTACTGCAGCACATACAAAAATATATCTATCCCATTAATGTTTAAGTTTCTGTCCCCACTTCTCAAAGTTATAGGAGTCTAACTTTAATACTATAGTTGTTTTAACAACTTTTAACAAATTTCCGTACATAGGGGATGGAGGTTCTGATAAAATATTGACTTTAAGGTAGGCAAGGGTGACACTTTTTTCAAAAAAATAATTAGGATCATAGGCCAATGTTCTATACAACTTATTTACTATTGGCAATATCCTTATATGTGAAACCCTTTATATTTTGGTCTACATTTTCCGTCGAGTTTCTCATTACTATAACATCTCTTCTTTAATTACATTTATAAATAGCAAATTGAAAATGTGGAGAAAATATTTTATAATTAAATTGCCAACATAGAATAACATAAAACATTTAAAAGTAATTATTCCAAATTTATTACTGGATATGATTTATTACAACCTCCATTGTTAGTTCTACATAATGGTTTATTTATTGCTATATTCTAAGTTTAGTATATTTGTTTGACAAAATAAGAATCTGAGAATATAATTTCAAAAGTTGTCCTAGACACTTTGACTTGGAGTGCACTATGGATAAAAGATGCATAAATGCTGCAACTACAGTATATCTAAATAATTGTGGGCCAAAAACTCCTGTTCCATGGAGGTCACTACTCTGCTGTATCTATTTCTCAAAAATTGAAATATTTAGATGATATTAATGCATATATACAAGTTACAATTGAAATTGTAAAGTTATAGCATTTATTCCTCTTCAAGGTAGTCCAAACTTTACACCTGGGTGGTCATCAAAGGAAAATGTAAAATGAGAAAGTAAGGGTTTACATACAATATTGGATTCAATGTCATTTGTCCACCTGTCATTGTTTGTTTTCCCTAAACTGACTATTTTTTTGTAGTTTTGGAAATAAGCATAATATCTCTTCTAATTTTAAAATTAAATATAAAACATGGATTTTATTTTATAATTTTTCAGATAAAATGTATTTATAATTTTTTTTGCACATAATAGTCTTCTAGATGTATTATATTATGCATTTAATTAGTCTGCAAGAGATTTTGTAATAATTTGATATTTTCACAGCTGATGTTTTTATCCAATTAAAGTTTAGAAATTTAGAAACCTGATATTTTGCTTTTGACAGTTTTATGGACTAATCTTTTTTAAGCATTGTTGTTCATTTGTTTTAGATTGTATTAATCTTTATATTTATTTTAAAGGTTACAACTATGTAACTTTATTAATTTATTTTTTACTAGTAAAGATATGCCTCTGTCCCCTTCACTGCTTCCCTCTCTGTTAGCTGGTCCATTCTGCTCCGCCTCTTCTCTACTCTACCTGTGCTTACTCTATACTGCTGCACTCCTTCTCTGTCCAACTACACCCTGCCCCCTCCCACTCGTGGCCTGGCCTGTCTATTTAGCAGTGAGAACCATTGGAGGAATGGCTTGTGCCTCACTCCCACAGAACATGCATGTTGGAGATGGGACAGACCTTAGAAGATTAGTATATAGAGTCTTCCTGTCTTTGATGATTTTATGTGTTTAACTTCTAAAGTAGCAGCTGTTTCAATTTCCTCTTTCACCTTTGTATGTTACTGCAGCACATACAAAAATATATCTATCCCATTAATGTTTAAGTTTCTGTCCCCACTTCTCAAAGTTATAGGAGTCTAACTTTAATACTGTAGTTGTTTTAACAACTTTTAACAAATTTCCGTACATAGGGGATGGAGGTTCTGATAAAATATTGACTTTAAGGTAGGCAAGGGTGACACTTTTTTCAAAAAAATAATTAGGATCATAGGCCAATGTTCTATACAACTTATTTACTATTGGCAATATCCTTATATGTGAAACCCTTTATATTTTGGTCTACATTTTCCGTCGAGTTTCTCATTACTATAACATCTCTTCTTTAATTACATTTATAAATAGCAAATTGAAAATGTGGAGAAAATATTTTATAATTAAATTGCCAACATAGAATAACATAAAACATTTAAAAGTAATTATTCCAAAATTATTACTGGATATGATTTATTACAACCTCCATTGTTAGTTCTACATAATGGTTTATTTATTGCTATATTCTAAGTTTAGTATATTTGTTTGACAAAATAAGAATCTGAGAATATAATTTCAAAAGTTGTCCTAGACACTTTGACTTGGAGTGCACTATGGATAAAAGTTGCATAAATGCTGCAACTACAGTATATCTAAATAATTGTGGGCCAAAAACTCCTGTTCCATGGAGGTCACTACTCTGCTGTATCTATTTCTCAAAAATTGAAATATTTAGATGATATTAATGCATATATACAAGTTACAATTGAAATTGTAAAGTTATAGCATTTATTCCTCTTCAAGGTAGTCCAAACTTTACACCTGGGTGGTCATCAAAGGAAAATGTAAAATGAGAAAGTAAGGGTTTACATACAATATTGGATTCAATGTCATTTGTCCACCTGTCATTGTTTGTTTTCCCTAAACTGACTATTTTTTTGTAGTTTTGGAAATAAGCATAATATCTCTTCTAATTTTAAAATTAAATATAAAACATGGATTTTATTTTATAATTTTTCAGATAAAATGTATTTATAATTTTTTTTGCACATAATAGTCTTCTAGATGTATTATATTATGCATTTAATTAGTCTGCAAGAGATTTTGTAATAATTTGATATTTTCACAGCTGATGTTTTTATCCAATTAAAGTTTAGAAATTTAGAAACCTGATATTTTGCTTTTGACAGTTTTATGGACTAATCTTTTTTAAGCATTGTTGTTCATTTGTTTTAGATTGTATTAATCTTTATATTTATTTTAAAGGTTACAACTATGTAACTTTATTAATTTATTTTTTACTAGTAAAGATATGCCTCTGTCCCCTTCACTGCTTCCCTCTCTGTTAGCTGGTCCATTCTGCTCCGCCTCTTCTCTACTCTACCTGTGCTTACTCTATACTGCTGCACTCCTTCTCTGTCCAACTACACCCTGCCCCCTCCCACTCGTGGCCTGGCCTGTCTATTTAGCAGTGAGAACCATTGGAGGAATGGCTTGTGCCTCACTCCCACAGAACATGCATGTTGGAGATGGGACAGACCTTAGAAGATTAGTATATAGAGTCTTCCTGTCTTTGATGATTTTATGTGTTTAACTTCTAAAGTAGCAGCTGTTTCAATTTCCTCTTTCACCTTTGTATGTTACTGCAGCACATACAAAAATATATCTATCCCATTAATGTTTAAGTTTCTGTCCCCACTTCTCAAAGTTATAGGAGTCTAACTTTAATACTGTAGTTGTTTTAACAACTTTTAACAAATTTCCGTACATAGGGGATGGAGGTTCTGATAAAATATTAACTTTAAGGTAGGCAAGGGTGACACTTAGTTCACAAGGGAACAGAACTCAACCTACTATGGGTCTCATTTATTAATGAGTTTTATCATCAAAAATGAGTGATAAATTTCACTATGTATGATAAATGGTGCTCCAGCCAAGCAGCTTCCAACTGTCAACTGTTAGAAAAATGACAGTTGGGAGCTGATTGGCTGGAGCACTGTTTATCATACACAGTGAAATGTATCACTCGTTTTGTTAATAAAACTCATTAATAAATGGGGGCCATAGTTAGATTTTTTGAAAAATTTCTAAGACTCCTACTCAATTATAAAACATTTTAATCTTCTTTCTATGGGCTTACTAATAGTTGTTTATACATGTGTATGTTTCCTTCACCATATTGCATTAGATGTTACATACAGTAAATGTGTAAAATATGTAAAAATAAAGATCATAGTAAAAAAAAATTCTACACAGATCTTTTAGTAAATGATTTAAGGAATTTAGCCTATTCTGCTGTTGATCTACTAAACTGTGGCAAAATTAGTTTCATCACATAGCATCATAATACACATTTTAGCTCAAGTGCTAATCACATCTGTAGTAGTCCACCCTTACAAAGGAAATGGCTGCACACACAGGTTTATTGACTCAACAGCCAGTCTTTTCCCCTTACTCCACTGAAGCTTAATGTAACTGATCATGGTTTCCCCATTCTCTACTTGCAGAACACACCTGGTACATCCAGCTTATTAAAGAACCACAGATTTTCCTTTAAACTGACACTTACCTCCACATGCGCACACTTGTCCTTTACTCGTGCTCAACTGTACTGTAGCTATCTCAAAACTAATCACAGTGTCTTCCTCACTCAGATGCTCATCTTAGTGTAAATTGTCTCTGGTTAACACTCAGTTTTATCTCATTTTCATTCTTTGGATTTTGATCTCGGATTTAAGTTGGATAAACACCTATACACTTGTTGAGTCGTTCTTTAAATTTTGACCAGTCCGTGCCAAATCGCAAGAGTGTGTACGCGCCTTCAGTCATGTTTTGTCGGAAGAAAACTGGTTGCATCGAAGGATCACATCTTATGTGCATATACCAGGCGAGATCGGACCAAAAGTGCAGTTTGTATGCACCTTCTTGTGATTTACCAGCAGCAGTGCCTCTTCTGTGGGTGGTACAATCATTTTCTTTCGATATTTAGACAGTTGGGGACCGAAGGTTGGCAGTACGATTGTATATAGGTGTGTACACGCGTATCAGTACTGTGGTCGGGACTTCTGATCAGGAGTGAAGTGGATCGAACCATTGCATTGAAAGAGTGATTGCAAAGGTGTGTACCCAACTTTAAAGCCTACTGTCTTTTCTCATCAGCACCATAACAACATTATCTCTGCATATCATGATACATAACTTTATAATCTTACAGAGCTTGGAACTTGTATCACTTATTCTGCTCTTCAAAACAGATCACTCACTCTCCTCACTCTGATATGGGTTAATCTAAAAAATACTTACCACACTGAATAACTAGCATATTGAATTGGTGTGGTACTTTTGATATTTACAGTGTTGACATTCATTATGTCAACATGTTTTATTTATCAACAATAGTATATAATGTCAGCATTGACCATGTTTACACTGATGTTATGTCAACATTGTTGAAAGTACTGGCTTTATTGCTTCTGTCAATATTGTACATTTTTATTGGTTTATTTCTTGATCATTTGTGTGCCTATAAATAAGGTCACCTAATGTTATAACATAAATAATGTAAATTAAGGAGTTTGGGTCAAGAAAAATGTGACTGTCCTGGGTAAAGCATGACATATGGTAGACTCTAGACCGCATCAAATGCACCTGATTGGCTCAAAAAGCAAAATATATAAAAATTACATAAAATGAGACTACATACAGTATCTGTACTTTTAGAATTGACCCTTCATGTATCTCTAACAACAGTAGTATAATAAGATTACATGGCTTTTATTAGTATAACCTGAGCGATATCTTTTAGGCTACTGTGTTGGGCATTTGTGTCTTCCCTTCTGAAAAAGTGCAGTCTTGGGATATCAATTCCATGACCCCCAATGTAGAGGGCATTGTGTAGCTATTCTTCTCTTTGGCAGAAGCCCAAGATTCTACCCTATCCTCATAGGATTGGCTACAAACATTCCTAACAATTGCAGGTAAAGCAATTACCACTCTCTCATTAGACCTATGCAACTTGCAAGGTCAACACTGTCCTACATATTTGAAATATATCTAGAACACATACTGAGAGTTAACTGAAGCAGAACTGAGTAAAGCAGGCTGAAAGAATTGTTTTCTTAGTCAATAGTACACAATCATTTTTAAAATAGACAATGGAGCCGTTATCAATGGAAAGGTTGCTGCTGTGCTTGTGGAGGAGGTAATTAGAAGGCATGGAGAATGGAGTAGTGCACAATATAGCATAGACAGAGGACAGGACTTAGTCAAGAGAAATGCAATAGAGAGGTAAAAAACAAATAAACAAACAAACAAACAAACCTTAAGGCACTACTTACCCTGGATTTCTGTAGTGCTGTGTTGAGGTCTGGAGGACACTTGTGCTCTAATTCTGTGGTTATTCCATAGGCACACTAGTAATTTATAGTTTAGGGATGTGGAGCACAACAGTGGTGTAATTAGTGCTGGATGAAAGTTATGTGCATTTAATTTGGTACTTTATAGCATAGTAAGGAAGGATAGGAAATGAAAACGGGTTTGTTTGTAGGTAAATATATGCCCAGTAAGAGGATATCATTGAAGATGATGACAGTTTAGAGTAGTTATGGAAATATAACACACCATTAAAGATCTGGTTAATGTTTGCCATAAGCTACCTAACAAATTATTGTACTGTAATTCAATTAAGAGAAAGAAAAGACTGCAATAGAAAAACATATGGTCACCCTTATAAGTGATTTTTCTGAGCTTTAATCGCTCCTTAGTCAGAAAAACAGCATCATAAATGTTACAATACAAAGCACTTATCACACGCGCACGGAGGGGGGGTTTCCGAGTACCTAGAAACCCCCCTGCCCGGCGCTCCATTCAACGCTGGCCCAAGCAGCTGAACAATTAAACTTTTTTTTTTTTCAAGAGCCCTTGTTGTACTGCCTTGGCTGGCTGTAGGAGGAGCTCAGCACGAGAGCCCCTCCCAGTTAGTTCCGATAGGCACCGTCATGACAATAAGCATGCTAGAGACTGAGCGCACCTGCGGCGGGGTGACAGTGTATTCCACTGTGTCGAGTCCCGGAGCTGCACTGTCGTGACCGGCATGTGAGAGGATGAGCGCGCCTGCCGCTGGGTGACACTGTGGCCCTCATTCAGAGGCGGTCGGAGGATGCAAGCGGTCGCTCAGAAACTGGGCGGTCGCTTGCATCCTGACCGGCCGCCTCTGTTTCGGTTTTTAGGCTGTGGGTTTACACCCACAGCTCTAATGACCGCTAGGGTGATGGTCGCGACGGTCATAGACCATCGCGACCATCAGGGCTTACGACGAGACCCTAGGGTAGGGTCTCACTTGTCGTAAGCCCCGGAGAGCTTCTGGCTCTGTCAGAGCCGGAAGCTCTCCACTGACATCACGCTGTAGCTGGAGGTGCGTGGGGGAAATGGAGCGGGCGGGCAGGGGGTGGTGCCAGACTGCTGTATTTATTTGGCTGAATTCATGTTTTAAGGTAAGCTCTGACTGCGCTGCGGTGTGTGTGTGTCTGTGTTAGTGTATGTGTCTGTGTTTATGTGTATGAGTGTGTCAGTGTGTGTCTGTGTGTAGGTATCTGTCTGTTTCAGTTGTGTGTGTGGGCTAAGAGGAAAGGGGAGGGTGGGACAAGAAAGGCATGGCAGGAGATTCAGATAAGGACCTGTATAGCAGCAATACACTGTAGAGCAATTTATTATAAAAGTGTCAGTGTTAGGGACTACTACTGGGGCACTGCATAGGGGGACCACCCTGGGGGCACTATATTAGGGGCACTACTGAAGCACTGCATAGGGGGACCACTACTGGGGCACTGTATAAGGGTCAATACTGAGAGCACTGTATAAGGGACCACCACTGTGGGCACTACATAAGGGGGCACTGTATATGGGACACTACAGGGGGCACCTTATAAGAGGCACTACTAGGGGAACTGTATAATGGGCACTGCATAGGGGGACCACTACTGGGGACACTGTGTAAAGGGCACTACTGGGAGCATATATATATATATATATATTTATTTGTGGCTAGATGTTTTTTCGGTAACCAAGATTTTGGAAACCCCCCCTTCAAAATCCTGCGTTTGCCACTGCTTATCTATATGCTATCTCACCAGACTTGCTGTGCGCCGCTGCCCATTCTCCTTTTAGCGTGTACGTCGCGGGTAAGTGACATCAGCAATGTGCTCCCCATTGCTTAGTAATCCCTTGGTGCATGTAAATAAAAAAAAAAAGGAAAGGACCAATAAATTGCATGACATTCATCAATAAGGAACACTGTATAAATAGACAATGTGCTGCATTTTTAAGCAAGTAACTATATATTAAAATATGTCTCAGTAATATTTTAAGGATGAAAATCAATGGACTAGAGTTCTAATGTGGAGGCATATGCTAGATCCTAGTGCAACAAATCAGTATGTGAATAACCTATAATAATAAGGGTTGTAATGCTCAAGATGATATATTATAAGCTGTATATGGGGAAAAAGATACTAGTTGATTTAAAGAAAGCAGTGTAGACCCAGTGTCTCATCGAGTCCAATCGGTGCCATTGTCCCCAGTCTATCCATTTTGCTTCCAGCTGTAAGAGAAATTTGCTTCTATCTCCCCCCTAGTTAGTTCTGGGACCTGACCTATGATCTGATATTTAAGTGTTGACAGATTATGTTTTGCCTGGGCAAAATGTCGCGCCACAGGCTATTCGCTCGTACCTTTAGTTATGGCCGACTGTATCGCCGAGCGATGGAGCACCATCCGTTCCTTAAATTGGCGCTCCGTTTTGCCCACATATTGTCCGGCGCATGGGCATATTATCGTATATACAACGAATTTGCTGGTACAATTCAGATGTTGGCGTATTCTAAATTTCTTTCCTGATGATGGGTGATGGAATATGTTGCCTTTCTGCATACAGTATATCTGCATGTCAGGCAATTTGGGCACTTAAAGCATCCTACTCTGGGTGTCCAACCTGTTTCTTTCGGTTTCTTACCCTGCTGGTAATGTCTGTATGGACTAATGGGTCCTTTATGTTTTTGCCTCTACGGTAACAAGACATTAAAAATTCCTGTTTGAGGGATTTTAGTTTAGGACCAGATGTCACAATGTGCCATAAGTTCTTTGCTGATTTGTTGATGTTGGTGCTCATGTGGTTAAGTTACCTATGGGAACCATTTGAGTGCTGGAATTTGGACACACACACACATATATATATATATATATATATATATATATATATATTTATATATTAGGGGTGTGCACCGGCCACTTTTCGTGTTTTGTGTTTTGGATCTGGATCTTTCTTCGTGTTTTGGATCTGGATTGGTTTTGCCAAAACCACCCTTCCGTGTTTTGGGTTCTGGGTTTTGTGTTTTGGATCTGTATTTTTTTTTCAAAAAGCATAAAAAGTAGGGGTGAGCGGGTTCGGTTTTACTCGGTTCTTATCGCCACTTTACCGCAAATTCGGCTCGATTTTATTCACTATCCAAAACACGTGTTCGGCGATAGCCAATAAAAAGATCAGAGTAAAACCGAACCCGCTCACCCCTAATAAAAACAGCTAAAATCACAGAATTTGTGTGTTTTTCTGCTCCTATGCTATTATTAACCTCAATAACCTTAATTTCCACTCATTTCCAGTCTATTCTGAACACCTCACACCTCACAATAGTGTTTTTATGTCCAAAAGGTTGCACCGAGGTAGCTGGATGACTATGCTAAGCGACACGAGTGGGCGGCACAAACACGTGGCCCATCTAGGAGTGACACTGCAGTGGCAGACAGGATGGCAGTTTGAAAAACTAGGCCCCAAACAGTACATAATGCAAAGAATAAAAAGAGGTGCAAGATGGAATTGTCCTCCCACCCACCCTTATGTTGTATAAACAGGACATGCACACTTTAACAAACCAAACATTTCAGCGCCAGGGTCTGCCACACGACTGTGGCTGAAATGATTGGTTCGTTTCGGCCCCCACAAAACAAGCTGGCAATTAATCTGTCCCTGCACAAACTGGCTCTACGGAGGCAAGATGTTGTCCTCATCCTCCAATTCCTCACCCTCTTCAGTGTTGTGTACATCCTCATCCTCAGAGTATTAATTCGTCCCCGCTGGAATCCACAACCACAGGTCCCTCTGTACGTTCTGGAGGCTGGTCTCCCTGGAAGAGTTGATAATTCATTTTATGAACATCATCTTCTCCACATTTTGTGGAAGCAACCTCCTACGCCTTTTGCTGACAAGGTTCCCGGCTGCACTAAACACTCTTTCGGAGTACACACTGGAGGGGGGCAACTCAGGTAAAATAGAGCCAGTTTGTACAGGGACCTCCAAATTGCTTCTTTTGCCTGCAAGTACAGGTACGGACTGTCTGACATGCCTACTTTGATGCTGTCACCGATGTAATCCTTTAACAGACAGACGCACGCTTGTCGTTGCTGCTTTAAGGATGCAGGTGCGGCTACAGCCCACACATTTCACAAAGACAGAAAAAAATAGAAGAATATTTTTATTGTTTGTGGAGCGCACTTTGAGGGTGTCACCACCCTTTAACAGACAGACGCACGCTTGTCGCTGCTGCTTTGAGGATGCAGGTGCGGCTACAGCCCACACATTTCACAAAGACAGAAAAAAAAATAAGAATTTTTTAATTGTTTGTGGAGCGCACTTTGAGGGTTACACCACCCTTTAACAGACAGACGCATGCTTGTCGCTGCTGCTTTAAGGATGCAGGTGCGGCTACAGCCCACACATTTCACAAAGACAGAAAAAAAAAAAAGAATTTTATAATTGTTTGTGGAGCGCACTTTGAGGGTTACACCACCCTTTAACAGACAGATGCACGCTTGTCACTGCTGCTTTAAGGATGCGGGTGCGGCTACAGCCCACACATTTCACAAAGACAGAAAAAAAAAGAATATTTTTATTGTTTGTGGAGCACACTTTGAGGGTTACACCACCCTTTAACAGACAGACGCACGCTTGTCGCTGCTGCTTTGAGGATGCAAGTGCGGCTACAGCCCACACAATTCACAAAGACAGAAAAAAAAAGAAGAATATTTTTATTGTTTGTGGAGCGCACTTTGAGGGTTACACCACCCTTTAACAGACAGACGCACGCTTGTCGCTGCTGCTTTGAGGACAGTATCATATGCAGTGACAGTAGACTTGTCAGAAATTGTTGGCACGTCCTTCAGTCCGGACCAGATGTCCAAACCGGCCTTTGACTTATGACACAGGCACACGCTTGGCACTGCTACTGTGTTGCTGCACGTGCGGCTACATTGCACACAAGTCACAAACACATTAAAAAAATATTTTTTATTTTTTGGAGCACTTTGAGGGTTACACCACCCTTTAACAGACAGACGCACGCTTGTCGCTGCTGCTTTGAGGATGCAAGTGCGTCTACAGCCCACACAATTCACAAAGACAGAAAAAAAAAGAAGAATATTTTTATTGTTTGTGGAGCGCACTTTGAGGGTTACACCACCCTTTAACAGACAGACGCACGCTTGTCGCTGCTGCTTTGAGGATGCAGGTGGAATCTAGACGAAATTTGGAACCGGGGACACACTACCTCCATCAATTGTCTAAATCCCACTGCACTAATGGCGGATACCGGACACACGTCTAACACCAACATAGCAGTCAAGTCCTCAGTTATACGTTTTGCTTCAGGATGACTGCTGTCGTACTTCATCCTCATCGCTAGGGACTGTTGGAGGGTCTATTGTTTAGTAAAAGTGGTGGTGTTCCTACTTCCTCTCTGGGATGATGAACAACTCCCAGCAGCAGCAACAGCACTAGGAGGAAGTGGTTCTTGATCTTTCCCTATTTTATTTTTATCGGAGAAAGTTTGGTCCTCCATTTATGTTATATTGATATATACGTGCGACTAAAGCGCACACAAACACAGAAAATATTTTTTTTATTTTTGCTGGAGACTAGTGCACTTTGTGGGTTACACCACCCTTTAAGAAATGAGCCAGCCGGCTCTTTACTTATGGGACACAGGCGCATGCTTGGCGCTGCTCCTTTGTTGATGCATGTGCAGCCACAGTGCACACAATTCACAAACACAGAAAATATATATTTTTTTGGTTTGGACTGGAGTGTACTTTGGGGGTTACAGCACCCTTTAACGTTCAAGCCAGCTGGCCCTTTACATATGACACAGGCGCACGCTTGGCACTACTTTGTTGATGCACGTGCGGCTACTGCGCACACAATTCACAAACACAGAAAACATTTTTTTTTTTGGTTTGGACTGGAGTGTACTTTGGGGGTTACAGCACCCTTTAACGGTCAAGCCAGCCGGCCCTTTACTTATGACACAGGCGCACGCTTGGCACTACTTTGTTGATGCACGTGCGGCTACTGCGCACACAATTCACAAACACAGAAAATATTTTTTTTTTTGGTTTGGACTGGAGTGTACTTTGGGGGTTACAGCACCCTTTAATGGTCAAGCCAGCCGGCCCTTTACTTATGACACAGGCGCACGCTTGGCACTACTTAGTTGATGCACGTGCGGCTACTGCGCACACAATTCACAAACACAGAAAATATTTTTTTATTTGGTTTGGAGTGTACTTTGGGGGTTACAGCACCCTTTAACGGTCAAGCCAGCCGGCCCTTTACTTATGACACAGGCGCATGCTTGGCACTACTTTGTTGATGCACGTGCGGCTACTGCGCACACAATTCACAAACACAGAAAAAATATTATTTTTTTAGCACGTGGGGGGAGCACCCCTGATGGACAGAGCACCCCCTGGACAACACTACAGCACCCCTTTAGGACTGGGACACTGCACAGGACTTTGGAGTGGACACAGCCCCTATGGAGAACTGACTGCACAACACAGTCCAGCCAGCCCCTATGGACTTTGAAGTAGTGGACACAGCCCCTATTAACAACAGCAGCACAGCACAACACAGCCAGCCCCTATGGCCTTTGAAGTAGTGGACAACAGCAGCACAGCGCAGCACAGCACAGCACAACACTACTCTGCACTACACTACACTACACAGCCCAGCCAGCCCTAACTCCCACCCTCCCTCTTCACTGTCCACAGCCGAGTGAGAAAATGGCGCCGACGCGGTACCTTATATAGGATCCAAAACCCGCGAGACCCGGAAGGCGGGATGATGACGTTTTGCCTCGATTTCAGATCCGAGTCAGGCGGGAAAGGTCGAGCCTGACTCGGATCGGCCTCGGATCGGGGGGCTCGGGGGGGTTCGGATTTCAGAAATCCGAACCCGCTCACCCTTAATATATATATATATATATATATATATATATTACAGTACTTCCGAACTTGGTACTGTCTAACTGAACAGATTTTATATAAAATGTATATGTGGGGGCATTTAAGGAATAGCGATTACTATTTGGAATAATCTGACTTGAGTTTCAATAAAACACTTTGCAGGGGAGCTACATAAACCATGCCAGGTTTCATCAGCTCAGAGAATCATTGAAACTTTGACTGTGATCATTTCCCATATAAAATCACAGAGAGGAAATATAAATAATGAAAAAGAGAACGCATAATGCACATACATATCATATGGCAACAACACTAGGAATAAATATCAGTGTGCTTAAAAAGGAAAATATTGGAATTAATACAGGAAAAAAGAAGATTGAAATTGTTGAAACTAAAAGCAAAAAACAGCAAATATGTTTGAAAGAAATCAGGTTAACAAAGATTTGCGGCCAAATGTAAGAGGTTTACATGTAGTTTAACTTGGCACAGCATGGAAAAGTCAATAGGTTAAGGTCCTTACAAGCTTTGCTTTGTCTTTATAGTCTTCAATATTTTTATGTTTTAATAGGTATTTCTTTGTTAAGGCGTAGTGGACCGTGAAAAATTAAAAAGATTTTAATCGTCCGCCCACCAATCAAACTGTCTGAGGTTATAATTAGGTCACCTGTCCTCATGTATGGATATTTTTAGTACCTGGAGGGCTGTGAGTGGGCCATGAGCAGACCCAGATTGCCCATCTGGCACTTGTGGGAAATGCCAGAAGGGCCGATGGCCGGATGGGCTTGTCCGGCGTCAAACCCCGGCCGAGCAGCTCCGCCTCCCGATTCTCTGCTCGGCAAGGAATACTGAAAGATGGGGTCGTGCTGCGAGGCCAGGCCTTGTGACTTGCGGCTTTCCCCTGTGAGGTGAGGCCACGCCCCTTTTGCAGGCACACATGCAGGGTGACTGCCATAGCTGCTCAGCAGCCCCAGTCTGCCCCTGACCATGAGTACTGGGTTTGGGAAACTCTGGCTTAACCCCTTCCATGTGAGATCAACCCCATGCAATCATTAACCCCTTACCTGTTGAGTTCACAGATAATACTGCACGGCTGCACAGCCACAGTGTCTTTATGGCACCTTTAAATCTCATATTGCTGAATACTCAGATCCAGGGCCAGTGCAATGGCAGAGAATAAGCTCTGTTCCACGAGAGAATGAGGAGCTGATCTCAGTGGAGCTTTTCAGTGCCTTGATAGAGAGGAGTTTTCAATGAAAAGGAGTGCCGGCAGTCTGCCCGTCTGTCCCGTGGTTGCACTGAAGTGACTGCTCTTCTGTACTGTTCATACGTGGTTCTCAGTGTCAGTCGGAGCCTGGTATTAGAAGTGGACTGCAGTGACTGAAGACAGGACCCAGGAGAGGGAGAGCTGCAGTGTGCAGGAGACGGACTCAGTACTTTGGAAAGGTAAGTACAGTACACTAGGGATTTGGGTGGATGGGGGGAATCACTATGTTACAGAAAATATGAGGGTGTGGGTGGCAAAAATAAAATCTAAAATAAAGGTGGCACAGATTATATAGATTAATATACCTGACCTATATTATTATACTGTTGTATACTCCGATTGTGCTAGTCTGCTCTGGAGCAAGACCCGTGCTGCGCATGTGCACTATGGGTTCTGTGTGTTCGCATGCATAATGGCATCAGATTGTCAGTGATTGACAGTCTGCTGCCATTTCATGGCAGGAAGGGGGCAGCGACAGCATCCATTTCCCTAAACGGAAGCATGTCGCTACCATTGGGCGGGAGGGAAGAGGCCAGGATCTCTGTCGTCTGATGGAGATTTCCTGCCTCTTTTGAGCAACTGCTTTTGCCTGCTTGAGTGACCCTATGGTCATTTAAGCCAGCAGAGGATCATGCAGATGCTCTGATGCAGCTTGGAACAGTAATGCATGCAGGGGGCGTGATGGCTCCTGCAGCATTACCATATTAGTGGTAGCAGCTGCGATACCGTCGAAACTTGAATCAACCCCTATGTTAATAAAAGGAGACACATATTCAAATATTAATCAAAAGTGCACAGGTTATGACTATTTTAATCAGAAAGGATACATATTTATTTTAATAAAAGGCAGCACCAATTATTGATATAATAACAATAATAATAATAATAATAATATTGGATGGCCACACCTCTCAAATGGCTGGTTATGTCCCTTCAGCGGGCCCCTGCCATTGCATTCCCTTGTGGGCCCTTTGCACCCCAGTCCCACACAGTGTGCAGTAACAGTAACTCATTATTGGAAGCTGATGTTGAGATTTTAGTTACTATTTTGTTTTCACATTTTAAGAAATATTATTTTTGTTTTGTTCCTTAACATTTTTCATACTTGGTGTCTGTATGACAGTAATAACAGGATCTAAAGGCCACATGGTCTATTTATTTTGGAATAGCTGTAGTTCCTCAAAGGATTCTGGGCCTGATTCAGCAAGGAATGCACAGGAGAGAACGCACGCACTTGGCCGATGTTTCCGTACTACGCATGTGTATGCATCGTATTGCCCGTGCGCAAACTACCTGGTACAATCTGGTAAGCGTACGCAGACTACACGCAGCCCCTTTCCAATATTGATTGACAGAAAGTGCCGTTTGTTGGGTTTTGACGGGGTTGGTCGTGCAAAAGCAGGCATGCCTGTGTATTGGGACACCGTTTTAGGGGAGTACATAATTAAGCCAGTGCGGCGATGGACGCAGTGATGCGACTCCGTGCACACAGGAAGTTGCCAAGATCCTGCGCGAGGTCTGGTCAACTATTATTATGCAAATGTGGTTGATGATTCTCGATGCTATCTTGCGTACTGATCAGGCTTTGCGTAAAGGGAGATGGGCGGTTTAATATGGGGCTGGCCATCTGCATCTCATGTTGCGGTCTCCGTGCTTCTGCATTGATTAGAATATTCTTGCAGCGATTGGGTGCGTGTGTCTGCTAGCGTGCGTTCCTTGCTGAATCAGGCCCTGCGTCTGCAGGAGTACTGTGTCTTACAATGCCTTAACACATTTGATTAAGGAACATAAAATATCCAGATTATATAATTATATTCTTTAGAAATACCCAGATATATTGCAATACATGTCTACCCTAAATACATTGGTATAACAAATCGATTCCCTCTGGCCATAACAAAGATTTAAAGACAAAATTATACATAATACTAATGGATGTTAATTATCCTAATAGCCAAGCAATACGCACATTTTAGAAGCAAATCTGTTTGCTGGAAAATCTGCTCTGAACATACTGCAGAAAAAAACTAAACTAAGTAACAATATAATGATTGTATGGTATAATTATTCCGGTATAATAATTCAGATTAAAATTGAAGTCCATGAAATTGTGTACTGCTCATTATTGGAAGCTGATGTTGAGATTTTAGTTACATACTGTAAAATAACAGTGACATAGAGAATTTTAAATGGAAATTTTTAAGTTATTAATGGACTGTGGAAGCGTACTCATTTACTTAAACTTTGATATATTTCAAGCGCTGTGAAATCATTCTGGTATTACTTTTGGAATAATTTACAGTCAAACAGTTTAGTAATTGTACAAGAGTATAAGGGACTGAATCAGAGTTAAATGCAAGTAACTACAGTACACACGCATTGTATGCACAGAACAAAATGCAGACAGTCGTCTGCAGAACCGTAATAAGGGCTCTGAATGCACAGGGGGCAGGGGCCTACCTATGGCATCCAAAGGACACTACAGGTAACACTACCATAGAAATATGCAACTCTAGCACATGTAAACTCATCTATGTAGTAGTCTGCATGATATACATGACTGCTCTCTAGGCTGCATGACTCCAATCTTTCTTTGGCAGTCCCAGGACGTCACTTGGACTGATGGGCCACAGAAAAATCCTGGGTAGGTCAGTCACTGGCCACAGACCATAGAAGAGGCGGGAGCTGCAGGGAGCAGGGGGAAGTAGCACCACAGGGCAGGAGGAAGGCAGTATGCAGCAGGGAGAAGGCAGCACAGACAAGTGAAAAATGCAAAATAGATGGGGGGTGACACCATAGAGCAGGGGGAAGGCAGTACAAAGCAGGAGGAGAGCAGCAGCTGCATGGAGCAGGACAGCAACTGCAAAATAGATATCAGTGCGCTTACATATCAGCTATGTATAACAATTGTATATGGGCCAACTATGCAGTCAGATGCACTCAGATCCCGGGATAATAATGGACCGCAGCCCCCTTAGCAAGAACCTGGGATTCATAGGATAATGGACATCTGTATAAAAAAGAAAATAAAGAGGGTGGTCTATTGCGCATGAACAATTTTAATGTATAAAAACATGAGTTTTAAAGCATTCAGGGGAATGGGATTGAAATACCGGCGGCTGTTACGCGCCGGTTCAAATCCCGACAGTGGATGCCCGACAGGATGAAGTTCCCGATTGGGTCAGGTGAGTACCATAACCCTCCCCTGTACCCCCCCTAACCCTCCATTAGTGGTGCCTAACCCTAACCTCCCCCCTAGTGCCTAACCCTAACCTCTCCCAGTGGGTGCCTAACCCTAACCCCCTCTTACCGCTCCCTAAACCTAACCCTCCCAGGGGGATGCCTGAACCTAATCTCTCCCTGGGGTTGCCTAACCCTAACCCTCCCCCCTAGGGATGCCTAACCCTAATCTCCCCCCACAAACCTAACCCTAACCCCGCTAGACTCCCTAATCTTAACCCTTCTCCCCCTCGGCTAACGCTAAGGCGCCCCAGACTTACCTTCATTCAGACTGGCGTCCTCAGTGTTCCAGCTGCAGGATCTAGATAGGCATCGGTATTTCAATGCCTATCTTAAATCCCTTGCCAGGATTCTGATGTCGGGATTGAGACCAACTACATTCACATTCAGGCACTTGCAGATAATGCTCACACTGTCGACTGGGTACCACATGATTATATTGCAGAACCATGGCAATCTCCAACACTCGTCTGCCATCTCCACTAGGACCTTCAACTCATGCCATCAGCCAGCATCACCAGGAGAAGCTTACCATGGATCGAAACTCCACTCTGGAGGGGTGGTACAGTGGACTTTGAGGTCTCAGGGCACTCTGCCTTATACAGACAGGGCATGTCCATCCATACAGTACACCGGAGGAAAGATGCACAGTGGAGCCACACATGTGCAGAAGCGCTGGGTTGGAGGTCGTACCTCCTTGGAGAGCTGCTGGGTCCTAGTTCCCAGTGGCCAAGGCTTTGGAGAATAAGCCTCCAACAGTGTATGCATGGATCACGTGGGGAAGCAGAAAGTTGCTGAGAGAGAGGGGCTGGAATGAGTGCGGTTGCACTCCTCTAGGCTACAGCTCTATCAGCCCACCCTTTTGAGCCTCCCCTGATATGAGGACTTAGGCCCTGATTCAGACCCACTCGCGAGCGGCTGTCCGCTCGCAAGTGGGTCGATGTTCTGCACTGAGCATGCGCACGACGGAGGGAGCTCCGTCGTGCGCATGCGCCAGACGCGACGAGCGAAGGAAAGTCCTTCGCTCATTGTGTCTGATCAAAGGGGGCGTGCTGTCGATGTTGATTGACAGCACGCCCCCTTTGGTGGGCGTGCTGGGGGCGTGCCTCCCTGACGGGGGCGTTCCCACGGGAACACCTACCGTCAGAAGCCGGCCCACTGACATCACTAGTGATGTCAGTGGGAGTGATTTTGGCTCTGATAGAGCCAAAATCACTCCAGAGCTTGCGGTTGAAAACCTCAACCGCAGGCTCCGGATCGCAGTTTCGATGGTCGCGATCGTCAAAGACCATCGCGGCCATCAAACTGCACGCTCGTATAGGCTGTGGGTGGTGACCCACAGCTATACGAGCGTCCAGGAGGACGCTCCATTTTTATGGAGGGCGGCCCTCATTCAGAGCATGCGCTCTGCTCAGAGCGTACGGCTCTGAATGAGGGCCTTATTTTGTTCATTCCTTATGAGCAACAGTATTGTACTTGTGAAAACATAAATCTTTGCTATTTGTTTATTTACTGTTGAATATCAATAGACACTTTGGGTTTGGTATATTATAGCGACAGACAACATGTTAACATAATAATCATTTTGACAATCAGAATGTCGACATTCAGCATATCTACACTGATGAAATGTCAACATGGTCAAAATGTTGACAACAGATTTCTAAGGTATCCCTAACCCTAATGCTAACCCTAACCGCAAACCCCAATCCCTATTCCTAACCCCTGAACCCTAAACCTAATGTTGACATTTCCACTATGTTGACAACAACTGAATTTAAGGGTTCCGAGTCGAACCTGAGACCCAGTTCAGATCTTCCTGCGGTTCGGAACTTGGATTTCAAAAGCGAACTCGGGTTTTGGATTGCGTGCTCACAGGTCAAAATGACGTAATTTTAGCTGTATTTTTATTAATATATATATATTTTTTATAAACAGATCCCAAACCAAAACCAAAACACATGAGGGTGGTTTTGCAAAACCAAAACACGAAGATGAATCTGGATCCGAAACATAACCAAAACAAGGGGGTCGGTGCACATGTCTACATTTAAACCATGTAGACATAATAACTATTGACAATTTGGTGTCGACATTATGAATGTCAACATAGCTACCATTTTCATAATGACTGCCTACTGCCAATTTATATACTGTGTTCCATCAGAATGTTCAGTTGGTTACTTTTTTCGAATTGCATTTATTCTGCGGGGATTTCTCTGAGGGATTTGAATTGAGATTACTCCTGTTAAGGAATATAGTAATATCAGCTGCTTGTGTGGTTATATTTATTGCATAATTACCTTTTTAATTTTACAAGTCCACAATGACTTTACAATTCCGCAGTGACTTGTATATGTTTTCAGGGAAGGTGAAGTGTGTTTAGTACAATTTGTTTATTTACTAATTGTACTGTGTGTGTCAATATTGACCTTACAAAATTTATAGAAAGGAGATGTCTGGGTGCAACTAAAACTGTATGCTGTAGCTCCAATCCTATCCTACTCTTGCCCAAAATACAAGAGAACAATAGTATATACGAATATTTGTAGAATATGATAAAAGAGCACTCCCAATAACTAGAAAAAGGCAAATAATATTCCAAATGTCCAAAAAAAAGGTTCTTACAAAGTTCCTTATCATTTTCTTTTCTTTATGCTTCTTTCACTCGAAATTTTTCCAATATGAAAAGGAAAACGAGAAAAGACAAAATCTGTATAAACTCTTTAAACATTCTTCCTCACTTCATAAAGACATACGTGTAAATAGGTATCCTCAAAATTAGCACTCAACGTGTAATATCCTCCAAAAAAGTTTAATAATTGAGATATGTAATATACCTTACTCACTTAGTAACTACATATATACCTGCTCATCAAGGTATCTTTACTCTATAGACGACACAAACTATTCAAGGGAAAACGTACCTTACTCACATAATTGATATGTGTCTTCCTCCGGTAAAGGTATCTTTATTTGGGTTTTCTACACAGGATCTCATATGCAAAAGTCACGTTGTTATTTTGTAATGACAAATGTATTTAATTTAAAAACATGAAGAATTTTTCTTCTTCATAAAAACAGCACAATTCAAAAAAGTCCACAGATTCTTGTTCTCCAAGAGACAGGGAGAGAGTAATATAGTGTTAACATAGATGGTAAGTTTGTACAGCTGTCTGGATCAACAGTACAGTCACCTAAAAATACCTCCAATAGTCCAAGGGTTCCAAAATTCTGGTTCTTTTCAATTGCACAGTACCCAGCATCCAACTCTTTTCGAACAAGTCTTTCTCAAGTCAATATTGACCTGTTTATGTGTAATTTTGTATGTTATTACTAGTTATTTGTTGTTATATACAGTGATTGTGATTTATCATTACATCCAGCTAATGCTGGCCATACACGCTACAATTATCGGGGCGATCCGCCTGATATCGGCGGATCGCCCCGATAATTGTAGCGTGTGGGGGGGGGCGACCGAGGGTTAAATATTTCTCAGTCGGGCATGCCGGATTGTCCAGTATGCCCATCCGATGCGATATTTCCCATTAAACTGTCGGCCGCATCGGGCAGTGTATGCCCAGCCGCGGCCGACAGACAGACATTTCTTGTGTTCCTTCCTACGGAAGGAACAGGGAAATGTCTCCTCCCCCAGGGGCGGAGCGCGGATGTCGGGCTATACACTGGGAGATTTCTCTCACAGTGTATGCCGGCGACATCTGCAGCTGGCAGCCGTCCAGATAAAATGTTCGTCGGTCTGACAGGCATTTTATCTGGCCGTGTATGCCCAGCATTAGTATAGTAGTATATTTATTTTTTCCACTAGCTTTTTTGTAGGAGATTTTGCCCTCTCCATTAGAGCCGCTGTACACTGAGATGGTCTCATTCTGCAAACCTTGCTCTCTTTTATACTCATTATTGTTGTAGTAACCTGTGTGCTGAGATTTACCTCATTGTTGCTGATGGGTCACTCCATGTTGCTTACGGGCCATAAAGGAAACTTGAGAATTCAGCTCAACTCTTTGTATTAAGAGCTTGTGTTATTATTTTTTAAGAAAACCTATGACAAAGAGCTACTGTATAATTTAACTTGACAACCTACAGTATTTTGAAATGCAAAAGATACACAGCCAGAGCTTTGTATTTTGCAGTGTAACGCAGTGGTTCCCAAACTGTGTGCCACGGCACCCTGGGGTGCCTCAGGTTAGTGGTACAGCACCAAAATAAATTATTTATGGTTAATGCAAGAGTCAAAAACATAAAATATATGGACAAACAGAAGTACAGCCCTGTCCACCACTACATAACTAAACCCCCGCACACCCCCGCCAGTGTCCGCTCTCACCTTGTTTAAGTGGCTGGTTCGGGGGTGCTGATGAAGCAATTCGCACTGAATATTGTCATTGTGGCCCCACCCCTGGCTACACAATGCCGGTAATATTCGCATGGTGTGGCGGGGGAGGTGCAGCAATGACGCGATCATGCAGCCACGCCCCCATCCTGCCCTCAAAATCACGTCATGCCCCCCTTCCCCCTCACACCTGTGCCGAGCTGGCTGCCTCCTCCCGGAAGCGGCAGCCAGATTGTCGGCAAACCTGTTACAACATAATCACTGACCAGACATTGTGGGACTGACACCAGGGGTCAAGCAATGATGTCTCACAGTGCAGAATTTACCAAGTTCACTGGCTGCCAGGGGCGTAACTAGGGGGTTTGGCACCCAGGGCAAGAGAATAAATGGTGCCTCCCCCTACCAGTAGCCTAATTACCCCACGGGCCTAGTGCCTGAAAACCTGGTGGTCTAGGGAGGGATTAATGGTAGCCTACCTATCCGGTCAGCAGCTGCTGGCCCGTCCTGGCCAGCGGCACTGCTACCAAACCTCTCCTGTTTTGAGCCTGGCATCTTCTGGCCTCTTCCAGGGCCACCAGAGCTTTTCTTGCGACATCTGTAGCCTCCGTCCGCCATCACCCAACTGACTTTTCTGTCCAGTGGCGTCTGACATCAGACACCACGGGCGGAGCCAGCCATTATGCGGCTCACCGTGATTGGCTTGCCGCGACCGCTTTCTATTGGCTGCCAGTCCACAAGCCATAATTGGCTTGTGGCCGGCGCCAAGTTGAAATGCCCGCCAGTCCATGATCTGCACCCAGCCCGCAGCCGGCGCCAAATATCACCTGCTGCTGGGCACAGTTCGGTAAGATGTGTCCTGCCGGGGACACATCTGACTGGACTGTAGGACTCCCGGTGCTGGGATCAACACTTGCTCCTAGAACTGGACATTGCCCAGGCCATTTGCAGGGGCCATCTTGTCCTTACGGTGCAGAGTGACATGGTGGGAGACAGAAATCTATTACTTAGCTCCTAGAGAGAACACTGTTAATACCAGCTAAAAATCTGTTCCAGCATCCTGAACTGGTCTGCTCCATCACAAGTGTGCATGTAACAGTGAGTATGGCTGTACCTGCTATATCTAACAATAAACCAACACTAGTAGCTAAGTAACTGGGCTATTCATAGTTTGGGTCATTGGCTGGTGTGTGCCTGCATAACTCTGCAATAACAACACCTGCAAACACATCATTTCCAACATCTCACCATATACAAGAAATATGGCTCCAGTGTCTAATTTTCCTTGGCCATTCTGTGGGACCATAGACTCACTCAGGAGTGCAACAATCAATTGATCTGTAACCAATGCTGCAACAATTGTACACAGATGCTGCAACATTGTATGCAGATGCTTGGATGTGTAAAGCCGCAGGTGGCTGTCTCAATACATCTCCCTGTGGCTACGACATTTGCATACCTTTACCCTTACACAGCAGCAGCGGCATTAACATACAACTCTGTATCAGGGCCATTCTCCAATCTTGTCCTAAGAGGTCAGGAATCACCAGAACCCGAGGAAGGATAGTGAGGTGTTCCGGTGGTTCATTGAGTGTTATATCAAACTCCAGACTATTGTTGAATTACCTTTTGCTCAAAACCAGGTTTAAAGCCATGAGATGTAAGTTATAGACAATGCCATTAGATACTTCCATTTCAATTGCCAGGTTTGATTATAATTCTCTTCCAAGAGGACTCATCAAGTTTAAAACTTGTTACTATGAACCTGATTTACAGGTGGGTGCAATATCAATGTCGTGCACAGTGGAATGGGTTATTGCCACTGCACATGTGTCACAACCACACTGCGCACATGCGAAGATTGATTAGCAATGGTGGAAGTAGTGAGGATTTATTTGCAGAGTGAGTGACAGGTAGTGACCACTTGGGGGAGGTAGCGTGCGATGGCATCTCCTAATGAGCCTCTGCAAATGTTTATGCAGCTGGAGAGACACTGGCATTTTAGGTGAGACAGATATTGGCCCTCATTCAGAGCCGTTCGCTATTTGCGGTTGTTCGTTTAAAAACAAGGGGTGGCTATTCAAATGATCCGTACGCACATTGTAGTCTGTTCACACCTCTAAGTCTGAACGAGCGAGCAAAACATACGCTCGTTTATTTGTTAAAAACGCCCCCTGGCCGCTCGCATCCTACGTCATGTCCGCTATTTATTAGATTAATCGAGTACATCGACCAGCGTATGAACTGCTCGCTATTCTTGTGGTTGGTGTTTGCTACCACAAATTTGCGAGCAGTTCTGGCTCTAAAATAACCCAGTGACGTGGTCAATGACGCTGCTGTTTTAAATATACACACCCATAAAACGCCCGTTTTGACCTTTAAGCACGCCTGCGTTCGGATCTCCACTCCCCATTTTCAAGCACCATCCCCTGTTACCACCCACATACGCCTCATTCTGTCACTCAAAATAGCAGGCACTCGCTATATAGCGTACAAACGATTTTCGGCCGCACTGACTGGTTCGCGCATGCGTACTAAAAACCGTACGCATGCGCAGATGTGCAAACATCGCTCGGAACGAGCGTACTGCCGCTAACGAGCGGCTCTGAATGAGGGCCATTGTTCCATGTGCGATTGATGTTACCGATGTTTCTTCCTTTGTATGTAAGCGGCAGATGTGACCCCCCGGAGATGAGTCTCTCTGCACAAGACATCAGCTAAGTCATTAGCATATTTTCACAGGTCTACTGTGTATGGAATCACAGACGTGACGGGATTTGTGTGCACCTCTAAATCATTCCCTATGTCGATAGGGTGTCTGCATTCAGAAGTAATGTCATTCTATTTTATTCATTCTCCTGGCTATGCTGTGATTTTAACAAATCATTCATTGTGCCGACACAACCCAGTAATTGACTCATCTGTAGAACAGATTTCCAGCTATAATAATAATAATAATAATAATAATAATAATTTATTTATATGTCACTTTTCTCCAATAGTGATTTACACATACTATGGACATAATGCAGAGCAGCAGTGAATTGCAATATATCCTGCATGACCGGTGATTACAACTCGGTGCCGATTCTGACAGCTGGACAGAAGATATTAGTTTAAACTGCGCTTTGGTGACCATATCACACACAAACTGCAAACACAATTGTATAACGTATTTATTATAAAAATGTTTTTATAAACACATAAAAACTGGTTCTTGTTTAAGAGCAAAAAATCCACAAATAAGCAGCAATCTTTCATAATAATCAACTCATATGACTTATATTGTAACCATTATTCAAAGGTATCTCTTTCATGGAATCCTTGGATACAATGTCCCAAAGAGCAATAGATAAACACAGTCCCGGCTGTTATAAACAATATCCACACTATACACTATGCAGACACCATACACGGGCGCACAGTCCCCCACGACTCCCCTTTGTTTCCAATGGTGCTGCTGTGTGTTCCTCTCTCATCCCAGGTCGGCTCAATTTGAAGTTCTGGGAAAGCAGAAGGAACCAGACCCTCACACCATACCTAACCATTTATCTGTCCTTTTTGAGCCTCCTTGGTTCTTGCTGCCAGCTCATTTATGAAAAGCAGTGTTCATGTACTTTCCCCAATTGTTTTTCTTTGAAGTATAAATAATAATCACAGGAGCCAGGGGCTGCAACATTGTATACATGACTAGATGTGGCATTTATTTATTATTTATTGTCTATTATTTGTTTCTAATACATGATACTGAATTGCTGGCATTTATGGTTGAGAGAAAGTCAGAGATAAAACAAACTATCTCTCAGATAACAAAAGTATATCGAGAATATATCTGTCCTGTATGTATATACTATATCTGCAACATTTATCAAAACCATTTTTAGAAGCATTATAGTGTTTACATTTTAATTTATGTGTATGTTGGTTGCATATAGTGCTACTACATCAATTAATTCATGAAGAAAGGGAGTGAATGTACTAACTGCTAAACCTGCCTATTTTACCCATTAGGATACATTGTTAATGATTAAATATGATCACCACAAGGTAATTATTTCATACACAAGTACAGAATGTCTAATATATTTATGTGTGCTTATTGATGGATATGATATTTATGGGTGATTATTGATGGGTGACTCTGTCATATTTTCATACTCAGAGTCAAAATAATCCCCAATCTCTTAAAGAGGGAACCGATTAGAAGTTATATTGTAATTATGTATATTTCCTGATATCAATTATATCAAGTAATTTATTCTATAAGAGTGCCCCACAAAGCAATCACTTTCTGAGTACTTGATATTCGATTCCAGGGAGCACCTCCAGCTATATACAAAATTTGGTAACTAATTATTAGAATGTACTAAATTGCTGGTCTATAAATTTAATTACATTTTTGTCCTGTGCAGGATATTATTTGTGTTTCTTGTCAAACTATCCAGATGTAATCAGGACCATTTCGAGGTACGCTAACAGAGCCAATGAATTATATTATTAACAGTGTCAATGTATTCTACTAAATCTTAGTCTTAGTAAAATATTTGCTGCTTCGCTATTAAAAACAGGAATGTATATTATTATATATAAATTGGTTACTGCCACAATGATATGGTATACAAAGAATCTGGATGGGAGGGGGAGACAGACTTTGCTTCCTGTCATATTTCATGTCAGTATGTATCGCTCACTGCAGGATATCCACCTTGTTAAGATTAAGAGTAAAACAATTTTTTGATCAGCTCACATCTAAAATTCCCTTGTGTTTGATATTTATCAAGCCAAGCTAAACCTTCATATTTTCTCCTTGTACTGTACATATTTATCCAGTAACATAAATGATGGAAAGAAAAATTGTAAGTTACAGTGACATAGCTCTAAGTAGATAGAATATTATCATTGAATATTACTTATTTTACGTCAGTTGGAGAGAGAGCAGAAGTGTAGTACTATGGTGCAAAAATCAGTACAAAAATTATAAAATCCAACCTTTAAGGTGCATACACACGTAACGATTTTTTGAACGATTTAACTAAAAAAAATTGTTCAGTTTCTGAGTTAAACGATGAACGATTATCATCCATGCGCGTTCCTGTTTGTAGTTTGTAGTTTGTAGTTCATTCTGACTGACCAACTGAACAATTTTCATTGAGGGAAGTTACAAAAATCATTTGTAGTTCAAAAAATCGATCATTACACTTTAAAAAATCTGACAGAAAATCGTTCATAAAATCGTTCATAAAGTCATTGGTAACAAAATCGTGTGTGTATGCAGCTTTATGATTACTCTCTAATTGTACCAGATAAGTAGCATATTAAGGAAGTGAACTATTAAGATAATGTGTGCAGTGTGAAGAAAGACTTGTAGTGAAAATAAAACCACTACTATTATTTTATTGAGGATTTAGACAGAAAAGTCACAACGATGTAATTAGGACTACAATAGCCCCTTAATCTAAACAACTGTCACTTCTGATTGACAGTTTACATATTAAACTAAGGTACCACTAACTAGTATTAGTATGGTCAATTCACAATTTTACAGGAGAGTGATAATGTCAGTTTAATTAGGATCCAGAAATGCCCCCTAGTCCTGGCAGATATCCCTATTTGATAGCAGTATTGATAGTTTTGCTTAGCAGTATAATAAATAGTTAGGACATCAGAAAGTCCCCCAAAAATAATAAGGATCTGTCAATAGCCATTGTAAATATTTAGATTCTTGATACCTTAGAACTACAGACAAAATTAGGACTATAAAAGCCCCAGGAACTTTAGGTGGGGGGGAACCTTTTTTTTGGGGGGGCTGTATCAAACAGTGGGGAGAGATAAAGTGGACAGATATAAAGTACCAACCAATCAGGTTCTAACTGCAATTTTATAGGCTGTGTTTAAAAAAGTCGGTACATTATCTCTATCCACTTTATCTCTCTCCAAGGTTTGATATATCTCCCTTTAATTAGTTAAATGTGTCTTCAGTAGTATTTGGTTAGTATTTGGATGGATTTAGTTATTATAATTTGATCTCAAATAGCACCTGAAGCTCAAGGGGAGGACCCTGAACACTGGTCACATGGGGCGGGATTCATGAGGCATCGCATCTGGGATCCAATACATCCCGCCACTCCTCGCTCGAATGCCGGCGTTAGTTACGCCGGTATGCATGAAGGAAAACGCAAAGGACATATCTCTTGGCAAGAGCTGTCCTTTGCGAGTGAGGGGTTTCCGGGTCTATGACCCACAAGTCCCTCTGGCATCCTACTGTGCATGCACAGAAGGATGCACGACACAAGGATGCTGGGAGGGATCCATTTTGGGGGCATTGCACAACTTTAGTTTTACACTGGATGACTATTGAAAGTTTGCCTACATATATATTTATGTCTAGCACTGAGGGACTAACTTGTTTTGAGAAATAATGGATGACCCTAATAGCAAAACTATTTGGTATTTTATGCTTTTGTAAATTATACTGTTTCAGCAATAGGTGTGTGTATGGCTTCATCATAAAAGGACACCTCCCACAGGATCTTTGTTACACTTCTTTGTATAAACACCTGCTGCAAAATGTATTACATATATGCAGAATTATGTTCTAACTACATCATTATAATTAATTAATTATGTTGACATATCAGTATTTGTTTGACTGATTAAATATAATGAAAATATCCCTCAGAATGCTCTTTTTGTGCTCCCACATGATATGTGCATAAGTGTGGATTGAGGTCCTCATTCAGCAGTGTGCTGAACGCAGATTCCCGATGATCGTGAATCTACGCAGGTGCCTGACCTGTTCTGCGCATGTGCAGAACGAGTCTGCGATCCCACACGGAGATTGTCAACAGACTGTCAGTGATTGACAGTCTGCTGCCATTTGTGGGCAGGGAGGGGGCGGAAATGGCCTCTGTTTTCCGATATAGAGGCATGTCGCCGCCGTTGGGGGGAGGGAAGAAGCCAGGATCTCCGTCGTCTGACAGAGATTTCCTGGCCTCTTTCCCTCATCTGCGGTGGCCAGCTGCGTGCATTGCAATTACTCTCGTACATAGGAACCACTCGCAAAGTGACAGGTAGTCAGCGTTTGGGGCTGGTTACAGGTGGGTGGATAGAAAAACGCAGGAGTGTGGGACTGTTTAAACACTGTTCCATGGGCGTGCATAAATTAGCCACTGCAATCCCCTTCACACATGAGAGCTCTTTGCATATCAGGAGAACCGCAGCGTTTGCGGCTGGTCAGACAACTTACAAACTGCGTGGATGACTGATCTGCATTGATGGTACCGATGTTCATGCTGTTGCACATCGTCGGAGAGATGTGAGAAGGCAGCAGTGTGCTTCCCGATGCTCAAGTAAGCTTTGGAAACAGCATATTTTCACAGCTGTGTTGCATGTGAAATTGCAGCTGCGATTATATTAGCGTCCATCTTTGAATTAGGACCAGAGTTGTCTCTCCTCTTTCCATTTTGCTTTGATCCCAGACAATATCTACCTGGGAACACTAAATACAGATTCAGGTTCTGTAATACAATAGAAAGTCCGGGGCTATCTCAAGTCTTTAATATATGCTGACAAGTGGCACTATAGGTATTAACTAGGTGACAGCTTTTAATCAGAATTTCATACCATCATTAACCTGAAATACATCAAGCAGGATTATCAAAACCAAACCATGGGTGTGATCAGTGTCGGAATGAGGCATGATGGGCCAACCAGGGAAATGTAATGGTAGGGGCCCGCTAAAGGGGCGTGACCAGCTATTTGGTAGATGTGGTCATTAACTGGAGGGGTATGGCCAAAGAGATTTAGGAAATTTGAGATGAAAATTTTATCAATGGAGGCCAGTTTATTGTGTGGTGGTCATCTGTGATTACCATTGATGGCACACAAACAATCTTTGGTGAACCATCAATGATTTGCACCCCCTACATAGTCACCTCTGCTGCTGGCATGCCAGGCTGCGGCCCATGAAAAATGTGGGTGGGGCTTAGCTCTGTCAGGGGCAGGGCTAAGCTCTGTCCTGCCACTAAAAAAAAATAATAATTGGCTTCTGCTCATCCATCGAAGGCAAAGAACCAATGGTTCACTGCCATCGATGCCAAAAGTAGTTGACATCGACTAGCAACCATCAATGTTTTGAAAACATTGATGGATGATGGCAATCCCTAGTTTATTGCAGACAGATCTAGCATTCTAGAAAGTGCCCAAAAATGTTGGAGAGAGAAGTGAGGAGATGTAGCAGGATTAGTAGCAACCAGAGGAAGGAGCGGGGTTAGTAAGAACGGATGTAGGAAGAATATTTATAGGTGAGGAGAGTATTGTGGCAAGAGTAGGTAGGTGAGGGGATGTAATGAAGGGTGACAAGAGATATCATAAGAATTGCTGTACCAGAGAGGATTAAGGTGGGTGAGGTGAAGGTTGAGTTGGTTAGGAGAAGGTGCAGAGTAATCTATTTGGAGCAATGCAAAGTTAATGGACATAAACAGAACAATGAAACAGATGCATGGTTGTCAGAGCTATGTGGCAACATACCTCTGCTGCCATTCTACAGTCCTTCAACGGAGAACTCCCATCCTGCTTTGTTAGTGGGAAAGCTGTTAGGGCCTGATTCTGACTAGGACAATATGGTGATGGTGCCGGACACAGTTAAGTGATTTAATTTTTTTTTACTGCGTACGCATTCCGATACAGAGTGGCAGTAGTGATGCCAGATACAGAGTGACAGTAGTGATGTCAGATACAGAGTGGCAGTAGTGATGTCAGATGCAGAGTCACAGTGGTGATGTCAGATACAGGGTCAGAGTAGTGATGTCAGATACTGAGAGGCAGTAGTGATGTCAGATACAGAGTGGCAGTAGTGATGTCAGATGCAGAGTCACAGTGGTGATGTCAGATGCAGAGTCACAGTAGTGATGTCAGATACAGGTCGGAGTAGTGATGTCAGATACAGAGTGGCAGTAGTGATATCAGATGCAGAGTCGGAGTAATGATGTCAGATACAAAGTCACAGTAGTGATGTCAGATACAGAGTGGCAGTAGTGATGTCAAATACAGTGTGGCAGTAGTGATGTCAGATGCAGAGTCACAGTAGTGATTTCAGATGCAGAGTCACAGTAGTGATTTCAGATGCAGAGTCACAGTAGTGATGTCAGATACAGAGTCGCAGTAGTGATCAGATACAGAGTGGCAGTAGTGATGTCAAATACAGTGGGGAAGTAGTGATGTCAGATGCAGAGTCACAGTAGTGATGTCAGATGCAGAGTCACAGTGGTAATGTCATATGCAGAGTCGCAGTGGTGATGTCAAATGCAGAGTCGGAGTAGTGATGTCAGAAGCAGAGTCGGAGTAGTGATGTCAGAAGCAGAGTCACAGTAGTGATGTCAGATGCAGAGTCAGAGTAGTGATGTCAGATGCAGAGTCACAGTAGTGATGTCAGATGCAGAGTCACAGTAGTGATGTCAGATACAGAGTCGGAGTAGTGATGTCAGATGCAGAGTCACAGCAGTGATGTCAGATGCAGAGTCACAGTAGTGATGTCAGATGCAGAGTCACAGTAGTGATGTCAGATACAGAGTCGGAGTAGTGATGTCAGATGCAGAGTCACAGTAGTGATGTCAGATGCAGAGTCATAGTAGTGATGTCAGGATCAGACAGACAGATCTAGCATTCTAGAAAGTGCCCAAAAATGTTGGAGAGAGAAGTGAGGAGATGTAGCAGGATTAGTAGCAACCAGAGGAAGGAGCGGGGTTAGTAAGAACGGATGTAGGAAGAATATTTATAGGTGAGGAGAGTATTGTGGCAAGAGTAGGTAGGTGAGGGGATGTAATGAAGGGTGACAAGAGATATCATAAGAATTGCTGTACCAGAGAGGATTAAGGTGGGTGAGGTGAAGGTTGAGTTGGTTAGGAGAAGGTGCAGAGTAATCTATTTGGAGCAATGCAAAGTTAATGGACATAAACAGAACAATGAAACAGATGCATGGTTGTCAGAGCTATGTGGCAACATACCTCTGCTGCCATTCTACAGTCCTTCAACGGAGAACTCCCATCCTGCTTTGTTAGTGGGAAAGCTGTTAGGGCCTGATTCTGACTAGGACAATATGGTGATGGTGCCGGACACAGTTAAGTGATTTAATTTTTTTTTACTGCGTACGCATTCCGATACAGAGTGGCAGTAGTGATGCCAGATACAGAGTGGCAGTAGTGATGTCAGATACAGAGTGGCAGTAGTGATGTCAGATGCAGAGTCACAGTGGTGATGTCAGATGCAGAGTCACAGTAGTGATGTCAGATACAGGTCGGAGTCGTGATGTCAGATACAGAGTGGCAGTAGTGATATCAGATGCAGAGTCGGAGTAATGATGTCAGATACAAAGTCACAGTAGTGATGTCAGATACAGAGTGGCAGTAGTGATGTCAAATACAGTGTGGCAGTAGTGATGTCAGATGCAGAGTCACAGTAGTGATTCCAGATGCAGAGTCACAGTAGTGATTTCAGATGCAGAGTCACAGTAGTGATGTCAGATACAGAGTCGCAGTAGTGATCAGATACAGAGTGGCAGTAGTGATGTCAAATACAGTGGGGAAGTAGTGATGTCAGATGCAGAGTCACAGTAGTGATGTCAGATGCAGAGTCGCAGTGGTGATGTCAAATGCAGAGTCGGAGTAGTGATGTCAGAAGCAGAGTCGGAGTAGTGATGTCAGAAGCAGAGTCACAGTAGTGATGTCAGATGCAGAGTCAGAGTAGTGATGTCAGATGCAGAGTCACAGTAGTGATGTCAGATGCAGAGTCACAGTAGTGATGTCAGATACAGAGTCGGAGTAGTGATGTCAGATGCAGAGTCACAGTAGTGATGTCAGATGCAGAGTCACAGTAGTGATGTCAGATGCAGAGTCACAGTAGTGATGTCAGATACAGAGTCGGAGTAGTGATGTCAGATGCAGAGTCACAGTAGTGATGTCAGATGCAGAGTCATAGTAGTGATGTCAGGATCAGAGTCGGAGTAATGATGACAGATGCAGAGTCACAGTGGTGATGTCAGATGCAGAGTCGGAGTAGTGATGTCAGATGCAGAGTCAGAGTAGTGATGTCAGATGCAGAGTCACAGTAGTAATGGAGCCCACACTTACACAGAGATTCTGCGCCTAGCATGGGGCTGGTACAAGTTTTAATGCACCAAGATGCACTAAGCAAGGTTGCAGTGTCTGAGGGTGCGCTAAATAGTGGTTCCCAGCCTTGCACAGTCATACACACAGGTGTACACCAGGGAAAGTGCTTGTAGCGGCATTAGCATAAAGTCACAGATGTGCTACTGGCAAAAGATGCTACGTCCGACTCAGAATCAGCCCTTTACAAAAGTCTCAAGTGCTTTGTGATAGTGAATATAGGGCCTGATTTGCTATGGATCGCTATTGCGATTGCGGCTGTGATTACGTACGATGGTCTGCTGTGTAAATATGCTAATGAATGCAATCGCAATGCAGAACTAGCACTATCTCACATCTGTAATACCTTGCAGTCCTTCGTATACATCGGGAACATCAAGTAACATCGGCAGGGCACGCACAATTACAGCAGGTCTGACCTTGCTCAGAAATTGCTAACCTCATCACACACAGTGAGTACTCAAGCTGCGTATGCCGTTGCAGTGGCTAATTTATGCACGTCCCTGTAATGGCTTTCAAGCAGACCGGCACATCTGCGTTTCTTCGACCACCCCCCCAAACTCTGACTACCTGTCCCTCACTCTGCGTGATCGCAATGCTGCCGTCATGCCCTGCGGTGCATACACATACAACAATCGGCCATCTGCATATGCTGTTGCAGTTGCGCTCTGTGCTGAATCAGGCCAATAGATCTTTACTCACTATTATTGAACCTGGTCAGATGTGCCCTCCATAGACACAGCTCTCCTTCAGAAGTTGGGGCAGATTTCCCCACTGCGGCTGACACATCCATTACGGAGTTGGCAGGCAACCCTGGCTTGGGGGGCCCCTGAGCAGTGGCGTAACTAGGGGGGGGTCGGGCAGGGTGCGTGCCCTGAGCACCGTGGGACCGGCAGTGCGGGGGGGCGCCGCCGGCCACGGTCTGGCCTGCCCTAGTTAGCCACCAGTGTAGCGCCGACTGCAATGAGTGCGGTCAGCGCTACACATTTAGACAGGACCGGCGCTAGTCTTCCAGCGCCGGTCCTGTGCTGCACGCCTGAGCCCATTCCCTCCCCATGAGCGCTTGCCCAATAGCATAAAACAAAGGGGAGGGGACTGCGCTCTACCACTGTAGTCAGGTAAAATATTGGTAGCTGCTGTGTGTGGTGAGGGCACTACGTACCCCACTTAAAATATGCACCAGTGAAAACCTAAACACTCAGCGCTTACCTTTACCTGATTTCTGTACCTATACAACCGTAGATAGTGTGTATGTCTACAGTTCTGTATGTAACCAAATGTAATTGTAATATATAGGAAATAAAAATAATAATAATAAGTATAAAACCAATGATATAATATATAGGATGTCAAGCAATAAGAATTTATGCAAGATAAACCAGCATACAATATATGGAAAAAACTAAATATAAACCATGTATCTGATAAAGGACAAATTTATTGAAGTTTATCAAGTAAACAGAAAAAATATTAAAAAATCCCAAGCATGCAAGGGAATGGAGTCTGTAGCGACAACTATTTCTAATCACAATTATGGAATAGAAATAATAAGGGAAAGTCCCTTAGTATAGGAGTATTCTATAGAGGGTATAAAATAGGGGGGGATCTGACGTAATTTAAATGTCTGTGCAATCCAAAAGACCAGACTATACTGGTACTAAAAACATAACATATAACATATAACATAGACGTATAGAAGACACTGTTAGTCAGTGCAAAGGGGGATACGCTGAGTAGCGTTTTACTCGCCCTGTAGTAAATATTTACATATACACAGTGAAGAGTTCCAATTGTGTCCAACAGGAGGATAAAGTCCTGTAATGTCTGTGGGGGAATGCCCCTTCAAAGCCAAACCCTGGGGTCTGTAGAGTGTGAAGTGGGGATGCGGATATGATCAGGGTCCTGATCTGCGTGTCCGCTATGGATCCTGGGTAAATTACCTTTCGTTTTGCTCGTGGATGTCTCTCCTGGACTCCGGAAATAAACCAAGGTCCCGAAGTTCTGGGGGTCTGCCGGCAGACTACCAGGACGGCCACGATGTGCACTGAGCGGCTCGTGCTGGGATCGATGATTCTGCAATCTACGCATTTCGCCTGATGGCTTCCTCAGGATAGCAGATAACATGATCCTCCAGCCTGGGCTCTATTTATGCAGTCTTACTATGATGCCATTTCGGACATTTTAAAAATGGGCTATTATAGCGTGGTTAGCCCTTCTCATGTTTGTTCTTATAGCAGTGTTGTACAGGTCGTTTTAACCAGGTGTTAAAGGCTTTATCTTCTTAGTTAGGAGAGTGCATGTATACATATATATATATAAAAATAGAAGACATAACTATACAAAGAGGACATTACATAAAATATAGAATGTGTTTAGCACAGAAATAATACATCAATATATTTAAAATATTATGCTATAAAATATTGGTCAGATTTTTTAAAAAACATCTCATAGAATACGCTCCTAGGGCTAATGAAATAATATATGAAAACTTTGTAGAGAGTACATCCTCCAATCTACAGGGAGGAGGGGGGGGGGTAATAGTGCTACTCTTAGCTCTATTGGTGGTCTAAAATATTGGTCTAGATCCTTAGGATGGGAGATGACCAACTCCCTGTTGGTGACTAGGATATGTCTAAATCACTGAACCCAAAGGGGGGGGGAAGGGGGTTATGATGTATATACGTATAATGTCTATGTGCATGTATTGGATGGTAATGGCATATCATAGTGCACACACTGACTGTGGAGTAAGTTATATGGAATATGGCAAGTGGGAGGTGGATAATGAAAAGGTTTGAAGTGAAGGGACCTATAGCAAATAGTATTACCTAAGAAATGGTGCAATTTCCATATCAATATTCAAGCCTCTTGGGGTGAGGGTTCCCATTTCGTATATGGTTCTAGTTTCTTCTCTACTGAGAACTTCATCTATATTCCCTCCTCTCCATGGTGGCACTATCTTCTTCAATCCAACAAATTGTAAATCTTTTGGGTTGCTATTATGCTTTTCTTTGAAATGTAATGGGACGCTGTGATTATCCTTTTTGTTTTGAATATTGCATAAGTGCTCCTGTATTCGGACATGTAACTTTCTTTTTGTTTTGCCCACATACTGTAGGCCACATGGGCATGTGAGCACATATATAACTCCTGTAGTTTGGCAATTGATCCTCTCCTTAATGTTGAAGATTTTATTATTGTGAAAGGATTTAATTTGTTTCGTAATCTGTGTGTTGTTCCACTTTGTCTTCTTGCATGCCGTACACATTCCGCATCTTGAAAAGCCCGTAGTTATAGGGGTCTTTCTAGAACCCGTCTCTTTTAGATGACTCTTGACAAGTGAGGATTTGATGGTGGGGGCTCTCCTATAAATTATCCTAGGGTATTCCAGTAGATGTTTTTCTAGGTCCTCTTCTGCTCGTAATATATGCCAGTGTTTTTTTATACTTTTTTCCAGTAAGGAACTCTGTGCGGAATAATTGCAGATAAACATGAGATCTTGTGGATTTTTTCTGGGTAAATCTTTGTGCGTGAGGAGATCTTCCCTATTAATGGCCGTGGTTTTCAACCTTTCTTCATCCAGATGTTGGCATTTGTTTTTTTTATCAACAAAATTTTGCATTAATGTTTCCGATTGTACTTCGAAATCTTCTTTTTTTGAACAATTTCGCCTGATTCTCCTCAATTGACCTCCTGGGATGTTTGACAACCATGTTTTATGGTGGTTGCTAGTGGCCTCCAGGTAGCTGTTACAGTCTGTGGGCTTGATGTATGTTTTCGTGTGAATTTGTCCGTCCTCTATATAAATCGTAAGGTCTAAAAAATTTATGGTGTCCTCACTAATCATACTTGTAAACTCCAAATTGACTGTGTTCTGGTTAATCTTCTGTATGAATAATTCCAAGTCTTCTTTCTGTCCCTTCCATATAATAATCACATCGTCGATGTACCTCACCCATAGTTTTAGCTGTATTCCGTAACTTTCATCATTCCAAATATTTTCTTCTTCCCACTGGGACAGGAAGAGGTTGGCGTATGATGGCGCAAATTTGGTACCCATTGCTGTCCCTTTGCATTGTATAAAGAATGTATCTCCATACCAAAAAAAATTATGACATAAAATAAAATTAATCGCTTCTATAATGAAATCAATTTGTAATATTAAGCCCTGAATCCTTTTCCATATGTTTTCTCACATTTGCACACCCTTTTTCATGCTCAATGCACGTATATAAAGCTTTAATGTCACATGTCGCTAAAATGCAATCTTTTACCCAAGTGATGTTCTTCAAGATATTCAGGATGTGGGTGGTATCCCTAATGTGTCCTTGTTGTTGTATAACTAAAGGCTGTAAACATTTGTCCATGTATCCGGATAAATTTGCTGTAAGTGACCCTATCCCTGCCACTATGGGTCTACCTGGTGGTTTCTTTGTATCTTTATGCACCTTAGGTAGGTGGTAATATACGGGAATAATTGGGCCTTCTTTTTTGAGAAATTGATATTCCTTGGTGTTTAGAATTCCTGAATCCAGACCTTTTTTAAGGAGTATTCCCAGTTCTTTTTTATATTCGGTAGTGGGATCTTTTTTGAGTGGTTCATAGGTTGATGTATCACGTAGTTGGTTCAGGGCTTCGTCATCATACATTGTCCTATCCATAACGACGATACCTCCACCTTTGTCCGCAGGTTTAATCACTAACTCATGGTTTTCCTTTAAAGATTTTAAGGCTTCTGTTTCCTTCTTTGTTAAGTTTCTTCTCTTCTTCTTTATTTTATTGGTCATGCTCTCTATGTCTTGTTCTACTAATCTTTGAAAGGTTTTTACAAGTGGTCCTTTCAAATATTGAGGATAGAACGTAGATTTTGGTTGTAGTTCTGTGTGCTTGAATATATCCCCTCGTTCTTCTTGTGGGGTATTCGGGGGTTTGTTAGACATCTGGTTTTGGTTAAAATATTTCTTTAAGGTGAGTTTACGTATGAACCTGTGTAGGTCGATAAAGGTGTCAAATTTATTAAGACTATTAGCTGGTGCATACTTCAGTCCTTTTTGTAAGATGTAAGATGTAAGATGTTTATTTCTGTCTCGTTCAGTGTCCGTTGGCTTAAGTTGAATATGCCTTTTGATGCTTTTTCTTTGATTCCCTCCTGTTGTTGTTCCTTCTTTTTGCTCTTAGTTCCTCCTCGCTTTCCTCGCTTGTATTTGAACTTGTTCTTTTTTTCCTTTTCCCCTTGTTCCTCTGTCCCTGGGAACTTTTTGGGATTGCTCCAGCTTGTTTATGTGTTCTGTTGTTGCTCTGTACCAGGTCTAAAAAAGCATCCATATATCCTTCTGCTTCATCTTCTTCATTTTCTTCATTCGAGGGCTGATCCCTCCGTGAGTGGAGACTGATGTTTTTTCCATTTAAGCGATTCATTAGTGTATGTTCTGACATCAATGATTCTTCTTCCACATTCCTTTTTCCTTGGTTGAAGCTATTAATGAGTTGTTGTTCACTTGGGTATCTACGTTCTTCCTCTCTCTGTTGTTTGTACATATGCCTGGTGGGATGTCCTTGTTCTACTTGGTGGTTTCTAAAAACTCTTGATTGTGTACTATGGTTGTATTGCCTGCTTCCTTCTTTTAAGTATGCCTCCCTATTGGTATATGGGCATTGTTGTTCCCTTCTTTTTTGGGGTTGATGTTGCTCCATATTTGGGTGATGGGGGTATCCATATTCCGCATATCTGGTTTTAAATGTTGGTCTTGTACCCTCTTTTTCCCAATTTCGCCAGTAAGTACAAGTGGATTAGGGTTTCTTTTCTCCATATTCCAATTCCTGTAATCTTTTTTGTAGTCCTCTACATCCCTTGCAAATTTCCTCTTCTTTTGTTCAATTACATCTTCTTCAATTTTCCTTAATTTGTTCTTTGTTAAGGCCTCTAATTTTTTGAAATCCTCAAGTTTTTTCAGAGGTTCCACTTTCTTGTTGATTCTTTCAATTTCTTTTCCCAGTATTTTCAGAGATTGTTCTCTGTCTTCTATAATTAACCTCATTAAATTGTGGGAACATACATCCAGAGTATCATTCCACCTTCTTTGAAAGTCCTCATTATTCGAGTGGAAGGTGGGTTTTTTAATTATTCTTAATCCCCTATGAATCATATTTTGTTCAAAATATCTGCTAAGGGTGGTACTTTCCCACCATTGTTTTATTTTGGTGGTTTCTAATCTTTCTAACATCAAATACAAACTGCAGAAATTCTCTTCTGATATTTGTGCATTATCTCTATGTGTTTGTATGTTTGATGGGATAAAAGATTCCAGGTGTTTATATCTTTCTTCTCTATTTAAGCCCATTCTACATTCTATCCTCAATATTTGTAAGGACCACTTGTAAAAACCTTTCAAAGATTAGTGAACAAGACATAGAGAGCATGACCAATAAAATAAAGAAGAAGAGAAGAAACTTAACAAAGAAGGAAACAGAAGCCTTAAAATCTTTAAAGGAAAACCATGAGTTAGTGATTAAACCTGCGGACAAAGGTGGAGGTATCGTCGTTATGGATAGGACAATGTATGATGACGAAGCCCTGAACCAACTACGCGATACATCAACCTATGAACCTCTCAAAAAAGATCCCACTACCGAATATAAAAAAGAACTGGGAATACTCCTTAAAAAAGGTCTGGATTCAGGAATTCTAAACACCAAGGAATATCAATTTCTCAAAAAAGAAGGCCCAATTATTCCCATATATTACCACCTACCTAAGGTGCATAAAGATACAAAGAAGCCACCAGGTAGACCCATAGTGGCAGGGATAGGGTCACTTACAGCAAATTTATCCGGATACGTGGACAAATTTTTACAGCCTTTAGGTATACAACAGCAAGGACACATTAGGGATACCACCCACATCCTGAATATCTTGAAGAACATCACTTGGGAAAAAGATTGCATTTTAGCGACATGTGACATTAAAGATTTATATACGTGCATTGAGCATGAAAAAGGGTGTGAAAATGTGAGAAAACATATGGAAAAGGATTCAGGGCTTAATATATTACAAATTGATTTCATTATAGAAGCGATTAATTTTATTTTATGTCATAATTTTTTTTGGTATGGAGATACATTCTTTATACAACGCAAAGGGACAGCGATGGGTACCAAATTTGCGCCATCATATGCCAACCTCTTCCTGTCCCAGTGGGAAGAAGAAAATATTTGGAACGACGAAAGTTACGGAATACAGCTAAAACTATGGGCGAGGTACATTGACGATGTGATTATTATATGGTAGGGACAGAAAGAAGACTTGGAATTATTCATACAGAAGATTAACCAGAACACGGTCAATTTGGAGTTTACAAGTATGATTAGTGAGGCCACCATCAATTTTTTAGACCTTACGATTTATATAGAGGTCGGACAAATTCACACGAAAACATACATCAAGCCCACAGACTGTAACAGCTACCTGGAGGCCACTAGCAACCACCATAAAACATGGTTGTCAAACATCCCAGGAGGTCAATTGAGGAGAATCAGGCGAAATTGTTCAAAAAAAGAAGATTTCGAAGTACAATCGGAAACATTAATGCAAAACTTTGTTGATAAAAAATACAAACGCCAACATCTGGATGAAGAAAGGTTGAAAACCATGGCCATTAATAGGGAAGATCTCCTCACGCACAAAGATTTACCCAGAAAAAATCCACAAGATCTCATGTTTATCTGCAATTATTTCAGACAGAGTTCCTTACTGGAAAAAAGTATAAAAAAACACTGGCATATATTACGAGCAGAAGAGGACCTAGAAAAACATCTACTGGAATACCCTAGGATAATTTATAGGAGAGCCCCCACCATCAAATCCTCACTTGTCAAGAGTCATCTAAAAGAGACGGGTTCTAGAAAGACCCCTATAACTACGGGCTTTTCAAGATGCGGAATGTGTACGGCATGCAAGAAGACAAAGTGGAACAACACACAGATTACGAAACAAATTAAATCCTTTCACAATAATAAAATCTTCAACATTAAGGAGAGGATCAATTGCCAAACTACAGTAGTTATATATGTGCTCACATGCCCATGTGGCCTACAGTATGTGGGCAAAACAAAAAGATAGTTACATTTCCGAATACAGGAGCACTTATGCAATATTCAAAACAAAAAGGATAATCACAGTGTCCCATTACATTTCAAAGAAAAGCATAATAGCAACCCAAAAGATTTACAATTTGTTGGATTGAAGAAGATAGTGCCACCATGGATAGGAGGGAATATAGATGAAGTTCTCAGTAGAGAAGAACCTAGAACCATATACGAAATGGGAACCCTCACCCCAAGAGGCTTGAATATTGATATGGAAATTGCACCATTTCTTAGGTAATACTATTTGCTATAGGTCCCTTCACTTCGAACCTTTTCATTATCCACCTCCCACTTGCCCTATTCCATATAACTTACTCCACAGTCAGTGTGTGCACTATGATATGCCATTACCATCCAATACATGCACATAGACATTATACGTATATACATCATAACCCCCTTCCCCCCCCCTTTGGGTTCAGTGATTTAGACATATCCTAGTCACCAACAGGGAGTTGGTCATCTCCCATCCTAAGGATCTAGATCAATATTTTAGACCACCTATAGAGCTAAGAGTAGTACTATTATCCCCCCCCCCTCCTCCCTGTAGATTTAAGGATGTACTCTCTACAAAGTTTTCATATATTATTTAATTAGCGCTAGGAGCGTATTCTATGAGATGTTTTTTTAAAAATCTGACCAATATTTTATAGCATAATATGTTAAATATATTGATGTTTTATTTCTGTGCTAAACACATTCTATGTTTTATGTAATGTTCTCTTTGTATAGTTATGTCTTCTATTTTTATATATATATATCTATGTATACATGCACTCTCCTAACTAAGAAGATAAAGCCTTTAACACCTGGTTAAAACGACCTGTACAACACTGCTATAAGAACAAACATGAGAAGGGCTAACCACGCTATAATAGCCCATTTTCAAAATGGCCGAAATGGCATCATAGCAAGACTGCATAAAAAGAGCCCAGGCTGGAGGATCATGTTATCTGCTATCCTGAGGAAGCCATCAGGTGAAATGCGTAGATTGCAGAATCATCGATCCCAGCACGAGCCGCTCAGTGCACATCACGGCCGTCCTGGTAGTCTGCCGGCAGACCCCCAGCACTTCGGGACCTTGGTTTATTTCCGGAGTCCAGGAGAGACATCCACGAGCAAAACAAAAGGTAATTTACCCAGGATCCATAGCGGACACGCAGATCAGGACCCTGATCATACCCACATCCCCACTTCACACTCTACGGACCCCAGGGTTTGGCTTTGAAGGGGCATTCCCCCACAGACATTACAGGACTTTATCCACCTGTTGGACACAATTGAACCTCTTCACTGTGTATATGTAAATATTTACTACAGGGCGAGTAAAACGCTACTCAGCGTATCCCCCTGTGCACTGACTAACAGTGTCTTCTATACGTCTATGTTATATGTTATATGTTATGTTTTTAGTACCAGTATAGTCTGGTCTTTTGGATTGCACAGACATTTAAATTAGGTCAGATCCCCCCCCTATTTTATACCCTCTATAGAATACTCCTAAACTAAGGGACATTCCCTTATTATTTCTATTCCATAATTGTGATTAGAAATAGTTGTCGCTACAGACCCCATTCCCTTGCATGCTTGGGATTTTTTAATATTTTTTCTGTTTACTTGATAAACTTCAATAAATTTGTCCTTTATCAGATACATGGTTTATATTTAGTTTTTTCCATATATCGTATACTGGTTTATCTTACATAAATTCTTATTGCTTGACATCCTATATATTATATCATTGGTTTTATACTTATTATTATTATTTTTATTTCCTATATATTACAATTACATTTGGTTACTTACAGAACTGTAGACATACACACTATCTACGGTTGTATAGGTACAGAAATCAGGTAAAGGTAAGCGCTGAGTGTTTAGATTTTCGCTTGCCCAATAGCGCCAGGAGGCGGGCTCAGGCTGTGCATAACACACGCATTGCCGCCAGCGCTGGCGGCGATGCATGTGTTAAACAGCAGCCAATGAGTGTCAGATAGACTCTCATTGACTGCTGCAGCACCCACTGCAAGAGCCGGACTTCCGTCCGGCTCCTGCAGTGGGTAATGGGACAGACGTCATGACATCATGACGTCTGTCCCATTATGCTGAGCGCACCAGCCCGGGAGGCGGCGGGAGCGGCGTCGCGGACTGGAGTAGCAGCAGCAGCGTGGATTCAGGTAAGTATGTTTTTATATATATTTTTTTAAAAACCTGTCAGCACTACTGGGGGCACAACGGGGGTGGCTACCACTGGGGGGACCGCTACTGGGGTGGGGGCACAACTGGGGGGGGCTACTACTGGGGACACCCTTATTAGGAGGACCTCTACTGGGGGGGCTATTACTGGGGGCACCATTATTAGGAGGACATCTACTGGGGGGGCTGTTACTGGGGGCACCATTATTAGGAGGACCTCTACTGGGGGGGGCTATTACTGGGGGCACCATTATTAGGAGGACCTCTACTGGGGGGGGCTACTACTGGGGGCACCATTTTTAGGAGGACCTCTACTGGGGGGGGCTATTACTGGGGGCACCATTATTAGGAGGACCTCTACTGGGGGGGCTATTACTGGGGGCACCATTATTAGGAGGACCTCTACTGGGGGGGGCTATTACTGGGGGCTCCATTATTGGGAGGACCTCTACTGGGGGGGCTATTACAGGGGGCACTTAATCGGGAGGGGGAACCTCAACTAGGGACCACTACTTGGGGGGGGGAACTACTACTGGGGGCATTATAAAAGGGGCCTACTACTAGGGGCACTGCACTGGGGGGACCACAACTGGGGGCAATAACAGGAAGGACCACTTCAGGGACCACTGGATAGGGGGGGTCACTACTCGGAGCCTGCATCAGGGGGACCACTACTGGGGGCACTGCATGGGGGTGGGACTACTGCTGGGGGCACTATATAAGGGGCTTACTGCTAGGGGCACTGTGGGGACCACTACAGGGGGCACTAGATAGGGGGGATCACTACTGGGTGCCTGCATGGGGGGGGACTACTGCTGGGGGCACTATATAAAGGGCACTGCATAGGGGGGGACTACTACTGGGGGCACTATATAAAGGGCACTGCATAAGGGGATACCACTACTAGGTGCACTGCATTGTGGGGACTGCTACTGAGGGTACTGCATAAGGGGGAACACTACATAGGGCACTGCAGCATTTGGGGGGACCACTACTGGGGGCACTGAGTAAGGGGAACTAATTGTGGGCTGTATAATGGGGACCACTACTGGGGATACTGTATAAGGGGCACTACTATGGGCCTGCATAAGAAGAACCACAACTGCATACTGGGGGTACTGTATAAGGGGTACTACTGGGGTTAAGGTACATATGGATAGGAATGTTCAGCGTGAAAATAAAGGGGTGTGTCATGTTGACACGCCCCATTTTTAAGTGACCACGCCCATTTTTTTTCTGCACGCGTCTTCGGCGCACGCACATATCGGGGTGGTGGTGGTGGGGGGGCTCCCTTTTCAAATTTGCCCTGGGCTCCAAATACCCTAGTTACACCACTGCCCCTGAGAGAGGGGTAAGGGGCAATTTAACAGCATTCAAGCTGACTGCAGTTGCAGCAGGGATCCCCGAACTTCACAGAACTGCTCCCGGGGTTAGGCTCTGCCCCCTGCATTAGGCAGGCAAGGTGCAATGCCTAGGCTAGTACTGGTCGTGGGAGGGCATGGGGCACTTCCACAGGCTGGGCAGCAACCCCTCCCCCTTTCCTGATTGTTGGCTGATAAGACCTGCCCCTCTCAAAAAGGGGAATGATCTCAAACCAGTGGGGCCCACCGGGGAATTACCTGACTCCCCAGCTGCCCAGTCCAAGCCTGAGTGGGATGCAGCAATGCATCAAGCCCTAGAATGCTATACATTCAGTGGATAACGCCATCTTCAGACGGTGTTGCCCCATAGAAGGCTATGGACTTCCATCTCCGATGACCCACCTGGCGGAGCAGTGTGACAAGTGCACATGCATGACCTACAGGTCACGAATGCGCACAAGAGCCCCAACAGAAGGAGACGGTTGCGAGCCCCAAGCGGGAGCTGGCGAATGCTCCCTCACTCATGCTCCAAAAATATTGTATTTTTGGAGCTTGATGAATTCTGTCCCCATCTGGGTCGTAACTAGGGTAGTGCGACCTGTGCCATGGCACAGGGCGCCGCAGGGCAGGGGACGCTGTTTATAATCATTCTCACTTGTAGCTTCCTCTTCTTCTTTTATCCCCAGCATCTCCTGGCCTCCCCTATCTCTTCCCTGGTCCTTCCCCATGAGGCCATGGCCCTTTTTTTGGGTGTTTTGTCTTATGTCTATATTTGAAAAATAGGAAGGGGGGCGCCAATGCTCTTTCTGGCACAGGGCACCAAAAAGTTAAGTTACGACTCTGGTCCCCATACTAGTGTATGGGGACAGCGGGCCATTCTGCAACAGGAAGGTAAGTAGGAGATATCTGTGATATCTCCTGCTTTACCTTCTTGATGAATAATCTGATAATTTAATTTCTACAAAAGCAGTTGAAAATTAACATGTTCACCTGCTTTTGTAGAAATTAAGTGATGATGAATAGGCCCCTTAGTATCAAAATTAATTTTCACAAAAGCAGGTGAAAATGCACATTTTCACCTGCAATTGTAAAAATGAAGTTATCAGGCCATTCATCAAGAAGGCAAAGCAGGAGATATAACAGATATCTCCTACTTACCTTCCTCTTGCGGAATGGCCTGCTATCCCCATACACTAGTATAGGGACCAGAGTCGTAACTATACTCTTTGGTGCCCTGTGCCAGCAAGAGCATTGGCGCCCCCCCCCCCGCCTATTTTTCATTTTCCATTCGGACCCCGATAATTAACATAACATTAAGGGCCTGATCTGCATTGATCGAAATTGCAACAGCGTATGCTGATCAGCCGTTTGTTGCGTACTGTGCCTGCATACGCACCATACGCAATGTTCACTAATTTCTCCTCTCCTATAGGAAGCGCTCTCTCTTCTAATTGTGGTCTGGACTGTCAGTCCCAATGGGAGAAAACACCTCTCCCGGGCAGTGGCATAACTAGGACATTTGGAGCCCAGGGCAAGATGAAAAACGTCCCCCCCCCCACTATGTACGTGCGCCAACAAAGTGTGTGTGGTCACATGTCTCAAGGGGGGTGGGCACTGAAAAATAGGGGTGTGTCATTTCTCGTCACTCTGGAAACATTCTTTTCCATTCCATATGCATCTTAATGCCCCCAGTAGTAGTGCCCCTTATGCAATGCCACCAGTAGTAGTGTCTCTTATGCAATACCCCTAGTAGTAGTGCCCCTCATGCAATGTCCACTGTAGCAGTGCCCCTTATGCAATGCCCCCTGTATTAGTGGACCCTTATGCAGTGCCCCTTATGGAATGCCCCCTATTGTAGTACACATTATGCAGTGCCCCCAGTAGCGCCACTTGTGCAGTGGCCCCAGTAGTGCTCCTTATACAGTGCCCCCAGTAGTGCCCCTTATGCAGTGCCCCCAGTAGTGCCCCTTATAGTGCCCCTTATACAGTACACCCAGTAGTGCCACTTATACAGTGCCCCCAGTATTGCCCTTTTACAGTGCCCCAGTAGTGCTCCTTATACAGTGCCCCCAGTAGTACCCCTTATGCAATGCCCCCAGTAGTGCCCATTATACAGTGCCCCCAGTAGTGCCCATTATACAGTAGTATATCAAGAAGATTATGTATTCATTTGTTCTGACACTTTTTAGGATAGGTACAGATGTGTACACATACAGCTATCCTCAAATTGCTATAAATAGCCTAGTTCAGCGCCATGAAAAATGTGACTAAGCCAAACCATTCTTCTTTTATATATACTGAATATGCATTTTGCACTGCTAGTGCGATTAAAGCAAGGGTTAAAGTGGGCCAGAATGTGGCGGAACTGTGTTCCGTCAGTTCTATTTGGGGACGGAACCAGTTCCGCCTCCACCAGCCCACCTAACCCGGCCTGTCAGCCTGGCACCGCTGGGAGTTGCTAGGCGCCCGCTGAGGTTTTGTTACCAGTAGGCATCTGGCTCCTTCCCTACAGCAGCAGCAGGAAGCTGGAGTCCACTCTTGAGCTCTGGATTCCAGCTCCTGCGTCATGACGTCTCTCCCATAGTTCAGAGGAGCGGGCGGGTTGAAAGACAGCAGCAGATGCAAGAGCTGGTCTTAAGGTAAGTATTGTTTTTTTGTGTAAGGGGCATCATTACTGGGGGCATTACTACTGGGGCATTACTACAGGGGGCACTTCTACAGGGGGGCATTACTACTGGGGGAACTACTACTGGGGGCACTAGGGGGCATTACTACAGGGGCATTACTACTGGGGGCACTACCACTGGGGGCATTACTACTGGATTCATTACTACAGGGGGCACTACTACTGGGAACACTACTACTGGGGGCATTACTACTGTGGGCACTATGGAGCATTACTACTGGGTTCATTACTTCAGGGGGCACTACTACTGGGAGCACTACTACTGTAGGCATTACTACAGGGGACATTACTACTGGGGTGCACTAGGGGGCATTACTACTAGGGACTTTACTACTGGGAGCATTTCTAATGAGGGCACTACTACAGGGGGTACTAGGGGGCATTACTATGGGGGCATTACTACTGGTAGCACTACTACTGGGGTCATTAGTGGGCATTACTACTGGGAGCATTAATCCTGGGGCACTAGTACTGGATTAATTACTACAAGAGGCACTTCTATTGGGAACACTACTACTGGGGGCATTACTACTGTGGGCACCATGGGGCATTACTACTGGGGGCACTACTGCAGGGGGCACTAGGGGGCCATTACTACTGGGTTCATTACTATGGGGGGTACTACTACTGGGAGCACTACTACTGGAGGCATTACTACTGAGGACTTTACTACTGGGGGCATTTATACTGAGGGCACTACTAGAGGGGGCACTAGGGGGCATTACTACTGGGGGCACTACTATTGGGGTCACTAGGGGGCATTACTACTGGGGACATTAATCCTGGGGGCACTACCACTGGTGACACAACTAATGGGGGAACAACTAATGGGGGCATTACCACTGGGAGCACTACTAATTGGAGTATTATCACTGTGGGCACTGCATAAGGGGCTCCACTCCTGGAGGGAACTGCATAAGGGGCACCATTACAGTAGGAACTACTGCTGTGGGCATTGTATAAGGGGCATTACTACTGTGGGCATTGTGTATAAGGGGCACTAATGTGTGTCATAACATGAATAAGAGACACTACTATGTGGTGTAATGTGAATCAGGGGCACTATGTGTGGTGTAATTGAATAAGATTGTGCTACTGTGCGGTGTAATTTGAATTGGGGATACTATTGTGTGACCATGCCCCTTTCTTTCGAGACCATGCCCCTTTATTAAGATGGCACCGAAGATGGAGGGTGAGTTCCACCACCTCTCTAGGACCACTTTAAGGACTGGATAAAAGCACAAGTTACATGTACCGTGTACGCTACTAGTGGTATTTTGTGCTATAGCAGTGCGAAAAAGAAGGTAATCTGAGAAAAAAGGCAGGAGCCTGGGGACTGATAAAATTTAGCCGTGCCATGCATCTCGCCATGCAACTTCATGAGAATTTATACTGCCATGTTTGTGAGAAAACTACAAATTATAATCCCTCAATGCACTACAATCCTGTTTGTGACCAGCTGCAATGCGAAAAAGACACTAAAATGTGAAAGTCCAAAACTAACTATCCATGAGGCAACATCTATATCTGGCCTTGTGCCTCATGTCACACGGAGCAAAAACTCTAGTCCATTAAGGTAAGTACTACTCATGAGAAAAATGAGGCAAGCTTCTTGCCCAAGAAGCTGATTAATGAGATCACCGTCTTGGATATTCCCATACATTTTTTCATAGTTACAACTTTAAAGTGATTAGGATCACTGTTGTAATAAGAAGTGTTTGGCCACAATGCTTAGAGTCCTGAAACATTATATCTTTCAAATTATTGGATATCTGACCCCCTAATTAGTAACTTGGTGATCAGTACAATGACCAGCAACTATCCACCTACTGTCACACTGCGGGTACACAGACTCTCTTACCTCACCTGGCTCTGCCGATTCACTGGCTGGAAGGTCTCCAAAGGCAATTCATTACATTCATTATTGCAGCCATTCACAAGAGGATTACTTCTTACATGAATCACATTAAGGTGTCCAATATAAATGTTTTGCAGACACCTGTGCTTTGACACTAGTCCAATTCATCCTCAAGCTACTCCTGTATCTGCAGCTCCAATTTTCAATCTTTTGCTGTTTCCTCACTGCAAGCATCCACTGCCCCATTCTGCAATTTCTTGTGGTTTCCTCACTGCAAGCATCCAGTGCTCCATTCTGCAATCTCTTGTGGTTTCCTCACTGAAAGCATCCACTGCTCCATTCTGCAATCTCTTGTGGTGTCCTCACTGCAAGCATCCACTGCTCCATTCTGCAATCTCTTGTGGTTTCCACACTGCAAGCATCCACTGCTCCATTCTGCAATCTTTTGTAGTTTCCTCACTGAAAGCATCCACTGCTCCATTCTGCAATCTCTTGTGGTGTCCTCACTGCAAGCATCCACTGCTTCATTCTGGAACCTCTTGTGGTTTCCTCACTGCAAACATCCACAGCTCCATTCTGCAATCTCTTGTGGTGTCCTCACTGCAAGCATCCACTGCCCCGTTCTGTAACCTCTTGTGGTTTCCACACTGCAAGCATCAACTGCTCCATTCTGCAATATCTTGTGGTTTCCTCACTGCAAGCATCCAAAGCTCCAATCTGCAATCTCTTGTGGTTTCCTCACTGCAAGCATCCACAGCTCCATTCTGCAATTTCTTGTGGTTTCCACACTGCAAGCATCCAAAGCTCCAATCTGCAATCTCTTGTGGTTTCCTCACTGCAAGCATCCACTGCCCCATTCTGCAATCTCGTGGTGTCCTCACTGGAAGCATCCACTGCTCCATTCTGCAATCTCTTTTGGTGTCCTCACTGCAAGCATCCACTGCTCCATTCTGCAATCTCTTGTGGTTTCCTCACTGCAAGCATCGACTGCTCCAATCTGTAATCTCTTGTAGTTTCCACACTGCAAGCATCCAAAGCTCCAATCTGCAATCTCTTGTGGTGTCCTCACTGCAAGCATCCACTGCTCCATTCTGCAATCTCTTGTGGTTTCCACACTGCAAGCATCCACTGCTCCATTCTGCAATCTCTTGTGGTTTCCTCACTGCAAACATCCACAGCTCCATTCTGCAATCTCTTGTGGTGTCCACACTGCAAGTATCCACTGCCCCATTCTGTAACCTCTTGTGGTTTCCACACTGCAAGCATCCACTGCTCCATTCTGCAATATCTTGTGGTTTCCTCACTTCAAGCATCCAAAGCTCCAATCTGCAATCTCCTGTGGCTTCCTCACTGCAAGCATCCACAGCTCCATTCTGCAATCTCTTGTGGTTTCCACACTGCAAGCATCCAAAGCTCCAATCTGCAATCTCTTGTGGTTTCCTCACTGCAAGCATCCACTGCCCCATTCTGCAATCTCGTGGTGTCCTCACTGGAAGCATCCACTGCTCCATTCTGCAATCTCTTTTGGTGTCCTCACTGCAAGCATCCACTGCTCCATTCTGCAATCTCTTGTGATTTCCTCACTGCAAGCATCGACTACTCCAATCTGTAATCTCTTGTGGTTTCCACACTGCAAGCATCCAAAGCTCCAATCTGCAATCTCTTGTGGTTTCCTCACTGCAAGCATCCACTGCCCCATTCTGCAATCTCGTGGTGTCCTCACTGGAAGCATCCACTGCTCCATTCTGCAATCTCTTTTGGTGTCCTCACTGCAAGCATCCACTGCTCCATTCTGCAATCTCTTGTGATTTCCTCACTGCAAGCATCGACTACTCCAATCTGTAATCTCTTGTGGTTTCCACACTGCAAGCATCCAAAGCTCCAATTTGCAATCTCTTGTGGTGTCCTCACTGCAAGCATCCACTGCTCCAATCTGTAATCTCTTGTGGTTTCCACACTGCAAGCATCCAAAACTCCAATCTGCAATCTCTTGTGGTGTCCTCACTGCAAGCATCCACTGCTCCAATCTGTAATCTCTTGTGGTTTCCACACTGAAAGCATCCCAAGCTCCAATCTGCAATCTCTTGTGGTGTCCTCACTGCAAGCATCCACTGCTCCATTCTGCAATCTCTTGTGGTGTCCTCACTGCAAGCATCCACTGCTCCATTCTGCAATCTCTTGTGGTTTCCACACTGCAAGCATCCACTACCCCTTTATGCAACTTCTTGTGGTTTCCTCACTGCAAGCATCAACTGCTCCATTCTGCAACCTCTTGTGGTTTCCTCACTGCAAGCATCCACTGCTCCATTCTGCAATCTCTTGTGGTTTCCACACTGCAAGCATCCACTGCTCCATTCTGCAATCTCTTGTGGTTTCCACACTGCAAGCATCCAAAGCTCCAATCTGCAATCTCTTGTGGTTTCCTCACTGCAAGCATCCACTGCCCCATTCTGCAATCTCGTGGTGTCCTCACTGGAAGCATCCACTGCTCCATTCTGCAATCTCTTTTGGTGTCCTCACTGCAAGCATCCACTGCTCCATTCTGCAATCTCTTGTGGTTTCCTCACTGCAAGCATCGACTGCTCCAATCTGTAATCTCTTGTGGTTTCCACACTGCAAGCATCCAAAGCTCCAATCTGCAATCTCTTATGGTGTGCTCACTGCAAGCATCCACTGCTCCATTCTGCAATCTCTTGTGGTTTCCACACTGCAAGCATCCAAAGCTCCAATCTGCAATCTCGTGTGGTGTCCTCACTGCAAGCATCCACTGCTCCAATCTGTAATCTCTTGTGGTTTCCACACTGCAAGCATCCAAAGCTCCAATCTGCAATCTCTTGTGGTGTCCTCACTGCAAGCATCCAAAGCTCCAATCTGCAATCTCTTGTGGTTTCCACACTGAAAGCATCCACTGCTCCAATCTGCAATCTCTTGTGGTGTCCTCACTGCAAGCATCCACTGCTCCATTCTGCAATCTCTTGTGATGTCCTCACTGCAAGCATCCACTGCTCCATTCTGCAATCTCTTGTGGTTTCCACACTGCAAGCATCCACTGCCCCTTTATGCAACCTCTTGTGGTTTCCTCACTGCAAGCATCCACTGCTCCATTCTGCAACCTCTTGTGGTTTCCTCACTGCAAGCATCCACTGCTCCATTCTGCAATCTCTTGTGGTTTCCACACTGGAAGCATCCACTGCCCCTTTATGCAACCTCTTGTGGTTTCCACACTGCAAGCATCCACTGCTCCATTCTGCAACCTCTTGTGGTTTCCACACTGCAAGCATCCACTGCTCCATTCTGCAACCTCTTGTGGTTTCCTCACTGCAAGCATCCACTGCTCCATTCTGCAATCTCTTGTGGTTTCCACACTGCAAGCATCCACTGCCCCTTTATGCAACCTCTTGTGGTTTCCACACTGCAAGCATCCACTGCTCCATTTTGCAACCTCTTGTGGTTTCCACACTGCAAGCATCCACTGCTCCATTCTGCAATCTCTTGTGGTTTCCTCACTGAAAGCATCCACAGCTCCATTCTGCAATCTCTTGTGGTTTCCTCACTGCAAGCATCCACTACTCCAATCTGTAATATCTTGTGGTTTCCTCACTGCAAGCATCCACTGCTCCATTCTGCAACCTCTTGTGGTTTCCTCACTGCAAGCATCCACTGCTCCATTCTGCAATCTCTTGTGGTTTCCACACTGCAAGCATCCACTGCTCCATTCTGCAATCTCTTGTGGTTTCCACACTGCAAGCATCCAAAGCTCCAATCTGCAATCTCTTGTGGTTTCCTCACTGCAAGCATCCACTGCCCCATTCTGTAATCTCGTGGTGTCCTCACTGGAAGCATCCACTGCTCCATTCTGCAATCTCTTTTGGTGTCCTCACTGCAAGCATCCACTGCTCCATTCTGCAATCTCTTGTGGTTTCCTCACTGCAAGCATCGACTGCTCCAATCTGTAATCTCTTGTGGTTTCCACACTGCAAGCATCCAAAGCTCCAATCTGCAATCTCTTATGGTGTGCTCACTGCAAGCATCCACTGCTCCATTCTGCAATCTCTTGTGGTTTCCACACTGCAAGCATCCAAAGCTCCAATCTGCAATCTCGTGTGGTGTCCTCACTGCAAGCATCCACTGCTCCAATCTGTAATCTCTTGTGGTTTCCACACTGCAAGCATCCAAAGCTCCAATCTGCAATCTCTTGTGGTGTCCTCACTGCAAGCATCCACTGCTCCAATCTGTAATCTCTTGTGGTTTCCACACTGAAAGCATCCAAAGCTCCAATCTGCAATCTCTTGTGGTGTCCTCACTGCAAGCATCCACTGCTCCATTCTGCAATCTCTTGTGATGTCCTCACTGCAAGCATCCACTGCTCCATTCTGCAATCTCTTGTGGTTTCCACACTGCAAGCATCCACTGCCCCTTTATGCAACCTCTTGTGGTTTCCTCACTGCAAGCATCCACTGCTCCATTCTGCAACCTCTTGTGGTTTCCTCACTGCAAGCATCCACTGCTCCATTCTGCAATCTCTTGTGGTTTCCACACTGGAAGCATCCACTGCCCCTTTATGCAACCTCTTGTGGTTTCCACACTGCAAGCATCCACTGCTCCATTCTGCAACCTCTTGTGGTTTCCACACTGCAAGCATCCACTGCTCCATTCTGCAACCTCTTGTGGTTTCCTCACTGCAAGCATCCACTGCTCCATTCTGCAATCTCTTGTGGTTTCCACACTGCAAGCATCCACTGCCCCTTTATGCAACCTCTTGTGGTTTCCACACTGCAAGCATCCACTGCTCCATTTTGCAACCTCTTGTGGTTTCCACACTGCAAGCATCCACTGCTCCATTCTGCAATCTCTTGTGGTTTCCTCACTGAAAGCATCCACAGCTCCATTCTGCAATCTCTTGTGGTTTCCTCACTGCAAGCATCCACTACTCCAATCTGTAATCTCTTGTGGTTTCCTCACTGCAAGCATCCACTGCTCCATTCTGCAAAGCACCTGCAGCTGAAAACCAATCTCCTAACCAGTGGCAGCTCCAGATGTGGTGCTCAGCGCAGTCCAAGATTCAAATAGGGGAGTCACACTAACTGTCATTTCAACCACTGCCAAACATTGGTGGCTGGGACTCACTGACAGTTGGTGTGGCTCCCCTATTTGAATTTTGGACAGCGCTGCAGCCCCACCCCTGGAGCTATCCATTGCAAGCCTGAATCATTGCTTCACTGCTACAGCTTACCAGGTGCATATTATTATTTACCAGCCTGCAGTCTCAACCACAGCTTCCTAGTGCCCATCATTATCACTCTGCAGTATCAGTAGTGCCACTCTTCATGTAACGCTGCTGTGTGCATCCTGAAGTGCTCTTGTATCCTTAGCAGCCCTCCTTACGCCAGAGCTGTTCTCACATCTGCAACTACATCACCACATTCGAGCATCACAGTACTGATCATACATTCCAGCCCTGCTGGTAACCAGAGACTGTTCCTGTGTCTTAAGTTATAACTGCCAGCTCTACTGATGATCAAGAAGTGTTGATGTATCTTTAAGATATATCTGTCAGTCCTAATGATATCACTACCATAACTATTGCTGTACCTTAAGTCTTACCTCCCTGCCAAACCTGTTGGAATTCAAAGATTATTGTGTATATTTAGGTTGTATTCTGTTTCTAATAAATTCCTATTTTATGAAGAGAAACCTGCTCAGACCACCACGTTTTCCCCATATGTCCAATCATACCTTGGTCCCTGCTTCAGAACCACAAAACAATAACATATCCTGACACCTACACTACATAAATCATGATCTCCCCTACCCTGGCTTCAATAAATTCAGGGGTACCCTTATTTGAAAGAGAAGATCTTTCAAATCATGTGGCTCCTTAGTGGTTATTGACTGTGCTAGATGACAGAAGCTGATTGCTTGCTTTGGGCAACTTTTCCACTGAATCTCTCTTCAAAGCTTGATACATCTCCCCCATTGTCTGGTGATTACCTGTTATGAACAGACAATAACACCTTGCACTACAGAAATACTAGTAGAGCCAGAGGGTGAGGAGGGCACTTACAGCTTGGTTCAGAGATGGACTTTAATGCAACTTTCACACAGATCGAGAGATTAATTGCCATTGTGCATGCATATAAGCCGTACTGCGTGTGCACAGTGATCGCAATGCGATTGCTGGCGCACACTGGATCTTATCACAAAGTGACTGACAGGTTGTCAGCGTTTGGGGGTGGTAACAGGGAGTGGTCATGAAAAACGCAGGCCTGTCTGTCCGTTAAAAAAAACTCTGTTACATGGGAGTGCATAAATTATTCACTGCGAGTGCATGCGCAGCTCTGCGTTTCAAATAAGCACCCCAGGGTGTGGCAGGTCAGACCTGTCGCAAGGATAAGATGGCTGCCGATGTGCTTCGATGTTACCGATATTTACGCATGTATTTGTCACACGCACGTAAAAAGGCAGCAGTGGGTATGCTCCAGGTGATCTTTGCTAGCAACATATTTTCGCTGCTGCATTGCATATGTTATAGCAGCTGCGATCGCATTTGTGTACATCTCTGAATCATGCCATTAGTGTGCAAGATCTTTATTCTGGCATCTACACACTCGGTGGCAGACACAAATTAAAGAGTGGTTACCAGACAGTAACACCCTATACTACAGAAAAGGTGCCTACACACATAGCGATATTTTACACGATCTGTCCGATTCCAACACATTGGAATGACAGATCGTGTAAAATATGGCCAAACCATGAGGAAATCGTGAGTCCCCACTCACGATCACGATGCGATGCGCATCCCCATTGGTTGCACATCGCATCTTCAGATCTGCTGTGCAGTAGGGCAGATCTGACAATCTAGGACGCGATGCACTGTAAAATGTCTGACTGCAGGAGAGATCGTTTGCAGATTGGACACCAAATCGTGTGCAGATCGTGTGGAGATCGTGTGCAGAGCTGCCGGGGAGAGTTTCAAGGGAAATCGTACACAAATCGTACACATCGGCTGATCGTGGGCAGATCGGTATGTGTGTGGGCACCTAAAGAGTTAAGAAGTCTACAGATCTGGTGGGTGGTCTAGTTTTAAATTGGTTTGAATTGCTGGGCTACAATACTATTCCTATACATGTGATTCATTAAAAGAAACTATCTAAAAAAACAATGCTTAGAATTCTCAAGTACACATTTTATTATAAGACCTTATGTTTAGAATCTTGGTTTAGTATCAGAAAGTATTTTTTTTTGTTGTGGGCAGAAAAATAAATCGCACGCATATGCTTTTAGTTCATTTCAATGACAAATATCAACAACACTTTTCTGGACACTTTGATTGTAGTGAATTCAAAGCTTTCTGGAAAAAACAGGTTTATTTTGTGTTTATACTGCATAAAATAATAACTGATATTGATTTTGGAATGTAACAAGCCTGAAAAGTGCCAAAATATGCTCAGAACAGGGGTATAAAAAGCCACAGTAGCAAAGGAGTTAAGTCAATATTAGTGAAATTTGCTAGAGAAAAAAAACTGTGTCTAAGTAAATGAATGAAGGACTTATGTAACATTTTATGAAGGGAAAGTTTATATTTAACTTTTTCCAAAATGCCTCCTTACAGTACGCGCTCCCAATTTCAACTCTGCATTCCTATTTGCCTCATGTCCCAAATATAAGGAAGCAGAGGGGACATGCTCATCATGGGTTTGGATTATCTCTTGGGCCCCATAGCAAAATCTACATGCCCCCCACCCACCCCCCTGATCCTCAATGGGTGGATTTTCATTTCTTAGCAGTGTGCTGCTGCAGGCACCTCTGCTGTCCCGTTTCTCCTCTCTGAAGCTTGGAGTGGCCCTGGTCCGAGGATGTCCCAGTAAGCTCAGCACAGCCACGTCTCCTCCCAGCATCAGTGAGGAGAGATGGAGCCAGCTGGGACAGCAGATTCAGATCAGGAGGTGAGCGCCACCCAATGGCACTGTAACTGGGTGCCGAGCTCCAGAGACGGGCTGGACCTGTAGCAGCAGAATCCCCTGCACCTACTATAGCTACACCCTGTTTTCTGCATTCGGAAAGAAACATATATTGTTTGGTGGTAAAAATAGTGCATTTCTTAAAACAGACATTTTTACCAGGGGCGTATCTTTAATGGGTGCAGGGTGTACTGGGCACGTGGGCCCCAGGGTCCAGAGAGGCCCACACCTCACACTCTGCACCCATGTAGTCTTTATACTTGCAAATCAGATGATTGTGTGTGACTACGCGCACACAAACTACTGTATCCCACTCTTGGTTTGGGAGCGACTTCTGGTATTCGAGGTCTCCAACCTCAATCAAATGACAGAATTTTAATATATATAATACACCTAGCGCTCAACCATTATGTGTATACACGATGAACCTGCAAGTGTACAATGGGCCTGATTCAGACCCACTCGCGAGCGGCTGTACGCTCGCAAGTGGGTCGATGGTCTGCACTGAGCATGCGCACGAGGGAGGGAGCTCCGTCGTGCGCATGCGCCAGACACGACGAGCGAAGGACTTTCCTTCGCTCGTTGTGTCCGATCAAAGGGGGCGTGCTGTCAATGTTGATTGACAGCACGCCCCCTTTGGTGGGCGTGCCGGGGGCGTGCCTCCCTGACGGGGGCGTTCCCACGGGAACGCCTCCCGTCAGAAGCCGGCCCACTGACATCACTAGTGATGTCAGTGGGAGTGATTTTGGCTCTGATAGAGCCAAAATCACTCCGGAGCTTGCGGTTGAAAACCTCAACCGCAGGCTCCGGCTCGCAATTTCGATGGTCGCGATGGTCACGACCATCGCGGCCATCAAAATGAACGCTCGTATAGCCTGTGGGTGGTGACCCACAGCTATACGAGCGTCCAGGAGGACGCTCCATGAAAATGGAGCCCGGCCCTCATGCAGAGCGTGCGCTCTGCTCAGAGCGTACGGCTCTGAATGAGGGCCAATGTGTGCGAATCCTCCCATGAAAAATCACAGACACTTTATGTATAAAATCAAAGGTAATGTATTGAATAAATAACTATTGAAGGTACTATGTTTATCAGAATTGATGCTTAAAATGGCAACAATAGAAATCCTATTCTGTATTGCATACAAAAATGCACTAATATATATTGCAACTGTTGCTGATTCTAAATAAGAATATCAATAATGGATTGTTACTATATCCCAACAACTAAATGCACTAAGACATAACTAACTACAGAGGTATAGGGAATGTGTGGATTGATTATGTATAGACAAGGACACAAGTGTATTTGTGCTGTGTGGGAGGGAAATAGGGGTTAAGGGAGATTGGAGAAAAAAAAAAAGAAAAATTAGTTAACGCTGCAGAGTAGCAAAAATCACTGGGAAAATGGCGGTGGTCATTTTCCCTGTGACTCGTGCATGTGCAGTACTGCTGTCCCTAGGAAAATAGCATGGGCACCATTTTCCCAGAGAACCGCACATGCTCAGTAGATTCTGGCAGTAAGCCAGAATCTACTGCACCCCGGCACTGCTAAAGAGAAGAGGGGGCTCGCACTGAGTCTGCACATAGGCCCCCTCCTCTCTTAAAATGCCTGATTTGTACTCTATATTTGAAAGTAACTTTAAATAGCATTATAGTATCATGATTTGTATTTATTATACAGTACGTCTCATGCTGCATTAAACTAAATCTGGCCATGGGATTGATACAAATTAAAAGCTACCCTTGCTATTCTTTTGTAGAAAATATTAATAAAACACTCACAAGAAGAATATAAACCGTCATATTCCAAACCTATGGAGAACCATCTTTTTTCAAAACTAATTGAATGATTTTTTAGGAGCAAGCAAAGGGATTGTCACGAGAAAATCAGGACAGATGGTACCCCTGGCTGTCTTGTATCTCTGCTAATCACATATTGTAATTCTTATATTTTAAGCTTAAAATAAATTTAGACAATTCCCATGGGCACATAGCATCTTCCTATGTTACATTAGTCCAGAGTCAGAGGTGGATGCAGTGTCGCTGTTTGCACAGTTGAGTGATTTTTTTGCTACTGCGCATGTACAAAAAGTCAGAGAAACCCCTATGGTACATGGGTATCACTGAGTGTACGCAGAGAGCGCTGTTGTTAAATAGAGTAGCTTGCAATAGAGCTGGCGGTGGACAGCCAAGGGCATTCCTGGGCGGTGTCTCGGAAGAGGCCCGAAGTGCGAAGTCCAGCTCAGGGGCATGTAATGGTGTTAGGACACTGGGCCTGATTCAGCAAGCAACTCAAAAGAGAGAATGCACGCACTTGGCCAATGTTTCTTTGCTGCGCATGCGCAAGCATCGCACTGCGCGTGCGCAAACTAGCCAGTGCAGTCGGGTAAGCGTATGCAGACTACATGCAGCGTGCACGCAGACCTCTTCTGATATTGATTGATGGGAAGTGCCATTTGTGGGAGGTGACGGGAGGTGGTCGGGCAAGCGCAGGCATGTCTGTGCGTTGGGATGCCATTTTAGGGGCGTCCATAATTAAGCCAGTGCGGCAACAAACACAGTGATGAGACTCCGTGCACACAGAAAGTTTCCAAGATCCTGCACGAGGTCTGGTCAATCACTATTATGCAAATGTGGTCGATGGTTCTCGATGTTACCGATGTTTACGCTATCTTGCGTACTCATCAGGCTTTGAGTAAAGGGAGATGGGTGGCTTAATATAGGGCAGGGCGTCTGCATCTTGTGCTGCTGTCTCTGTGCGTATGCATTGATTAGCATATTCTCGCAGAGGACGGGTGCGTGCGTTCTCTCCTTTGCATTGCTTGTTGAATCAGGCCCACTGTCTGTTGTTTTGGTATCTGGCCTGCAGTACATTTGTGCTCTCAGATGTGCTTCTGTGACTTTCTGACATTTCCCCATACTGCAGGGGTTAATATATTTTTTCCCTGTAATCACCTGCACCTGTCTCATTACTACATAGGCCTGGCTCTCGCCATGCACAGTGCTGGTCATTATTTGTTATCCTTACATTGCATAATGTGTTCCAGTTCTGCCTGTCTAGTCATTGGAATCTTCCTGTCAGCAAAGCTAAGCTATTCATGCAAGTTCCCAGCATATGAATGTTTCAGGACTTATGTACATGTGAAGCATAAAATCAGTCAAGACTAAGGAACTTGTTTATATACTTGCTTACCAGTCTGCTATCTATTATCTATGCAGGGCTGGATTATAGGCGGGGTGGATGGGGCAGTTGCTCAGGAGACCCTACACATTGGGGGCCCCAACACTGCCACAAACATTGGCCAGAGCCAGTGACGTGCGGTGAGGTCAATGGCTGGGGAGGCACACATGGAGATGGGTCTGAGTGCTGGGAGCCTGTCTCACCCCCTACTCACTGTAACTCTCCCCTCACTACACTTAAGCTTCAGTGTCCATTGATTCTCCTACCTTCATCACTGTGTCTTCTTTTGCTGCTGCAGACTCCGATCCGATTTCTAAACACTGCAGGGCACTTCTGGGTCACATAACACATCCAAGGTGTCCATCAGTGCTCAAGACACACACCACCATACTCAGAGTCATGCCTCTTTTAGCTCTCTATCTGTGGAGCTTACTACCTGTGATGTAGAAGTGAAGCTGAGCTGTTGCTGCCTCATCTCTTGTATCCCTGCAGTCCCAAGGAGCTCCACAAAGCTGGTGTATGTTAACTATAAAAATAATTACAATAAACAAAGAAGAGGTTTATAGTTTATAAATATTTGTTTGTTTTATTCTTATCATTTTTATATCAAATCTCAGGAGTATGTCAGGGGAGGCTCTGCCTCCACTGCCTTCCCTGACTGCAAGTCACTGGCCGGAACCTGGTCAGTCTGGTCTCTCCCTGGACGGCTCCTGTAAGGATCACACAGCAGTGCACACCCACTGATAGACCCGACCGTGGCTGACGATAGAGCCAAAATCACTCCAGGGCTTGCGGCCACGAGACCCTACCGCAGGGTCTCGTTGCAAGCCCGATGGTCGCGATGGTCTTGACCATCGCGACCATCATCATGGACGCTCGCATTAGCTGTGGGTGGTAACCCACAGCTATGCGAGCATCCAAGAGGCCGCTCCATTTTTAGGTAGTGGGGCCCTGATTCAGAGCGAGCGCTCTGGTCAGAGCGTCCGTCTCTGAATCAGGCCCTCAGTCCCTTCCTCCCTCTGTCCTTCATTTTCTCTCCTTCCCTCTCTGTACCCTTGAAACAAATTACTGCAGCTAAAATCAGCACAGTGCATGCGCCGCTTTTGTGATCGTAACGATGCATGGGCAGCACTGATTATAGCTGCGGTAAGTTAGAGCAGGTAGCGAAAAGTATCTATTTTCTGAAAAGCTGTCATCGCAAAAATGACAGCTTTTCGGAATAGATACTTATGGGGAGGAGGAATGATGAATTGATCTGGTAATTAGGTAGAACTCCATGCGAGTTCTAAACCTAATTACCTCCATCGATTTTTTTAGTTATGATGAATAGGTCCCAGAGTCATCTTGGAGTAAGCATCAAAATTACTTCTGTTCATGATGACCCTTCTGCATATTAAAGACAAAAATTACATGGGGTCTATTTACTAAGCAGTGTTAGGAGACAGAGGGCCTGATTCAGACCCGCTCGCGAGCGATGAGCGATCGCAAGCGGGTTGATGGTGCCCAAGTGCGCATGCGCACGATGGAGGCGGCTCCGTCATGCGCATGCCGGAGACCCGAATAACGACGGCCAAGCCGTCGTTAAGGGTCTCGCACCAAAGGGGGCGTGCTGTCGATGGTGATTGACAGCACGCCCCCTTTGGTGGGCGTGCCGTGGGCGTGGCTGCCCAGAGGGAGGCGTTCCCATGGGAACGCCTACCATCTGGGTCCGGCCCCACTGACATCACTAGTGATGTCAGTGGGAGTGCTTTAGGCTCTGATAGAGCCAAAAGCACTCCTGGGCTTGCAGAAGCGAGACCCTACTGAAGGGTCTCATCGCAAGCCCGATGGTCGCGATGGTCTTGACCATCGCGACCATCATTTTGGCCGCTCGCTATAGCTGTGGGTGGTCACCCACAGCTATGCGAGCGGGCAGGAGCCCGCTCCAAAAAGGAGAAGGGACGGCCCTGATTCAGAGCGAGCGCTCTGTCAGAGCGTCCGGCTCTGAATCAGGGCCAGAGTGAAAAGTGATAAGGTGCCAGCCAATCAGCTCCCAACTGTCATTATTCAAACACAGCCTGTGAGATGGCACCTTATCACTTTTCACTCTGTCTCCTAACACTGCTTAGTAAATAGACCCCATAGACACTGCTGTGAGGGAAGAACAGTGTTTGTCACAGTGGAAAATGTCAGGACACATTGGGCCTGATTCAGACCCACTCACGAGCAGCTGTCCGCTCGCAAGTGGGTCGATGTTATGGACTGAGCATGCGCACGACGGAGGGAGCTCCGTCGTGCGCATGCGCCAGACGCGACGAGCGAAGGAAAGTCCTTCGCTCGTTGTGTCTGATCAAAGGGGGCATGCTGTCAATGTTGATTGACAGCACGCCCCCTTTGGTGGGCGTGCCGGGGGCGTGCCTCCCTGACGGGGGCGTTCCTAAGGGAACGCCTCCCGTCAGAAGCCGGCCCACTGACATCACTAGTGATGTCAGTGGGAGTGATTTTGGCTCTGATAGAGCCAAAATCACTCCGGAGCTTGCGGTTGAAAACCTCAACCGCAGGCTCCGGCTCGCAAATTCGATGGTCGCGATGGTCTCGACCATCGCGACCATCACAATGCACGCTCGTATAGCCTGTGGGTGGTGACCCACAGCTATACGAGCGTCCAGGAGGACGCTCCATGAAAATGGAGCCCGGCCCTCATTCAGAGCGTGCGCTCTGCTCAGAGCGTACGGCTCTGAATGAGGGCCATATAGAGGAAAGGAACCAGTCACTTCTATGTGTTATTATTGATCAGAGATCTGTTTCTTCCATCTCCCCTTCTTCCTTCAATAATTTGGGATATCGCATGGATAATCAATTAAACATCTAATTTATAGATTGTGGCCCTCATTCAGAGCCACTCGCAAACAGCAGTACGCTCGTTGAGTTCCGATGTTGACTAACCGCGCATGCGTCGGTGTAACACTGCGCATGTGCGTACGGCAGATTGCAAGTTTTTTTGGTCTCGTTCGTCAAATAGCGTACAGGAAGTGACCTGTCAAATGTGATTGACAGAACAGGGCGTTTTTGGGTGTTGACGGGGGTGGAGATGGAAAAACGCAGGCGTGGCGAGGCGTTTTTGGGGCGTACATACATTAGCAGATGCGAGCGTAAAATGTGTATGGACCGACTCATACGTCACTGGATGATCCTATTTCCCTTCAAAATGCTCGCACAGCTTAGGGTCTGGATTACTCGACCACATTGGCGATGGCCTTCACCTCCATCCCGACACTCCTCAATGTTGCTGCGATTAATCGTGGGTGGTCTGAACAGCAATTAGTGGTGGATTGAAAACCGGCTTGGTATGTGTATTGAAAGTAGTTTTTTGTGTTAGCACAAAAGCGTACGCAGGTGGAAATCATAGCTGCTAATGTGATGATTACACAATCAATTTACGTACATTTGTGGTATTTTCTTTGGGGCTCAATTTGTTGGTTAGGGCCTATTGTAACAATAATGTCATCATGTTTTTTTGGTTTTTCCCTTTTTCTTTTGGCCTGTTGAATTTGCCTCGTTATGTTAAATTTGAAACGTTTCTTAAAGAGCCCTTTTTTGGGGGGCCATGTAAAATGTGGTTCTTGCCAGTTTGTGCCTTTTGGCCCAGGATTAAATGTAATCCATTGTGACAATAATGTGAGATTACAATGTCAGTTTTTTTTTTTTTTTTATTGCTCAAAGAAAAAATCACAATTCAAAAATTTTTGCCCAAAGTTTTTTTGCAGGGTTCAATTCCAAAGTTACAATAATTGGGCCAAAATAAAAGATTTTTGAAATGTAGAACACAAAATTAAAAACAATTCACAAGAAAGGAGAGGGAAGTTTTGACCAGAAAGGAATATGAGCCAAGCACAGAAGGAGTGTGGGAAAAGTCGCCATTGCTGTCACCGTTTTTTCACCCATTTGGCTGGGGGAGGGATGGCGCCAGACCGGGTCCGGGATGTCATCGGGCTGGCCTGTCCAGAGGCAGATGTTGTGGCCTCTGGACTAGGCACAGGGCTAGGCACATTTGGAGGATTGGCTGAGGTGGAGGATCCTGATGTTCCGGCAGGAAGGGAGGTCGGCTCCACCATGTGCTGGTGAACGAGCTGCTCCAGGGCATTGGCGATGCAGATGTTGGCCCTGGTATTTTCCGCCAGGGCCTGACCAATGGTCACGTTGGCCGCAGCATTTTGCTCCAGGGCCTCAGCCACCCGTAGCAGACTGGCGTCCATCCTCTGCAGAATCTCCGTATGGAAATCTGATTTGAAATTGAGTTCTGTGAGGAGGGCCACTGCCTGCGAGGGGGATTGCCCTGGACTGGCTTCTGCAGGGTCCTCAGCCGGATGTACTGGTTCCTCCCCTGCAGAGCCAGCAGAAATTCGGCGGCCAAGGCTCCCCTCTGGAGCAGACTCATCCGCCTGTGTCTCTGTTAGGAAAAATGAGAAAAGACTCACATTAGAATCTACATATTGGCCCACTAACATTTCAGAGTTGGTGACATCACAAGATTTACCTGGGACAACATGAGGAGCCGCAAAGTCTGGCATGTCCGTATCCATGTTGGACACGCCAAACACCTCCACAGGCTGCACACACCCCTGTGCCAGCTCTTCTAAATCCGTCAACTCCAATGACACAGGGGTGGGACCCCCACCTGTCCCCCTTGCATGCCTAGCCCTGTCCGCGAGTTTTTGCTTTAGGCGATATTTGAAGTTGCCCCATCTGTGGGAAAAAATGGAAGCCTTTATCCTTTTGTTTAAAATGGTGTTTGTTTTTAGGGGGGGCAAGTGTTTACTTACCGCCGTTTGACATCCCGGGCTAGACGGACATAATCACCCACCCTATTGACAGCAACGGTTACCTCTTCCCACATTCTCCACTTCTGGCTTATACTCATATTCCTGTCTGCCTGTGGCAGGATGTCCACACACTTCTGAATCAAAACCTCCATCTCCTTTCTTGTGAAATGTGGCTGCCTTTTTTTTTTTTGCAGCTTTGGCCGGAATACTGGGCCCAGCAGCCTCTTCCATGTCATCCTCCTCACCTATTTGTGTAAATATTCAGATTTCTCTAATTCACAACTTGCCCAATCTTATGTTTCAAATTAATCATTGATACAAAATGCATGAAAGACTTACCGCCTGACTCTTGGGCATTGTTTCCCTGGTCTGTAGCCATGTCTGAGGTCCAAACAAGAAATACACCAGAATTTAAATGTGTTTTCGTGACGTATTTATACATGCGTCCTTATTTTGCGGCCGCATCATTGATTGTGCGTTCCTATGATCCCTCCTTAATTTGTGCGGGAAACGAAACACTATTTATGGCTTGGTGTGTCTCGAGTCGAGGTGGCATTTTTGGATTGTTGGAGGTTACCTTGGTTGGAGTTTCTTGTTTGCAGATAAAAGAGTTGGCATTCGGAGTTTATTTTGTTTGCTAGATTTGCGTTTTTATTTTCTGTTCGCTTTTTTTGTATATTTTTTTTTGGCCTCGTTTCTTGATTTGGTAAGTTTTGTGAAGTCTAACTTTGGTTCAATTGGTGTCTCATTGTGTTTCTTCTTGTTATTAATTTTGTGATCCATAATTTCAAATCTTTTAGCATTTTTTTAATTTCGGACCCAAAGACCTTTTGATTTGATTTGAATCTTATATATTTGATCTTGGTAATTCCATTTTTTATCTTGTATTTGCGAACTAATTAGCGCATTTTTCTCAGTTTGTTTATTAACTTGTATTTGCGAACTAATTAGCGCATTTTTCTCTGTTTGTATAGTGACTTGTATTTGCGAACTAATTAGCGCATTTTTCTCAGTTTGTTTATTAACTTGTATTTGCGAACTAATTAGCGCATTTTTAAATGCTTATTAATCCTGTAAAATTTTTGGTGGTTGCCCTTTCGCTTTTTTGGCTTACATTTCAACCCATTTTGATGTACTGTGTGCAATGTCGTTTTGCTCTTTGGCCAAATGTGTGTTTCGCATATTTTAAGTTTTGTCTAGCACCAAATTTAGAAACATAAATGCACAGACTAAAATTTTTCTAATTATTTTTGGGATTAATTTCAGTTTGGGCGTATCATGACAATACCCCGGCATGTAAGCAGCAATGGATGGTATCATCAAGCTAAGTTGTTCTTAATTTTCTTTTGGGGTGGGTCCAAAGCCTTACATTCCAATCTTGCCATTTCAGGTTGATCTGGGGCGGATTGTTCTGGCCATGCTCCAGGAAACAGACCAACCTCAATCTCGTCCCAGGCGTAGGCATCGTAGGCGTGCAAGGCCCCAGATATTTCGAACACGTGTCACCCTTTTTGGAATGCCCGATGATGAGGTTTTAAGATGCTACCGTCTTCCTCCCAAAATCATCATAGACACTCTCTCATTAATAGAGAGTGATCTTGAGCGGCAAATTGACAGTCCAACAGCAATACCACCACTTACGCAATTTATGGCGGTGTTACATTTCTGTGCCTCAGGATCGTTTCAAACAACGGTGGGAATAGTGGCGGGCATCTCACAATCCTCCTTTTCCAGGATCCTGAGGGCAGTGATGGAGGCACTTTTCAAGCACCTCCATCATTTTATTAAAATGCCTTTGGATATGGGTGCCCTTAGTGTGGCCAAGGCCAATTTTTACCAAATAGCTGGCTTCCCACACATCATAGGGGTTGTGGATGGTACTCACCTACCACTTCAGCCTCCAGCACGGCTGGAGGCAATATTTCGCAACCGAAAACACTATCACTCCCTGAATGTAATGGTGGTATGTGATGCCTCCCTCCAGATCCTGTCCCTGAATGCAAAATTACCAGGAAGTGCACATGACTCCTTCGTCATCCGGCAATCAGGGATATGACACAAATTAAGCAACCTCCAAGCTGGTGATGCGTGGCTTCTGGGTAAGTGTAGACCTTTAGTACATAACAATGTTAAGCTTGATACACAGTGATCCTGATGTTGTCTATTCTTTTTCACAGGAGACAGTGGATACCCTTGCATGCCCTGGCTGCTCACTCCTTATTTGGCTCCCACACCAGGTCCACAAAGTGAGTTTAATACCGCACTTACAGCCACCAGGCAAGTGGTGGAGCGCTGTATCGGCCTTTTAAAAGGCCGATTCAGATGCCTCCACCGCTCTGGTGGCGAGCTCATGTATTTGCCGGATATGGTTTCAAAAATTGTGGTCCTGTGTGGGATCTTTCACAACATCGCCATAAGGAGTGGTGTTCCAATGCAGCCAGATGCCTTACCTGAGGATGGCCCCCCCGAGGTTGGTCGGAGGTCAGTATGTGGGGGGGCCATACGCGATGATGTGGTGGCCCGATATTTTAGGTAATTATTGACCAAACAACAGTGTGTATACCCAATGTGTTACGGTTTTTTAGCGTTCATCTTTTTTGATATTAATTCTTGCACCATCTTCTGTTTGTTTGAATAATCTTTGGCACTCCCACGATGACTACTTCCTGCTACCCTTCAAAAACCTTTATGTGGAAACTTCTGGAATATATTCTGACACCAATATTGCAACGCCATATTTTTGAAATCATGTGGGCATGGACCTTCGTCAACCAGTTCTTGATTTGTTGTGTGTTTGTTTCGTGTTTTTGGTATGTGGTGTATTTCTGATTATCACTGTGTGTTTTGTTTGTGAGTGACCACTTTGTATTTTGATTGCTGTTGTGAATAAATATTTGGAGAGTGTAATTTGTTTTCTTTTTGGGCACGTTAGAAGCAAGTGTAAACAAACTCCCAAACGTTAATTTTACCTAAGGGGTAACCCAGTAATGAAGCAAGTGGAGCTAAAATTTAATATGTTTTCGGGGTACTAACCAACACACCAAGGAATCCTGTACAATCAGTTGCCTTCGTAAGATTGTCCTAAGCAGTTTGGCCACCAAATAGGAACCTGAAAAATGGTGTAAACTATCATGTTGACCACCACAAAAAAGGAAAATGACATTGGTACTGGGAGGTGTTTCTTGTGCCTGTTTGCATTCAAAATACAACACACAATCTGTAGTGAGATTCTGTGGCAATCCTTGCTTGAAGAGTCTACTTATGTCAGTGTAAAGAATCTTGGATTTACTCCAAACGCATGAGACAGAGCTTGATTTAAAACTGATTTATTATGAAACAATTAGAAAAAAAAAAAAAAAAAATACTAATTCCTAAGGAGGACCAACAGATGGTCAAGGCCCTGCAGAAGCCCTGCTCCCGCATACGGCCCACACAATGAAATATTTGTTCCCGACGCCTCTGTTCCTCTGTGGGTGACAAAAGTTTGGGGATTAATAAATCGATAATGAAGCAACATTCTAAAAAAACACAAAACAAGCAAACCAAAACTTACAAGCTTGTGGGCCAAAAAAACATTACACGGATAAAACCCAGCACCCCAAAATGTCGTAGGCCAAAAATACAAGGGCCCTAAAAAAATACACACAGGTGTGATATGTGTATGGTGACATCAGCAGGAACAGGTAAAGACAACCCCCAAAAATACCCTAAGGCGACAGAAAGCCAACAAAAATGGGGACGACACATGATTACATACAAACAGTTTGTGGTGGCCAAAAGAAAATTTAAAAACATACCGTTCTCCAAAACGCCAGAGCCAGAAGCCACTCCCTGGACCACCTCGGAGGTGGCTACATTCCCCAATCCTAGGGGCAGGGTGTTTGAGGAATCCTGGGAGGGGGTATTTGGAGGAGGGACGGATGGAAGAGAGGGGGAATTGGGCTGGAGGGGAAGTAGACCTGAAATCTTGGCCACAGGGTCTGGGGAGGAGGGGGTAATTGAGGAATTGGGGGTTGGAGAGAGGGGCCGGGATCGGCGTCTTGTCTGGCGATGCCGCCGTAGTCTTTGCTGTGCCCCTAAAAAAATATTGTGGTTAGTTTCAACAGGAATCCAAAAAAAAAAAATGACTAAATAGGACAGACTTGAAAACATGCACATGCAGATATGACTACAATGACTCAATAGGACAGACATGAAAACATGCACATGCAGATATGACTACAATGACTCAATAGGACAGACATGAAAACATGCACACGCAGTTAGGGCCCACAAGATAAACTTGAAAACCACAGTCCAGAAAACTTACTTTCCGCAATCTGCATGCGAAAGCATGCCAGCAAGCGGGGCGTCCGCCGGTGCAGGTCCGACCACCTGCGCTCCAGCTGGCCAATATGTCGGCGTGAGCCGAAGGAGCGCAGGCGGCGACGTACCTCCGCATATGCGGAACGCTTTTGCCTATTTGAGATGGGTGGAGGCTGACTGGTAATCCGCCTGTCCATCACCTCCGTCAGTACCAGCAGTTCGCGCCTGGTGAATGCGGCGGATCTCATGATGGCAATGGTGTTTTTTTGGCAAAATATTTTTAATAAAGCACCCAAAAAAAATTTGATTGGCTAATGTATTTGGGAAATTAACAGGACAAATTCTATTGGTTAGTGTATGAGTCATGTGTTCGACAGGGCCACAAATCTCTTGAGAGTTATGATAGGCTTGATGCAGTGACATGCGTAAGCAAATTTAAATAAAGAAATGAACCACAGAAAATTTGTGGGGATACAAACAAATAGAACAATTATTTAATTGGGGCTAACATGTCTTTTGAACAATAAAAGCGAAGGTTTCAGCCGTACGTATTCTGCGAGCAAATACAAACACGGACAAGATTAAAGTTTATTGCATTGTGTTGAAAAAAAAAAAAAACAATTAAGCTAATTGATACATTGATTGGCATGATACGATTGAGGGAGGTAGGCAGAAAAAACGAGCAGGTCATCGGAATCTGACAGTCCCACTTCAGGTTTGTACTTGTGCGTGCGTTCCCTTCAAGCCATTTCGGGGATGTACGCTTGCTATTTGGCATGCTCATTAGTTAGAGGAGGGGTCGGCTGAGTTTGGGGCGGATTTTTTGCTGCGTACGAAAATACGAGCGAGTGCTTGAATTTAAATATTTTTTTACGTACGCCGAACGTACGTACGCCCAATTGCGAGTGGGTCTGAATCAGGGCCTGTGTTTTATAAGGAATACACTGTAAATTTATTTCTGTCACCTGCCAAATGGATTATAATTGCTGAAACCAGACTTTCCCATAGTCATGGTTAATCATCATGTTATGATCTAGATTTATCAACAGGTGACACAGTATTCTGTTATCACTCATTACTAATCTTAAATGGTGCTCCAAACTGTCCAAACACATGTCAGGAGCTGATTGGTTGAAGCACCATTTAAGATTTGTAACAAGTGATAACAAGAATATCAGTCGTTGATAAATCTGGGCTTTGATTTAAAAAAACATAGTTGATATTTTGGCTGATTCTCAACCCTAGGGTCCCATTTAATAACAAGTAAAATGTATATTATCACTCATTACTAATCTTAAATGGTGCTCCAACCGATTAGATTGTAACTGTCACTTTACAGGCTGTATTTGAAAATTGACATTTAGGAGCTGATTGGTTTGAGTGCACCATTTAAGATAAGTAAGGGTGATAACAAGCATATCACCCGTTATTAAATGGGGCCCTTAGTTCATATAATTTATGGCCCAGTGAACATCATCCACTTACAATATAAGAATAGGCAAAGGACATGATAGAGCTTGGAACAGGGGTGAGGTTGTGATCAAGATCAGGAGTGTACTAATTTTTTCTCATTTACTGTAAAGATTATGACAGATGATTGTTAAACCATGTGTAACCACTAAAAAGAGAACCTCAATACCACTAGACCAAAAACATAACAAACATATAAACAATATTTAGGTTACAAATATTTAGCAATAATAAGTGACATCTAACTGCCAATTTTCTAGGAATATATTAATCATATATTAATGGACTCTACTATTCTAATAGTCTTATGAGGGGTATTCTGTGTTAAATACCTCCAGCGACAAATAACAGGCAGATAAATCGGAACACATAGGAGTCCTAACACGACATTGCTCTACAGCACTGCAATAGGGAACTTAAGAGGTAGAGTTCCCCAGATCCTTTGCGATAAACAAAATATGGATTTAAAACTACTGTAGCACTGTTATTTCATATCCAGTAAAATGGAAAATGTTTGACAAATCTAGGCTGCGACTGGGAACCTGTGTATGAAAATAACATTGCAACATCTCAAGCACTCAAAGTAAACATCAAAATGACTTCTTTTTCCTGAGGAAGCTGCTGAGAAAGTAGGCGGAGAAACGTGTAGAAGATGTCCTACAGTGAAGACAACAGACCGGTCACCAGAGGATTACAGTGCTAAAGTCATGAGAGCATTAAGGAGCAGTGGTGAGGGTATGCAGTCGGGAAGCCGGCAGACCTAATCCCGACAGCCGGCTTCCCGACTGTCATATCCCGGCAAGGGTCTAAAAACAGGCGTCGATATGCCGTCATTAGACATATGCTGGGAGCCCGATGTCCTGCATCCCGATCGAAGGGACGCCGGGCACTGGTAGCCTGGTAGCCACGGTGGGGGGGGAGAGTTAGGTTTAGGGTTCCTGGGGTGACTTAGGGTTACGCACCCCCCTGGGAGGTTAGGTTTAGGCTAGGGGAAGGGGGGGTTAGCATTAGGCACCCGCGGGGGGGTCTTAGGGTTAGGCACCGGGGAAGGGGGGGTTAGGTATAGGCACTGAGGGGAAAGGTTAGGGTTAGGCACCCCTAAGGGAGGGTTAGGGTTAGGGGGTAGAAATAGGTTAGTATATACTTACCTTTGATGATCGGGATTTCCTCCTCTTCCGGGATGCCAACCTCCAGGCATGGGTCCGGCGGTAAATTATACTGATTCCGCGGTGAGAGATACACTTGGCCCGGCTAGTAGTGCAAAGGGCCTGGAGTCACACACATGGGGAAAGGTGCTTAATTGCACATGCTGCCGAGGGACATAGCGAATACTGCTTACCAAATAAAATCTCTCCCCCTCCTGTGAAAGGATTCATAAGCGGCTCTCTATATATACTGTATTATAAAACAAAGGTACCATGCTGGTGATCAGAGACTGATAGTCTGTGTCTTCACTAAATAGCGAACCTGTGTTAATCTGTACACAGTAAAAGGTAAGGACTCATTTTAGTCCAATCAATCAAACTGTTTTGGTTTAATTTTATAATTTCCTGTATAGGATCATCTGTGTGGTTGTACCATATTATGGATGAACAGTGATTGCTGTGAAACAGCTCAAATTTGTGTCTTTTATATGGATATTCATTGCACTTCATAAAAGGGACGTAATTACATTTCCAGTGATGAAACAAATCATGTTATAAAAACAAGTTTCTATTGGATAGTAAATTGCTACAAAATTCAAGAGACTGGATACTAACAATTCAAATTATCTCTGCTTGCTGAAATCGCTACATAGTAATATAAGCTGTGTTAGAAGGATGTATTACACAGCCTTTGAATAAGGAGCTTTCTCTGTGCATTTTTTTATGTTTGGTAGGAATACTGTTCAGTATATGTGAAAATGTATTATTGTATTATGTGATTTTATGTGAATTAAAATATTGGTATATGCCATTTAAAAGTGTATTAATTGACAGCACCTTGAATACTTGCTGTTGTTCTCAAGCGCTCAGCCTACTTTATTCACAGCCATACCAAGGCCTACAGTAAATGACTATGCAAAACAGGTATTTATTGGAATGTTATGATTTTCTATTTACTTTATAGAGTTTTAGTTGCACAACAGTAATAATATCACTTTGACACAACTAATTTCCCCAACTCTCTGTTTCTGTTAATAACATCTCAAAGCCTGTTGCCCCTCAAAGTCCACTGCCTGGGTGTCATCTTAGATCCCTCATTCTCATTTGCCCCTCAAATTCAAAATATAGATATCTCACTCCTGCTGTTTCCACCCCTTGCAACATCTTTAGGATGAGGCTTTTTCTTATAAATGATGAGAAAGCACGCATCTCCTGGCACATGTCATCTCCTGGCGCATCTCCTGGCACAACTGTCCTCGCCTTTTCCCTCAAGCTATCCTGAATGTAACTGCTTGTCTAATCTTTCTCTGTCGTGACTTCAATGGCTCCCCATTCCGCTTAGAGAGCCTGATACAGCAAGGATTGCTGTTGCAATTACGCACGCAGATGGGTGATTGTTGCGTACGGCGCATGTGTATGCATCGCCGTGCACGTGCGCAAAGGCTCCACTGTGATAACACTGCAATCGCAGTGATCACGCAGACCCTTCACAGAGTGATTGACAGGAAGTGACTGTTTGGAGGTGGTGACAGGGGGGGGTCGGGGAAACGCAGACATTTCAATGCGTTTGAATGCTGTTACAGGGGCGTGCATAAATTAGCCACTGCGATGGCATATGCGGTTGATTACTTACTGCGTGCAATATCTAAGTAAGGACAGAGCTGCTGTAAATCTGGGAAGGACCGATGGTACTCTGTTACCAATGTTTATGAAGGTTCGCAAGGTATTACGGATGTGAGATAGCAGTAGTGGGAGGCAGTGTGACGGCATTGCGATTGTATTCATTTGCATATTTTCGCAGCAGATCTGCAAGCGATTACAGAGCTGCAATTGCAATAGTCATCCTTGCAGAGTCCTTTAATAACTTCTCCCTCTCCTATATCTCCAACCACACTCCTGTCCACACTTATCCCTCCCCCACCACTATTCTACTCACCACTTCCCCTCTAACCTGGTTACCACATATCTTCCTCCAACTCGCCCCTATCTCCCTCTCCTCTGTAATTCATTCCCTCACCAAGGGGCATATTCAATTAGCCGTGAAAAGTCAAGTACTTTTCGCATGCCAGACTTTTCACTGTCTTTGCTGGTATTCCATGTGAAAAAGCATCGCGCATATCATCGCTTATCCCCGTATTCAATTAGAAAGCAGTGAAAACGGCACACGGCGAATTCAGAACTAGCGAAAAGTCCTGTCAAAAATGGGGAAAACAGTCTGTAACCCCCGAAAAGCTGCACTAACATAGGGGATCACTAGAGCGGTGTTCTAGTACCCCTAATAAGGCTATTCTGGGTACATTAGTTCTCTCAATTGCTTGCTATTAATGTCTTTGCATAAGAGGTGAAGAATGGAATTAAGCAATATTTTTTCAGCAAAATAACTAGTCCCAGCAAATATGGGGTACATGCAAATGGGTGCTAGCATATTTTGAAGTTGCTAAAGTGAAGTTTTTTAAAAAAACGTAAAAATTCCACCTGCAATCTTAAAATCACCTGGGGCATACTTGGGGTCCCTCTCTAGTCTATTTTAAATTTGTCCCCCAACTTTGTTTTTATTTTCACCCCCAAATTGAAAGTACTTTTTTGGGGTGTTAAGTTTTTATTTTATTTTTTACACAGTTTACCTTTGGGGAGCTGTCCCATGGGTGCAGGGTGGTTCCCGCAAGTTTGCACCCCAAAACACCAATTCTGCACTTTTTTATGCCAGCTTTCATAGGCAAATCATTTTCGCCTATTCCAAGCATTGACTTTCCACACCAGTGAAAAGCCTTTGGAATTGAATACGGGGATAAGTTTTCGCCTGGCAAAATGATGTAATCGGCAAACTTTTTAGCAGAAAATGGTTTTTCGCACCTAATTGAATATGCCTGCAGATGAGACTTTCACAAAGTTCAAACCTGCACTCAAAATACACCATTTCATTCAAGACTCCCAGCCCTCCTCCAAAATCCTCACTTACCTCTCTGCCCTTGACCTGCCCTTATTCCTAGAGTAGTTCACAATCCAACTGGTTATCCCTCCCCTTAGCATGTAAACTCTCATAGGCAGGGCCATCTTTGGTTCAGTTCCCCTCTCCTGGTCTTATGTCTCCAACTCTGGGCCTGATTCAGAGCCGGACGCTATTTGCACTCGCTCGTTCAGAAAAAGGGACCGGCTATTTAAATTGAGCGCTCGCTCTTTGCGGTTTGTTGACGGCTCTATGTCTGAGCGAGCAAACGAAACATGCGCTCGCTATTTTGTAAAAACGCCCCCTGGCCGCTCGCATCCTACGTCATCTCCGCTATTTATTAGATTAATCGAGTACATCGAAAGGCGTCTGAACTGCTCGCAGTGCTTGTGGTAGGATTTTCCTACCACAAATATGCGAACAGTTCAGGCTAAGAGACAACCAAGTGACGTGGTCGATGCTGCTGCTTTGTTGATTATGCACACCCTTAAAATGCCCGTTTTGACCTTTTGGCATGCCTGCGTTCGGATCACCACTCCCTGTTTTCAAGCACCTTCCCCTGTTACCACCCACAAACGCTTCATCCTGTCACTCAAATTAGCAGGCACTCGCTATTTTGCGAGCGCTCGATTTCTGACCGCAATGACTGGTTGGCGCATGCGCATTATGACCCATACCCATGCGCAGATGTGCGAACATCGCTCAGAGCGAACGAGCGGCCGCTTACGAGCGGCTCTGAATCAGGCCCTCTGTTCGGTGACTTTAATAATGCATCCTTACTTTGTGTACAGAATCATCGAGTGCAAAATGTGAATCACATGCATTCTTAATTGGTACTTTATTTGGTATTTAAAGAAAAAAGAATTATACATGGGATTGTTGCTGTAAGATACATGGCAATTTGAGCTGTGATGAAAATAAAAACATGCTTAAGCAGACACAGTAATAATGCTTTGTAGAACATGTGAGCCATGCTGGGCCCTGCATGGAATAGGATTTTAATAAAATGGATAATGCTGTTCATAAGACTGTGTACTTGGCAGTTTAATCCTCCTGGCAATTTGATTGCAGCATGGTCACATAATCTGCACACTGTAAATAAACGATTGGATTTTATATCTATGTATTGTGTATTTGGCAAGAGATATGCATCGATTTAAAGATGAGCACATAATTTATTATTAATTAGGGTATAGAGTGAATTCGCTAAAGGGGAAATGGAGATATAGATGATACTGTAATTTATGAAGAGGCAATTATGAAGAGACAAACTATCTCAGACAGTAACAAGTAATGTTGTACAGTACAGTTCAAGATACATTTATCATGATTTAGCTTAGCGCAATGTATGGATATTTTTCTTTAGAAACCTGATAACAAGTGTACAGTACAGTAAATCATTAGGTAATGTAATATTCAGCCTGTCTCTATGTCTTAATAGCTGGATCATTCGTGTGTGTGTGTGTGTGTGTGTGTGTGTGTGTGTGTGTGTGTGTGTGTGTGTGTGTGTGTGTGTGTGTTTTCAAACAAAGGACTTTAATTGTACACTTCTAAACTTCAAGTTTTTTACCCTTTTTGAATTAGATTAGTCTAACATTAATATCTATCCATCTATATATAACTATAATATATATATACAGTATATATATATATATATATATATATATATATATATGTATGAAGTAGGGTAAAATGTATATTCTGCCATTGTGATGCAGCATAGTGCTATGTATATGAGGACTGAGGGTTTGATTCAGACCCGTTCGCTAGATGCTGTCACACACAGCCAAAGTATGCAAATCCCATGATCGCACAGCAAGGCATTAGCACGCCCACTATGTCTTGGCGTGCGATTGCGGTATGTATTTATACGCCCATTAGCCTGTCTTAAGGCGCCCACTTATGCACGTCATCTCCAGGAAGTGTATGCAAACATCGGTAACATTGAATACCATTGGAAGTGATAGCAGCACTTTTGGTTGACCGTGCCCCACCGCAAGCACTGCGAGTGCTTCAGTGTGAAATTCAACCAAGCGACGTGTACTATGACGCTCCGTAATAATTATCCATGCCTCTGAAACGGCGTTGAGACTCTCAGACACGCCTGCGTTCGCACCACAACTCTCCCATTTCCTTTAACCACCCCTGTTAGCACCCACAAGCGGCTTGTCCTGCTACTCAGTCTAGCGAGCAGTCTCTGCTTAAGGGGCGATCCCCTTGGACTGGTTCGCGCACGCGCACTTCGATGCATATGCATGCGCACATTGCAAACGCATCCTAGGGAGCGGGTCTAAATCGGGCCCTGAGCGAGGTCTATGGGATATCACACAGCCTAGTGATTGCCCTGGTAAGACAAAAGAATCAGCACAAGCTGTAAATATTTTTGTTTATTTAGGTTTATTGTTTTTAAAATAATTTATAGAAATGCAACTCTTATGAAATAAGCTTATTATTTGTAGTTACAATGTACAATAGCGTACAGCTTATTTTTGCTTAAAAATTACAGAACTAAAATAAAATATTTAGACATTAAAATTGAAAACAGCCTAGAAAAGCATGGGAAAGTCACTGATTGAACTTTAATGAAGACCTCAGGGGTATTAGTCGTTACTGCTGCACAGAAATCCAGAAGGGAAAGAAAACGCTCAAAGCTCTAAATAAGGTGGTGCTGGTAATGTTCCTGTACCCACTCCTCACCTTCCACAGGGTTGCTGTGCAGCCAGGGGCTGGTGGGAGGAGGATGCCTGTCAGAGGCAGTGACTCTGTTCTGCGTCCCTGACTCCCAAGGTCTTTAATTAGCAGCTTTTAGTGCAGGGGAAGAGATCTGCGCTGCTGACTGGAGAAGAAACCAGTGTGCTGCTCCCTGCTGCTGGCAGCGCTTACTACGCTCCCTTCTTCCCTGCATCCTACTGCTGGGCTGACACATCCAGGAGAATGTGGATATTGATCTGCACAGACTCCGGGAGGCAGCATCTTATCTGACTTGGAAGAATAAAGGGAAATACGGAAAGGAAACTTTTATTTCCAGTTTTTCACAAGAAACAGAGAAAGCTGACTTTGTAAGTTTTAAAGAGTAAATATTTTTGTTGTCCTTATTTGTTATAAGCTAGGTACTGGTGTACCAGATACAGTATCTGTGCATCTTATTTCAACAGCAGTGCAATACTGTAGGTCTCGAATGATAACAGGGTTAGTGTGGGCAGCATCCATCTGCCTGTACTAGCAGTTATTTTGTAGGTTTTCTCCTAAATTATGACAATATTATTTTTTAATCACATAGACATAGAATATTAATCATATGGACAGTGTTCTTTTACTGTAGTCATAGACACTTGGGAAATAAATATTGCAATATGAGAGTCAATTAGATTAATAGAATGCAACTTACATAAATATGTAGCTATATCTGTTCTTACTTTTGCACCATACTATAGATTTACAATGTCACCATTTATTACAATCAGCCTTCATGACATGTAAATTAACAATATACACAAAATATTAATTGTGCTATCAGTAATTTGCCCAGAGTATAATTAATACTGTACTGTATGCTTCTTTAATGAGTTGTATCATGTAAGTTCTGATTAAACTGCCATAATGCACATTTATCTTGCTGACATACATTTCTGAAGCATTAAAACATTAGGAATGGAACACATCAATGTATCACTTTAATGAGCTGTGCAAAACTTAAACATAATGAAATGTAATTTTGTCATTTATGTTTGTACTGTAGGAGAAAAATCCTAACTTTGCCTACTGTACATTTATTATCAGGCTATATGTGTGTTGTACTCATTAGAGGTTACACTAATACGTTGAATCCTATGCATGTCACAGTTACTGTCTTATTTACAACATGGATTATAGTCAGATAAAAGTACTCCAAGAGCAGCAATAGCAAATGAGATCTGTAAAATCGGTGAAAGTGCCACAGCATATAAACTAAAAGTCTAACGTCTTTATAAAATAATGAGTCCAATCTACCTGGCTACGCTAATCATATTCCACAGCATAGGCAATGTATTAGCTCTGTAGTGAACTGTACATAAGTGGAAAGATGTTTCTAAGTTACAGTATAATAGGATTGTTATTTACCTTTATTGTTATGATGAAGTCTACATACACTACATGTATATTTGTGTGTGTGCCCTGTAACACTTAGATATATTTTTCATCTATAGAGAGGGTACAGTTTTTTCTAAAAAATAAAAACAGTGAACTTTGAAGGTGTGACTCTAAACAAATAAATGGAAGCATGACCAATGCATGGTACCAGTGGAGGCTCCAGAGGTGGGGCTGCAGCAGAGTTCAAAATTCAAATAGGGGAACCACACCAACTGCCCTTGCCAAACAAACAGGCTGGGACTTACTGGCAGTTGGTGTGGCTCCCCTATTTGAATTTTGGACTGTGCTGCAGCCCCACCTCAGGAGCCGCCACTGCATGGTACCATTATCAAAGCTTTACGAGACATAAAGTGAATGGAGATGATGTACTATCGTCACTTTACAGGCTCTGTTTGAAAAATGACAGTTAGGAGCTGATTGGTTGGTCCTGTACTTAAGCTCTCTTCACTTTGTCTCGACAAGGTTTGATGCTATGTCAGATCAAATACAGGATTCCTTACACTTACCGCTATATGCATTGTGTGTGTGTGTTAAATTGATCTTAACACATCTTTGATTTTTGAGCTGTTGAATCCAAGTTGTGCAAAGACTACTACATTACTTTCATATTACCTCCTACTCAGCATCATTGTGTGGATAGCCTTGCTCATTTTTGTTCCCACCCCGTAGAGTTGCAATCAAAAACTAGCAAGGGTTTCTCTCTCATGATGACCCACATTGTGTGCAGTGTGAGGTTCCAATGGTACCTGGCTCTCTATTGTATCTGCCCCTTACAGTCAGGACCAAATTAAGGTAGAATGTATTATTTTAACACTGCAGTGTAGACTTGATCTAGGACGTGCTCCTTTCCAAACTCTAAATGTGTCTGAACATTTTAAATACAGCAAAACATGTTATCACCAGGGTGATCGCCAGCAACTGTTTTGTCCACAGTACCAGAAATCTACTACAGGAGAAATAAACAGACAAGACCTTTCTCATCTGCAAGACTCCTGTAATAACCCAGCGAGACAGTGGACAGATGAGTTTCTAGTCAATAGTATTGGTAGACTAAAACTTCAAATACTTGACAAGAGTGTAGACCCTTGGGCTCATTCGCTATCATTGTATATTAGAACAAAATTTGCACTAAATCATAGCAACCAATAAAGAAATTTGTTATATTTTCCAACTTGCCCTAGAGAGATTAAAGTTATTTGTTATCTGCACTTAAATGCAATGTTTGTGAGTGATTCTCTAATGTGCAATAAGAACAAAATCCAAAGCTACAATATATTTGTATAGCTTCACACTGTATGGAAATGCACAAAAGCTAACATATTACATCTCTTTTGAACATCCATTAAGTAGCACTGGACAGTAATAGAAATAGGAATGTCATTACCATTCCATTAAATATCAGTTGATTAGGTTAAAAATTAGGACACCAGCAATTGGTGTTTTCTATCAGAACAGATTCTACAGAAAATAAATCTCAGGCTGTTTCAGACAGTCTATTGCAATATGTGCTTACTGCTAAATGGGAACATTATTATGTACCAGTTAGTCAATTAACACTTATGTTTACAGTTAATGGACTTTTAACATTTTCCTAGGCATTGACCTAGTTATATGCAAAGTACAGTATGAAAAAATAGGTTATCCAGTTATTTGTATTTCTGTAAGTAGGACTTTACATAACAATTAAACATTTTGAGGCTCAACGTAATGTATTGCCTAATTTCATCATGCATCAGTCACGTCACCCTACACAATGTAAAAGTTGAGTTGTGCATTGAGTTTTTTTCCATTAAACCATATTCCTCCACCAAGGACTTTTCAACAAGTTTACTTTAACTTTTGACTCCACAGAACTCTAAGGGCTAGTGTACACAGGGGTTGGGTATGTGATCCGGAGCTGGTTATGCCGGCAGTCAAAATCCCGGCCACGTTATCCCTACGGTGGAAATCAGGGGCAGAACTATGGGAGAGAATGGAGGCGCCTGCTGCCAGGCTCCAGCTTTGAAGGGGCCCCTCCTCCATTGTCCACAACATAATCACCCCACTTGGGGCTTTAACTATGTACCCGGAGTCTACCGTCACAGCCGCCCATTACATGGCACTACTTCCTGGCACCTGAGAAGCTACCATAAACTAGTGGAGAGCTCCATGTCAGACCATCAGCTGCTGCCTTGCAGCACGATGGGGGATTCGACGTCCGACATATCTGGCGGTCCCCACACACGGTGCGATCGGGTGGCCGACAGCCCAATATGCAAGCTCCCCCACCTGCATAGCGCTGCATGTGATTGCACATCGCATCCCCTGATCATATGAACCTGCAGTAAGTTCTGCGGATGCGATGTACGACCCCACTGGTGTGCGTACTAGCCGATATCATGCCCATTTATGGCATGGTAGAGCAGACAAATCGCACCAATCCGTCGGATCGGCTGATTTATTGCATGGTGTATTGTCACCTTAACCCTAACTACCCCCCCTGCAGCCTGAGTCTAGCCCTCCCCTCCCTCAACCTAACCCTAACCGTCCCCCTAGTGCCTAATCCCTAACCCTAATACCGTCGCAATCGCAGCCACTAGAATTCTGACCGCTGGCATTGTGTGTGCCGGGATGTCCAGTGCATCCCGTACATGGGTTTTTTTTTTTTTATCGCCCCCATGCCATGTTTTGTCTTTCTTCTGCAATCTGAAGAAGGGATGAAGGTAAACACAGGAGAGACACACACAGGTATGGATCATTTATCTCTATGAGAAAATGTGCAGCCAACTCATACAGGACACTTTACATAACCCATACAAGATACAGTATTGACATTAGAATGCAATCCTATATTTTTTTCTTCCATGTTCCATCCTGCATTAAGTATAAAAGTCCAAGGCTTAATGTTTTTCCATATAGGTGATTAATCCATAGAGTGTCTTCCCCTCTTTCTATCTTCCATATAGTGAAAGAAAATCAGTAAAACACATTATGGGTGGATCAAAACTGTCTATATTCATTTAGCCTATACAGAATATGGATTGTAATATAAATCATTCCATGTCCAATGTCAAGCTGTGAATACTAGAAGAAACTGATAAAATCTTTTCCTTGAAAAAAGGAAATGTACGACATAGTATATGATTGCGTCTATGTCTTGGTGCATGTCCACCTTTCACACTTCATCAATAGTTCTCAAGGTTTCTTACATTTCAACTGTGTGTTAATCACTCTGTCCCACACACACAAAACAGTTAGGGGACATGAGATAAAGGAATGCAGTTTAATGGATGCAGCTTAGAAATTAAGGTAATTGTTGTTATGGGGAGATTGACAATATTTATTGGAAAATTGATTTTTTTCTGGCATAAGCATGTGTGAGCAATATTGCATAGTGTTGTATGTGCAAATGCAGTTCTAGAGAAAATGGACTGGTTATTATTTCACTATTGACAGCCCAAAATAATCAATTTATTTCCTGTTATCTTCCAACCCTGCTGCATCTTTAATAATTAAACTTTTAAGAGACATTTATTATGATCACAGTTCTTTTTGTTAGTTGTGAAGACAGTTATTATGTTAGATTAGAAAGATATGCTGTGTTATTGTGAATTTGTATATAGCATCAATCTTATTACCATTCCAACAAGGGTGCAGTGCCATAAGTAAGCCAAATATATTCTCTTTAGCTAGGTACACACTAGGTACACACTGACGGTGCCACCTAGCGATGCAGCGTAACGATATATCCAATCGCTGCACACACAACACAATCCGTCGTACGATAACGTGATATATAGTAATTTTAAATACTTCATGTAAGAACATCACATCGTCCGTGGAATTGTCCCAAAGGAGGTGCAGAACATCCAAAGGGACAAGGCAATGAGCGTCGTGTGAAACGATGGATTGGGGTACACACTATAGAATGGTCGTACAGATAGTCTAGACTAGGTACCAAGATTGCACAAAACATTGTCTAGTGTGTACCCAGCTTTAGGCTTTCAAGTCACATGGCATAACTAGGGCGGGCCTGATGTGTGACTCTGACAGCGCTGCAGATCCTTGTGACTCACATGACTGGCTCACCACACTTTTGTACACTTCCAAACCTTTGTACATTTTTGAGGTGGGAGAAGAGAAAAATAAAGTCTCAGCCCATTAGCTAGGATATTAAGTATGGCAAGTATAGAATTTCCTACCAAAGGTTTTCTCTAGCTCCCAGTGGCATGGTCACGTACTTTAACTGTGTGGGAGGAGAACTAAGATTATTCCTGAGCCAATTAGACTAAGGGAATGACTTACAAAAGGTACACGTTTTCTTGGCATTGTTGTCTGTAATTTGTTTGTCTTCCTCTTCAACACCATTTTAAATTTAGACATTAAATTGATGGCCATGTTTTATTTTCACTCTCCCAACCTATGTAGCCATACATACTGCAAATAACCAATAAGGGAAATATTAGTCAAAGCACCATGGAACCAACAATAAATGATTTGTTAAAGTGCAGGACTACTAACAGCACCTACAAATACTATGTAAGATTCCTCAAGTCTAAAGCCGCGTATCCACTTGCAGATATAAATGAGCGATTGAACAATTACGACATAGTAATCATTCAATCACTCATTAATTATGCATAAGTCGGGCAGTTTTATGTCGGAAACGACCAGCGATGGTCATTTCCAACATCAATCATCGCCTGAACTTGCCGGTCAAACTGCCGGTAATGACAGATTGGCCATGTTCAGGGATGAGGGAGGGTGCCTGCACTGAATGACATATCGTTCAGTGTAGGCACTACAGGGGAAAAGGAATGACTGTACGATTACAATGTAATCATACTATCGTTCCACTATCTGCAAGTAGATATGCGGCATAACTTTCTAGCACACTTCCCAGCAGTAAATGTTCTCTAAAAGCAGATTCTGTTTTACTAACTCCTACTAGGCCTCCTCTCTAATTCAATTCTCCTCCCCAATTTTTCTTCATCCCAGTTCACACTCCAACTTAGGGCCATTGAAGGGCACAATTCAATTGCTTTCTAGCATTTCTGCCATGTCATCATACCTTTCAATGGTATGTGACCATTGTTTCTATACCATTTGATATATGAAACTATTGAGAGAATAGTTGTGCACATGTACAGGAGGCAAAGCTGGTGTGCACATGCACAAAGAAGGGGAGGTAGTCTGCATCTCGGGAGACGGGATCCCAACTGTCAAAATACCGACACCAGAATCCTGACAGCAGTCGGGATCCTGGCCCCAGAATGCCGACTGCCGGTATCCTGTAGGTAAGTATCAGGGGTCAGGCACTAAGGGGAGGGTTAGGGTTAGGCACAAATGGGGGAGGGTTATGGTTAGGGTTTGGGGGTGGTTAGGTTTAGGTACTAGGGGGAGAGGTTAGATTCAGGCACCGGGGAGGGAAGGTTAGAGGTGGGGGTAAGCGTTAGCATACTTACCTAATGGTTCCGGGACTCTGATTGTCGGGATGCTGCGGTCGGGATGCCAGCGGTCAAAATACCGACAGCTGCATCCCGGCAGTCAAAATCGGTATGTCGGTATTTTGACCGCTGGCATCCCAAATGCTGGTATTCCATACCCAACCCCAAAGAAGTGCTACCGCTGGGTCAGTGTTTCTCCCTGTAGTGTACTATATTGAAGAACGGTATGCATTTGGTATCCTGGTGATCTGGATGCTGACGCTCCTATTACTGGCGCTGAAATCCTGACGCCGGTCAGAATCCTGGCACCATCAACCCGACCACCTGGATACCAAAGGTATGTATCGTGTGTTAAGGGGGGTTAGGTTTAGTCTGCGGTGTTAGGCACTAGGGAGAGGGTTAGGGTTAGGCAATAAGGGTTAGGTGTCAGGGAGGGGGAGGTTATGGTTAGGCACCATAGAGGGGGGTTATGGTATGGAGAGGGGAAGGGTAGGCATACCGACCAACAAGTGTCGGTATGTTAACCCTTTCAAGATGCTGGCATCGGGATTCTAACAGCCGGGTTCCCGAGCGTCGGCATCTCATACCGATTCCTGAAGAACATACAATGAAAAGAAACAACCCTCATCATCAGATTTGAAACATTGATGGTCGTGAACTACCACCTCCACCCCCAGCCCACCCCCCGCCACCATGCACTCGCCTGTATAATCAAAATCAAAGGCCCATCATCTGTGCACCTTCCACATGTCTTCGGTATCCAAAGAGGAAAATGGAAATGACGCGTGCATTCCAACTGTGCGCTCCACCTGCCAGAAGTAATCTTCTGGCCGTGGAATGCAACTGACTGCTCACCTATGTCAGTCTCTACATTATGGATAAGTCCCTAGCAACACATGTAAACATCAACCAAACATCAAGATCTTATTGACAATCATTGCTATTGTAAGGGCCCTATATAGACACATACAGGATGTGCACAAATGCCAGGATCCAATACAACAAAATAAATAAAAAATTAAAGGGGTGCTCGGTGCTGTGGCAGATTAGGTAGAGTGCAGTGAACAACCACACCCGAAATACTGTAATTTATACAATATATACAAAACATGGACACACAAAAAAATTAACATACAATATACTATATAAAAGATCAATCCATATCAAGCTACTGCTTAGAGAAAACAGGTAAAGTTTAATTCTTCATTAAGGCCATTTGGAGTCAATGATTGTAATTCATAGATCAATCTACTTTCTAGCTGCAGAAGCTGCCTATTCCGATCAATCGCTCTTAAGTGGAGAGATATGGTCTATTGGCATTACTTTAAATTTCAAGGGATTATGACCAATTTCCACAAAGGAGAATTTCCATCTATACTTTAAAAGGCCTTCGTGATAGAGGAACGATGTAATGCTCTATGTTCCTTAAGAATACGGATCATTTTTCCCACATATATACGGTTACAGGGACACTTGATGACATAAATGACAAACCTGCTTTTGCAGGTTAAACGATACTTAATCTTAGCATGCTGTTAGTTCTCAGGTCCTGAAAAAAATCACCAGTTAGTAAAAATCTGCAATTTTTTGCAACCCAAACATCAGAAAAAACCATGTTTCAAAGATAACCAACTTGTCAGGCCCTTGGCCCCCACATCGTACTTAGTACCCAAGACTTTAATAATGCTGCTACACCTGTAATTGAACAAAGGCGGTTCTTAAAAAAAGGGTCTGCCAATGATGTTACATTGCACGTTTCAAAATGTGTGAACTGATGAAATACATTGTGGAGAAAAAAATGCGCTCAAGTGTCTCTTTATTTTTGCGCGGCGCAAGCAGTGTAGATCTTTCTAACTTCATATATCTGTCAATAGCTTCATGTACTTCAAATACAATATATCCCCTTTGTATAATTTGCTGCCTATTAGTTTCAGGATGTAATCCCTGTGTCTCGTATAAATTGGGAATAAGGAATGCTTTTCTTTAGTGGAAAGGGGTGAAAGCTATCTGCAGCTAATAGAGTATATTTATTGGTACTTTTAGTTAAGGTAGAAGTTTGGAAATGTCTTTCAGAGACTTGTACTGTAACATCCAAATAATGGATTATACATGGACTAAAATTTAATAGTGCTGGCATAAGGAATTGTAAGAGATTTTGATCTCCCCCAGTCCAAACCATAAATTGTCAATAAAACTTACATAAAATAAAATGTATTTGGACAATAGATGTGACATAATGTGTCTTTTCTCATATGTATACATGATTAAATTTGCATACACCTGGGCTACATTGTTGACCCATTGCGGTCCCACGGCATTGCAAATAAAATGTATTATCCAAGAGGAAATAATTTTTATGTAGAATAATATTAACCAATAACATCATATAATCCACGGGTGGACCCCTATAGTAAGGACTTGAGGAGATCGCCTCTCATACTGATTCCATTTCCTCCTCATAAGGAATGTTGATATACAAATTTATAATGTCTAAAATTAACAATAAGACAATGCTTGAGGGCAAGATGAGTTCACTCAGCTTGTTGAGAAAATGAGTAGTATCACACAGATAATATTCAGTTTCCTCTTTGGATGCCAAAGATGGCGTTGAAGGTGCACAGATGCCAGACCTTTGATTTTGATTATGCAGGTGAGTGCACAGTGGCGGTTCGTAAGTAGCAGGCTGGGGGAAGAGGTGAGTGATCACAGAGGTATATTAGCCCCTGTGGGGCTCAGTAATTGGTATGCTGCCTGTGAGCACCGAAACGGGTGTTGCGAAATAGCTGAATTCATATACAATGTTTGTATTTTGATATTATTATGAAATTTAGCATTTATTCTGATGTTCTGATTGTCTATTTGAACAGACTGAGAACATTGTTACAATTTTGGTAAATTGAATCAATAAAAGTCCTTTATTGGTCTACGGAGTTTTGGCTCTTATACCCTCATCTTCAGGGACAGACAGGAACAAATAAAGTGCCATCCAACCCCTTATAATACCCACCCCACAACATTAATTGTCCATAACGAACTCCCCTGACGGACGCCGCCTGACGAAAGTCCTGACTCCATGCTGCAATCTAGCCTCAAGGCGGGTGTGACATCACCAGGCGCCATCCAATGAGGTGTCACAATGTTGTATACAATTCAGAAGTTACTTAGCAACCGCCTGACAACGTATTGCTGATGGGATGAAACTGAAACATATAATGCAGGTGTATTTGAGTCCATATGGGTAACTACAACAAAGCATCTCCCTCTAACTAAAATGTAAAAATGTTAACGTACAAGTTAAAAATAATAAAAATAGCCACTTTATCAATAGAGTGCCTTACTCAGTTATAACTAGGCAGTATGAGCACATTTATATTATATTTCAACTAATAAATGCACCAAAATTATGCCGCACCTGGATATTTATACAATATGTGAGCCAATAAGTCCCTATGTAGCTGAGTTTCATATATATTTAATTAACAATAGAAATCACTCTAATGATGTTTTGCCTTCATTTACAGGAAACATTGTAATCCCAAATTTTCATTCAATCCCTTGGGTGCAAGTGTATTTAACATGTGTATCCATCTGCTTTCTTTTGTAAAAGTATTTTACCACCCCCCCTCATAGTTTCAGGAACATGATCTATTTTAATGAAGCGGATATTTGTTGCCCCACGTTTAGCAGCAACCCAGTGTCTTGCGACTGGTTGCTTGCCATTTCCTGATATTAAGGCCTGTTGTATGGCATTCCATAAACTGGCACTGGGTCTTACCCACATATGCTAATGCATAATGAAATAGGAATATATTAACCAGTGTGTGTTTTGCAGAGTACTGTATAATAGCAGTAAGAGATATGTACATATATTGCAGGAAGGAATAGCAACAGTACTCACCAATGGCTTGCAGAGTGGTTTTGCAGCGCAATGTATGTTTCCGGGTATACTTGCAACAGGTACAGGTAACACAAGGCAGAGCTAGGACAGGTATACCAAACAGCAGATACAGGGAACAGGGACCGGATGGCACGACTTCCACAATAAACTATCTCTGGCAAGGCAGGAATGGGCTGTCTGCCCTATAACAGAAGTCAGAGCCAATCCCGTGTGAGCAAACGAGATCAGTCTCTGGTAATTACCACTATGAGCAGCTGAATGCTGCATGTTTACAGAGGCTTCCCATCTGGGAGCAACTAGCCTGGACCAAACCTCACTGTGGCTGCCTTGCTTGTTAACCCTCTCAGCTCTGACCAGGACCTGCAGCAGATATGAGTTGTCACGACAGCCCATAACAGTTGGGAGAGATGTTGACTCATTCGTATGGATAGCTTTCCACAGCTTACTGACATTGGTAGGTGCATGGCCTTGGGTGTGAATGGACCTCTCCACCAAGTCCCATAAATGCTTGATTGAGTTCATTTCGGATGGCCACACCATTCGTTGGGGCTCTTCTGAATGCTTCTTGAACTAATTCTGGACAAATTGGGACCGATGACATGGTGCATTATGCTGCTGGAATATTCCATCATTGTGGGGGTATGTGAATGGCTGCAAATGGTCATCAAGCAGTGCAACGTAGCTGTTACCAATCAATGATGTGCAGGCGGACCAGCAGCCCCAACCTGTGCCACATGAATACACTCCACATCATTATAGAACCACCACCAGCCTGCATGGAGTCTTCTTGACAACTAGGGTCCTTGGCCTCATGGGGTCTGTGCCACCACCAAACCCTACCATCAGCCTAAAACAACAGGAACAGTGACTTATTGGACCACAAACATGTTGACATTCCTCCAGGATCCACTTAGCATTGAATGTGGGTATGGTTTGAGCCAGTTTCGCTTGTCCGCTACGACAGACAATTCTGGCCAGATGCAACTGGTCATGATCATTAAGCACCTGTGGTCTACCACTGTGCTGTCCATGGTGGGTGGTAGTTCCTTCCATGAGGTACTGTACTCCCGGTACATATGTGAAACTGTAGATTGAGGAATGTTGAATGTCCACACAACTTCGGAACTTGAATGTCCAATCCATGCCAGTGTTTACACTGACTCACAAGATACAGGTCTGGGCATTTCCATGATGTCACAGTGTGCCACCTACCATTACCTTTACATACTGCTATCCCATGACTTTTGGCATGGGGTGTAGAGATAACAACAGGCAGGTACTTGGTAAAGCAGTGTCTTTAATGGTAGCAGACACTGCACTTTAGCATACATAGGCTTAGGCATGGACACACAGGTACATAACATAAGTAAACAAATGAAAGTAAAGATCCCAGCACTCCCAGTGCTTAATGGTCAGTCTGCTGCAATGGCCTGCAGCCACAGTCTGCCATGCTCTTCTAGCACAGCCAATCTCATCAGTCCCTGGCACTAAGGAACTTTAACCTACTAAACTGGTTGCTAGCTGGCTTCAGTGCCCAGAGCACTGGGTGTATGAGAGCTTTAAACCCTTTCTGTCTCTCATTGACGAGCTGCAGTTGGGCCTGTGCAACTGTAAAAACCCAAAGTTCCAAATCTCCCTTTCTGCTGCAAACTACACAGGCTTCACTCTAGCCTTCCCTGGAGAAAGCCCAGGAATGTGGGCAATTCAGATGAGAAACAACCCTTCTTACAACAATATTTATATATTGCAAAGTGAGTGACCACCCTATGCCTTCAAAACAGCATCAATTCTGTTTTTACACTTGCACAAAGTCAAGGATTTTGTAAAATTATAGTCAGGTGAATGATTAACCATTCATACCAAACAGGTGATAATGATAATAATTTTCATATGTAGGCTAAAACACAGTCATTAACTGAAACTGAAACAGCGGTGTAGAAGGCTTAAAACTGGATGAGCAAAACTCTGCTACAAAGGTGAGGTTGTGGAAGAAAGTTTCATGTCACAGGTCATATGGCAAGTCACATGGCAAGTCTGAGCACAGCAACAAGACATAATGTGGCTATAATGAATCAGCAAGGTCTCTCCCAGGCAAAGATTTCAAACCAGACTGGGGTTTCAAGATGTGCTGTTCAAGCTCTTTTGAAGAAGCACAAACAAACGGGCAATGTTGAGGAACATAGACGCAGTGGTTGGCCAAGGAAACTTAGTGCACCAGATAAAAGACATCATGCTTACTTCCCTTCAAAATTGGAAGATGTCCAGCAGTGCCATCAGCTCAGAACTGGCAGAAACCAGTGGGACCCAGGTACACCCATCTTCTGTTTGGAAAAGTGTGTCCAGAAGTGGTCTTGATGGAAGAATTGTGGCCAAAAAGCCATACCTTCTATGTAGAAAGAAGGGTAAGCAACTCAACTATGCACGAAAACACAGGAACTGGGGTGCAGAAAAATGGCAGCAGGTGCTGTGGACAAATGAGTCAAAAGTTTAAATATTTGGCTGTAACAGAAGAAAGTTTGTTCGCTGAAGGGCTGGAGAGCAGTACAATAATGAGTGCCAGGCAACAGTGAAGCATGGTGGAGGTTCTTTGCAAGTTTGGGGCCACATTTTAGCAAATGAAGTTGGGGATTTGGTCAGGATTAATGGTGTCCTCAATGCTGAGAAATACAGGCAGGTACCTGTACTTATCCATCTTGCAATACCTTCAAGGAGGCATCTGATTGGCTCCAAATTTGCTTTGCAGCTGGACAATGACCCCAAACATACAGCCAATGTCATTAAGAACTATCTTTAGAGTAAAGAGGAACAAGGTGTCCTGGAAGTGATGATATGGCCCCCACAGAGCCCTGTCTGGGGTTACATTAAGAGACAGAAGGAATTGAGCAAGCCTACATCAACAGAAGATATATGGTTAGTTCTCCAAGATGTTTGGAACAACTTCCCTGCCGAGTTCCTACAAACACTGGGTTTGATTCTGTAAGGATCGTAATTGCAAAGCTGCACAAAGGCAGCTTTGCAATGGCGATCCTTGCAGATATGGTAATGCAGCAGGAGGCGCCACGCCTTTTGTGCTGCGTTGTCCAACCCAGCATAAGTTAATCTGCATACCATTGGCTGGCTGCGGTGGCCCATGGGGTCCCGCAGCCGGCCGCCGCAGTTTAGGGGAAGAGACCAGGAAATCTCCATCGGCCGATGGAGATCTTGGCTTCCTCCCTCCCCCGCAACAGCAGAGACATGCCTCCGTTTCAGGAAATGGAGGGCATCGCCGCCCCCTACCCGCCCACATATGGCAGCAGAATGTCAGACTGTCAATCACTGACAGTATGTGTGCGGACTCGCAACCCAATTCTGCGCATGCACAGAACGGGTCTGGCGCCTGTGCAGATTCCCAAACATCAGGAATCTACGTTCAGCAGTGCACTAATGTGCACTCCTCAATCAGGCCCACTGTATGCAAATGTATCTAGAAGAATTGATGCTGTTTTGAAAGCAGAGTGGTCACACCAAAAATTGATTTGATTAAGATTTCTCCTCTGTTCATTCACTTTGAATTTTGTTAACTGATAAAAATAAACTATTAACACTTGAAAGCATTCTTACTTTGCAGCATTTTTTCCACACATGCCCAGGGGCACAGAGGGGGGGGTGTGGGTACACTTTACCCAGGCCTGGGCTTCCATAGGGGCCCGGCAGGGGCCCTGGACCGGCGCCGCCCCCCCTCCCTCCCTCGCAGCAGCCCAGCACCTGGGAAATTGCTAGCGGCTGCTAAGCAGCAGTCACAGCTGTCTCCTCTGCCTGAGGGGGGGAGCAATCACACTGATCGCGCCCCCCTCTGGCTTTGCGCCGGGCTGAGAGGCTCAAAGTGCAGCCTCTAAGGCGCGTAGCGCTGCTTTGCGGTGCTTCAAAAATTTATTTTTTTCTTCTTCAAGGGGGCGTGGCCACAGCTCCCATGATTAGGACATATCCCCTCTTTACCGATGTTTTTCAGATGTCTATGCACAATAATATATTATCTATATTTGTCATTCTTATATTGTCATATGCACTTTACAATACTTTAAATTTATATTTATATATTTCTTTGCGTTTATTGCACATATCATCGCAATCTTGCATATTTGCACATTTATTAATTTATTTATCTAATGATTTCTTCAGCACTGTATTATAGTATGTATTAGCACATTGGTCGCTTTGTATCAGCTTCACTTTCCCTATATATACTGTATATATATATATATATATATATATATATATATATATACAGTCAGGTCCATAAATATTGGGACATTGACAGAATTTTCATATTTTATCCTCTATTCACCACCACAGTGGCTTTGAAATTAAACAAACAAGATATGCTTTAACTGCAGACTCAGTTTTAATTTGAGGGTAATTACATCCAAATCAGGTGAACGGTGTACGAATTACAACGGTTTCTATATGTGCCTCCCACTTTTTAAGGGGTCAAAAGTAATGGGACAAACTAAACAATCCTAACATTAGGTGTGGCCAAATCAACTGTTTGGAACATTCTTAAAAAGAAAGAATGCACCGGAGAGATCAGCAACACCAAAAGACCCGGAAGACCACGGAAAACAACTGTGGTGGATGACAAAAGAATTATTTCCCTGGTGAAGAAAAACCCCTTCACAACAGTTGGCCAAATCAAGAACACTCTCCAGGAGGTAGATGTATATGTGTCACAGTCAACAATCAAGAGAAGACTTCACAAGAGTGAATATAGAGGATTCACCACAAGATGCAAACCATTGGTGAGCCACAAAAACAGGAAGACCAAATTAGAGTTTGCCAAACAACATCTAAAAAAGCCATTACAGTTCTGGAACAACATCCTATAGACAGATGAGATAAAGATCAACTTGTACCAGAGTGATGGGAAGAGAAGAGAAGGAAAGGAACTGCTCATGATCCAAAACATACCACCTCATCAGTGAAGCATGGTGGTGGTATTGTCATGGCGTGGGCATGTATGGCTGCCAATGGAACTGGTTCCCTTGTATTTATTGATGATGTGACTGCTGACAAAAGCAGCAGAATGAATTCTGAAGTGTTTCGGGCAATATTATATGCTCATATTCAGTCAAATGCTTCAGAACTCATTGGACAGCGCTTCACAGTGCAGATGGACAATGACCCGAAGCATACTGCAAAAGCAACCAAAGAGTTTTTAAGGCTAAAAAGTGGAATGTTATGCAATGGCCAATTCAATCCCCTGACCTGAATCTGATTGAGCATGCATTTCACTTGATGATGACAAAACTGAAGGGAAAATGCCCCAAGACGTCAGGCTGTAATTGCCTGCAAAGGATTTGCAACAAAGTATTAAAAAGTGAAAGTTAGATTTAGGATTGTTTAGTTTGTCCCATTACTTTTGGCCCCTTAAAAAGTGGGAGGCACATATAGAAACCATTGTAATTCCTACACCGTTCACCTGATTTGGATGTAATTACCCTCAAATTAAATCTGAAAGTCTGCAGTTAAATCACATCTTGTTTGTTTCATTTCAAAGCCATTGTGGTGGTGAATAGAGGCCAAAATATGAAAATTCTGTCAATGTCCCAATATTTATGCACCTGACTGTATATATATATATATATAATTGGTGCCATAGTTTGTTTTTTAAACTGTATAGAACATTTTTTTCAAAATATGTCCTCAAAGTTGTTGATTACCGTATATACTCGAGTATAAGCCGAGTTTGTCAGCACATTTTTTGTGCTGAAAAAGCACCCCCTCGGCTTATACTTGAGTGAAGTGTGTAGCGAGTGCTGACCGGACGGAGCACAAACACACAGCCGCCACAGCCAGCAGCTGTGTGTTTGTTGTAATCAGCAGCCGATGAGAGTCTGTCAGACTCTCATCGGCTGCTGCTGCTCCCACTGCAGGTGCCATCTTCTGGCTCCCGCAGTGGGTAATAGGAGAGACGTCATGAGTAATGACGTCTCTCCCATGCAAAGCGGCCGGAGGAGCTGTTAGCGGCGGGACCAGGAGACAGGGTTTCAGGTAAGTGATTTTTTTTTTATTTTTATTATGTCTCTCTCTACTGGGGGGGGGGAATACTGGGGGCACTACCAGGGGGGGATTACTACAGGGGCACTACCAGGGGGGATTACCACAGGGGGGACTAAAAGGGGGAATTACCACTGGGTGTACTGCCAGGAGGAGATTACTACTGGGGCACTAAAAGGGGGGACTACCACTGGGGGAACTACCAGGGGGGATTACTACTGGGGGCACTAAAAGGGGGGATTACCACTGGGGGCACTACCAAGGGGGGATTACTACTGGGGGCACTAAAAGGGGGGGATTACCACTGGGGGCACTACCAGGGGGGATTACTACTGGGGGCACTACCAGCTGCTGCATTTCCCACCCTAGGCTTATGCTCGATTCAATAAGTTTTCCCAGTTTTTTGTGGTAAAAGTAGGTACCTCGGCTTATATTCGGGTCGACTTATACTCGAGTATATACGGTATTCTTTTAAATCAAATTATGTAGATAATAGCTAGGTAAACTTCATTAAGTATAATTTTATTGACAAATCTACATATTTGTTAAAATCTATACTTAATCAGCTTACCTATTATTTACATAAATTGATAATAAAAAAATGTAAATTTTTGGGAGCATTTTTGGAAAAAATATTAGCCAGTTAAGTGGTTAAGGTGATTTTCCAAGTCCAAGTACAGTATTCAAACAAAAAACATTATACACATAATTCAGTCATTAAGAAATTATATATATTTGCTTTCAAATACAGACTTTAGCTATTTCCCTGGCTCTGTGGTATAATAACAAGACAAAACTTAAATTTGCAGTGGATCTCTCTAGATACTGTGGGATACAAACCAATGGGCTTTCTAGTAATACCTCTTTTCAACCAAAAATCCAGGTCCGACCTGGATTTTTGGACATAGTTCCAACTCTGGTCAGACCCAGGTCAGACCCATTTATAACCCTTTTACACCGGAGCTAAAACCCGGGTTTTTGAAGGGTTAACCCGGGCAGCTCCCTGGTGTAAAAGGGCAGAGGGTTGGATCGCCGGGTCGAGTGACCCGGCAATCCAACCCAGGTAACTAGCAGGGTTTAACACGGGCGATTGGTCCGGCTTCAGTGGCGCTTGGAGATGATGTCATCTCCAAGCGTCCACTTTCACTCCGCAAAAGCCGGGTCTATGCAGACCCCACTGCGGTGTGAGCGGCGCTGACTCGGGAATATCCTGAGTCAGCGCCGGCAAAATTCCGGGTCTGATCCGGATAGGAACTTTGTTCCAACTCCGGGTCAAACCCGGAATTTAGGTGGAAAAGGGGTATTACACTGCACCTTCGATCTGGGTTACTCCCAGGTCAGCCCTGTTCACACTGAACTCAGGTCTGCCCTGCTAAACCTGTGAGATCATAAAAAGTGGGATGTGAATACCCCACAACCACCAATCAGCTCATTTTAGGCATGACCCAGGTCAGATAACCCAGGTTGCACCGTTTACACTGCACCATTACCCGGGTCCATCCTGGGTCCAACCCTGGTAGCTACCTGGGTTGGAATTGCTGGGTCACTTGACCTGGGTTATTTTTCAGGGACCCTTTTACACTGAGCTGTGACCCGGGTAGACCCAGCAAAAACCCAGGTTTTTGCTCTAGTGTAAAAGGGGCATAATAGAGCCTGAGACAAGAAGCTTTAAAAGAGCTTCTCTCTACATTACCGGCTGTGCTAGGAAGGCAAAACAGATCTTGTTCATAGGCAAATGCCAGGGGGGTTTCTGTCTGCCTGGAAACCCCCCTCCCCAGCCCACACCATGACCACAATAGAAATAGTAATGTAATAGAATTTTACTAGTGCTGCATGTTCTTCACAGTATCACAAATTAAATAAGTAGCACCACCTGTGAATCTTTTAACATGTATCAGTCAGTAATAAATAACATGTGCACCAACTAGGAGATCTGTAAAACATTCACTGTTAGGGATGTGCTGCTACAGAGCCCAATATGTACATATATGTCTAGGGCAGTGCTAGGTTATTCTGCTGCTCCACCAGACTCCCAGACTTGCTCTAATACTCTGGAATGGTGCCCACATCAAAAATAAAACCATTCAGCTCAGGCAGGATGGCCATACTGCCGCATTTAATGGCTTACTATGATTGCTGGTCCTCTATATGCTGTAATTATGACACACAATATACTTTGTATAACGTATATTATATAGCTGGTTAAGTTCTAATTCTTCCCTCTTCATGGACTGGCCACACTCACTCTAAAATCAAGATTTTGGAACCCCCCCTCTAGAAATCCTGCATTTGCCACTGTTGTTTCAAAAAGGGTTTTCTCCATATTCAGGTGATTGCAGGACCAATGTTCTCCTAAGAGACCCTAAAATACTGTACCCTTGGTTAAATAAAAAAAATGTATACAGTAACTCACACCAACCATAACATTAGCACAAAGAACCATTCCCAGATGCCATCCTGAGTAAACCTGTTATACCTTTTCTAGATAAATATAGCTGCCCCTCATGTTTTTTAAGTCAGAATGTGGGTCCTCTAATGTGATATTTGCCCTGGGACCACTGATGAGAGTAAGCAGCACTGTCTGGCTCCGGCACTTCCTTACATATACAAATGATATACATATGATTAATAAACCTACATTTAAATAGTGTATATATCTGTGTGTGTCATCGTTAAATAATAAGCTTAAACCTTGATTTTAGCAAATCTTTCAGATCAGTGTGATCGCTCCCCCCCACAGGCATAGGAGACTGCTGTGGGACCCACGAGCAGTCTCCAACTGTGGCTCAGCACACGCTGTGTAATCTGTACCCGCTCCCCCCCCTCTCGGCGCCCCTGCACATAACTGACCCTAATGGTGACATAGAAGCACAATTTACTTCTTTTAATTTTAGCTGAATTTCTCAGTAAGAATCTTTTGGCCCAGGGGTGCCGAGGAGAAAATGCTGATTCTCTAGGGCACAGTGATTCAAAAAAGCTGCCCGGGTTTTTGAAGGGTTAACCCGGGCAGCTCCCTGGTGTAAAAGGGCAGAGGGTTGGATCGCCGGGTCGAGTGACCCGGCAATCCAACCCAGGTAACTAGCAGGGTTTAACACGGGCGTAGCCCGTGAAACCCTGCTATGGGAACAGCGCACTCTGGGTCACGATGACCTGGAGTGCGCTGCTAGCCGGCCGATTGGTCCGGCTTCAGTGGCGCTTGGAGATGATGTCATCTCCAAGCGTCCACTTTCACTCCGCAAAAGCCGGGTCTATGCAGACCCGACTGCGGTGTGAGCGGCGCTGACTCGGGAATATCCTGAGTCAGCGCCGGCAAAATTCCGGGTCTGATCCGGATAGGAACTTTGTTCCAACTCCGGGTCAAACCCGGAATTTAGGTGGAAAAGGGGTATTACACTGCACCTTCGATCTGGGTTACTCCCAGGTCAGCCCTGTTCACACTGAACTCAGGTCTGCCCTGCTAAACCTGTGAGATCATAAAAAGTGGGAAGTGAATGCCCCACAACCACCAATCAGCTCATTTTAGGCATGACCCAGGTCAGATAACCCAGGTTGCACCGTTTACACTGCACCATTACCCGGGTCCATCCTGGGTCCAACCCTGGTAGCTACCTGGGTTGGAATTGCTGGGTCACTTGACCTGGGTTATTTTTCAGGGACCCTTTTACACTGAGCTGTGACCCGGGTAGACCCAGCAAAAACCCAGGTTTTTGCTCTAGTGTAAAAGGGGCATAATAGAGCCTGAGACAAGAAGCTTTAAAAGAGCTTCTCTCTACATTACCGGCTGTGCTAGGAAGGCAAAACAGATCTTGTTCATAGGCAAATGCCAGGGGGGTTTCTGTCTGCCTGGAAACCCCCCTCCCCAGCCCACACCATGACCACAATAGAAATAGTAATGTAATAGAATTTTACTAGTGCTGCATGTTCTTCACAGTATCACAAATTAAATAAGTAGCACCACCTGTGGATCTTTTAACATGTATCAGTCAGTAATAAATAACCTGTGCACCAACTAGGAGATCTGTAAAACATTCACTGTTAGGGATGTGCTGCTACAGAGCCCAATATGTACATATATGTCTAGGGCAGTGCTAGGTTATTCTGCTGCTCCACCAGACTCCCAGACTTGCTCTAATACTCTGGAATGGTGCCCACATCAAAAATAAAACCATTCAGCTCAGGCAGAATGGCCATACTGCCGCATTTAATGGCTTACTATGATTGCTGGTCCTCTATATGCTGGAATTATGACACACAATATACTTTGTATAACGTATATTATATAGCGGGTTAAGTTCTAATTCTTCCCTCTTCATGGACTGGCCACACTCACTCTAAAATCAAGAATTTGGAAACCCCCCCTCTAGAAATCCTGCATTTGCCACTGTTGTTTCAAAAAGGGTTTTCTCCATATTCAGGTGATTGCAGGACCAATGTTCTCCTAAGAGACCCTAAAATACTGTACCCTTGGTTAAATAAAAAAAATGTATACAGTAACTCACACCAACCATAACATTAGCACAAAGAACCATTCCCAGATGCCATCCTGAGTAAACCTGTTATACCTTTTCTAGATAAATATAGCTGCCCCTCATGTTTTTTAAGTCAGAATGTGGGTCCTCTAATGTGATATTTGCCCTGGGACCACTGATGAGAGTAAGCAGCACTGTCTGGCTCCGGCACTTCCTTACATATACAAATGATATACATATGATTAATAAACCTACATTTAAATAGTGTATATATCTGTGTGTGTCATCGTTAAATAATAAGCTTAAACCTTGATTTTAGCAAATCTTTCAGATCAGTGTGATCGCTCCCCCCCACAGGCATAGGAGACTGCTGTGGCACCCACGAGCAGTCTCCAACTGTGGCTCAGCACACGCTGTGTAATCTGTACCCGCTCCCCCCCCTCTCGGCGCCCCTGCACATAACTGACCCTAATGGTGACATAGAAGCACAATTTACTTCTTTTAATTTTAGCTGAATTTCTCAGTAAGAATCTTTTGGCCCAGGGGTGCCGAGGAGAAAATGCTGATTCTCTAGGGCACAGTGATTCAAAAAAGCTGCCCGGGTTTTTGAAGGGTTAACCCGGGCAGCTCCCTGGTGTAAAAGGGCAGAGGGTTGGATCGCCGGGTCGAGTGACCCGGCAATCCAACCCAGGTAACTAGCAGGGTTTAACACGGGCGTAGCCCGTGAAACCCTGCTATGGGAACAGCGCACTCCGGGTCACGATGACCTGGAGTGCGCTGCTAGCCGGCCGATTGGTCCGGCTTCAGTGGCGCTTGGAGATGATGTCATCTCCAAGCGTCCACTTTCACTCCGCAAAAGCCGGGTCTATGCAGACCCGACTGCGGTGTGAGCGGCGCTGACTCGGGAATATCCTGAGTCAGCGCCGGCAAAATTCCGGGTCTGATCCGGATAGGAACTTTGTTCCAACTCCGGGTCAAACCCGGAATTTAGGTGGAAAAGGGGTATTACACTGCACCTTCGATCTGGGTTACTCCCAGGTCAGCCCTGTTCACACTGAACTCAGGTCTGCCCTGCTAAACCTGTGAGATCATAAAAAGTGGGAAGTGAATGCCCCACAACCACCAATCAGCTCATTTTAGGCATGACCCAGGTCAGATAACCCAGGTTGCACCGTTTACACTGCACCATTACCCGGGTCCATCCTGGGTCCAACCCTGGTAGCTACCTGGGTTGGAATTGCTGGGTCACTTGACCTGGGTTATTTTTCAGGGACCCTTTTACACTGAGCTGTGACCCGGGTAGACCCAGCAAAAACCCAGGTTTTTGCTCTAGTGTAAAAGGGGCATAATAGAGCCTGAGACAAGAAGCTTTAAAAGAGCTTCTCTCTACATTACCGGCTGTGCTAGGAAGGCAAAACAGATCTTGTTCATAGGCAAATGCCAGGGGGGTTTCTGTCTGCCTGGAAACCCCCCTCCCCAGCCCACACCATGACCACAATAGAAATAGTAATGTAATAGAATTTTACTAGTGCTGCATGTTCTTCACAGTATCACAAATTAAATAAGTAGCACCACCTGTGGATCTTTTAACATGTATCAGTCAGTAATAAATAACCTGTGCACCAACTAGGAGATCTGTAAAACATTCACTGTTAGGGATGTGCTGCTACAGAGCCCAATATGTACATATATGTCTAGGGCAGTGCTAGGTTATTCTGCTGCTCCACCAGACTCCCAGACTTGCTCTAATACTCTGGAATGGTGCCCACATCAAAAATAAAACCATTCAGCTCAGGCAGAATGGCCATACTGCCGCATTTAATGGCTTACTATGATTGCTGGTCCTCTATATGCTGGAATTATGACACACAATATACTTTGTATAACGTATATTATATAGCGGGTTAAGTTCTAATTCTTCCCTCTTCATGGACTGGCCACACTCACTCTAAAATCAAGAATTTGGAAACCCCCCTCTAGAAATCCTGCATTTGCCACTGTTGTTTCAAAAAGGGTTTTCTCCATATTCAGGTGATTGCAGGACCAATGTTCTCCTAAGAGACCCTAAAATACTGTACCCTTGGTTAAATAAAAAAAATGTATACAGTAACTCACACCAACCATAACATTAGCACAAAGAACCATTCCCAGATGCCATCCTGAGTAAACCTGTTATACCTTTTCTAGATAAATATAGCTGCCCCTCATGTTTTTTAAGTCAGAATGTGGGTCCTCTAATGTGATATTTGCCCTGGGACCACTGATGAGAGTAAGCAGCACTGTCTGGCTCCGGCACTTCCTTACATATACAAATGATATACATATGATTAATAAACCTACATTTAAATAGTGTATATATCTGTGTGTGTCATCGTTAAATAATAAGCTTAAACCTTGATTTTAGCAAATCTTTCAGATCAGTGTGATCGCTCCCCCCCACAGGCATAGGAGACTGCTGTGGCACCCACGAGCAGTCTCCAACTGTGGCTCAGCACACGCTGTGTAATCTGTACCCGCTCCCCCCCCTCTCGGCGCCCCTGCACATAACTGACCCTAATGGTGACATAGAAGCACAATTTACTTCTTTTAATTTTAGCTGAATTTCTCAGTAAGAATCTTTTGGCCCAGGGGTGCCGAGGAGAAAATGCTGATTCTCTAGGGCACAGTGATTCAAAAAAGCTGCCCGGGTTTTTGAAGGGTTAACCCGGGCAGCTCCCTGGTGTAAAAGGGCAGAGGGTTGGATCGCCGGGTCGAGTGACCCGGCAATCCAACCCAGGTAACTAGCAGGGTTTAACACGGGCGTAGCCCGTGAAACCCTGCTATGGGAACAGCGCACTCCGGGTCACGATGACCTGGAGTGCGCTGCTAGCCGGCCGATTGGTCCGGCTTCAGTGGCGCTTGGAGATGATGTCATCTCCAAGCGTCCACTTTCACTCCGCAAAAGCCGGGTCTATGCAGACCCGACTGCGGTGTGAGCGGCGCTGACTCGGGAATATCCTGAGTCAGCGCCGGCAAAATTCCGGGTCTGATCCGGATAGGAACTTTGTTCCAACTCCGGGTCAAACCCGGAATTTAGGTGGAAAAGGGGTATTACACTGCACCTTCGATCTGGGTTACTCCCAGGTCAGCCCTGTTCACACTGAACTCAGGTCTGCCCTGCTAAACCTGTGAGATCATAAAAAGTGGGAAGTGAATGCCCCACAACCACCAATCAGCTCATTTTAGGCATGACCCAGGTCAGATAACCCAGGTTGCACCGTTTACACTGCACCATTACCCGGGTCCATCCTGGGTCCAACCCTGGTAGCTACCTGGGTTGGAATTGCTGGGTCACTTGACCTGGGTTATTTTTCAGGGACCCTTTTACACTGAGCTGTGACCCGGGTAGACCCAGCAAAAACCCAGGTTTTTGCTCTAGTGTAAAAGGGGCATAATAGAGCCTGAGACAAGAAGCTTTAAAAGAGCTTCTCTCTACATTACCGGCTGTGCTAGGAAGGCAAAACAGATCTTGTTCATAGGCAAATGCCAGGGGGGTTTCTGTCTGCCTGGAAACCCCCCTCCCCAGCCCACACCATGACCACAATAGAAATAGTAATGTAATAGAATTTTACTAGTGCTGCATGTTCTTCACAGTATCACAAATTAAATAAGTAGCACCACCTGTGGATCTTTTAACATGTATCAGTCAGTAATAAATAACCTGTGCACCAACTAGGAGATCTGTAAAACATTCACTGTTAGGGATGTGCTGCTACAGAGCCCAATATGTACATATATGTCTAGGGCAGTGCTAGGTTATTCTGCTGCTCCACCAGACTCCCAGACTTGCTCTAATACTCTGGAATGGTGCCCACATCAAAAATAAAACCATTCAGCTCAGGCAGAATGGCCATACTGCCGCATTTAATGGCTTACTATGATTGCTGGTCCTCTATATGCTGGAATTATGACACACAATATACTTTGTATAACGTATATTATATAGCGGGTTAAGTTCTAATTCTTCCCTCTTCATGGACTGGCCACACTCACTCTAAAATCAAGAATTTGGAAACCCCCCTCTAGAAATCCTGCATTTGCCACTGTTGTTTCAAAAAGGGTTTTCTCCATATTCAGGTGATTGCAGGACCAATGTTCTCCTAAGAGACCCTAAAATACTGTACCCTTGGTTAAATAAAAAAAATGTATACAGTAACTCACACCAACCATAACATTAGCACAAAGAACCATTCCCAGATGCCATCCTGAGTAAACCTGTTATACCTTTTCTAGATAAATATAGCTGCCCCTCATGTTTTTTAAGTCAGAATGTGGGTCCTCTAATGTGATATTTGCCCTGGGACCACTGATGAGAGTAAGCAGCACTGTCTGGCTCCGGCACTTCCTTACATATACAAATGATATACATATGATTAATAAACCTACATTTAAATAGTGTATATATCTATGTGTGTCATCGTTAAATAATAAGCTTAAACCTTGATTTTAGCAAATCTTTCAGATCAGTGTGATCGCTCCCCCCCACAGGCATAGGAGACTGCTGTGGCAGCCACGAGCAGTCTCCAACTGCGGCTCAGCACACGCTGTGTAATCTGTACCCGCTCCCCCCCCCTCTCGGCGCCCCTGCACATAACTGACCCTAATGGTGACATAGAAGCACAATTTACTTCTTTTAATTTTAGCTGAATTTCTCAGTAAGAATCTTTTGGCCCAGGGGTGCCGAGGAGAAAATGCTGATTCTCTAGGGCACAGTGATTCAAAAAAGCTGCCCGGGTTTTTGAAGGGTTAACCCGGGCAGCTCCCTGGTGTAAAAGGGCAGAGGGTTGGATCGCCGGGTCGAGTGACCCGGCAATCCAACCCAGGTAACTAGCAGGGTTTAACACGGGCGTAGCCCGTGAAACCCTGCTATGGGAACAGCGCACTCCGGGTCACGATGACCTGGAGTGCGCTGCTAGCCGGCCGATTGGTCCGGCTTCAGTGGCGCTTGGAGATGATGTCATCTCCAAGCGTCCACTTTCACTCCGCAAAAGCCGGGTCTATGCAGACCCGACTGCGGTGTGAGCGGCGCTGACTCGGGAATATCCTGAGTCAGCGCCGGCAAAATTCCGGGTCTGATCCGGATAGGAACTTTGTTCCAACTCCGGGTCAAACCCGGAATTTAGGTGGAAAAGGGGTATTACACTGCACCTTCGATCTGGGTTACTCCCAGGTCAGCCCTGTTCACACTGAACTCAGGTCTGCCCTGCTAAACCTGTGAGATCATAAAAAGTGGGAAGTGAATGCCCCACAACCACCAATCAGCTCATTTTAGGCATGACCCAGGTCAGATAACCCAGGTTGCACCGTTTACACTGCACCATTACCCGGGTCCATCCTGGGTCCAACCCTGGTAGCTACCTGGGTTGGAATTGCTGGGTCACTTGACCTGGGTTATTTTTCAGGGACCCTTTTACACTGAGCTGTGACCCGGGTAGACCCAGCAAAAACCCAGGTTTTTGCTCTAGTGTAAAAGGGGCATAATAGAGCCTGAGACAAGAAGCTTTAAAAGAGCTTCTCTCTACATTACCGGCTGTGCTAGGAAGGCAAAACAGATCTTGTTCATAGGCAAATGCCAGGGGGGTTTCTGTCTGCCTGGAAACCCCCCTCCCCAGCCCACACCATGACCACAATAGAAATAGTAATGTAATAGAATTTTACTAGTGCTGCATGTTCTTCACAGTATCACAAATTAAATAAGTAGCACCACCTGTGGATCTTTTAACATGTATCAGTCAGTAATAAATAACCTGTGCACCAACTAGGAGATCTGTAAAACATTCACTGTTAGGGATGTGCTGCTACAGAGCCCAATATGTACATATATGTCTAGGGCAGTGCTAGGTTATTCTGCTGCTCCACCAGACTCCCAGACTTGCTCTAATACTCTGGAATGGTGCCCACATCAAAAATAAAACCATTCAGCTCAGGCAGAATGGCCATACTGCCGCATTTAATGGCTTACTATGATTGCTGGTCCTCTATATGCTGGAATTATGACACACAATATACTTTGTATAACGTATATTATATAGCGGGTTAAGTTCTAATTCTTCCCTCTTCATGGACTGGCCACACTCACTCTAAAATCAAGAATTTGGAAACCCCCCTCTAGAAATCCTGCATTTGCCACTGTTGTTTCAAAAAGGGTTTTCTCCATATTCAGGTGATTGCAGGACCAATGTTCTCCTAAGAGACCCTAAAATACTGTACCCTTGGTTAAATAAAAAAAATGTATACAGTAACTCACACCAACCATAACATTAGCACAAAGAACCATTCCCAGATGCCATCCTGAGTAAACCTGTTATACCTTTTCTAGATAAATATAGCTGCCCCTCATGTTTTTTAAGTCAGAATGTGGGTCCTCTAATGTGATATTTGCCCTGGGACCACTGATGAGAGTAAGCAGCACTGTCTGGCTCCGGCACTTCCTTACATATACAAATGATATACATATGATTAATAAACCTACATTTAAATAGTGTATATATCTATGTGTGTCATCGTTAAATAATAAGCTTAAACCTTGATTTTAGCAAATCTTTCAGATCAGTGTGATCGCTCCCCCCCACAGGCATAGGAGACTGCTGTGGCAGCCACGAGCAGTCTCCAACTGCGGCTCAGCACACGCTGTGTAATCTGTACCCGCTCCCCCCCCTCTCGGTGCCCCTGCACATAACTGACCCTAATGGTGACATAGAAGCACAATTTACTTCTTTTAATTTTAGCTGAATTTCTCAGTAAGAATCTTTTGGCCCAGGGGTGCCGAGGAGAAAATGCTGATTCTCTAGGGCACAGTGATTCAAAAAAGTTTGGGAACCACTGATCTAGAGCAAGATAGAAATTTAGAGCAAGTGTCTCATTCACTATTATTGATTAAAGCAATTTTGTCACTTTCTGATTATTCTGAACTCCATATTGCTGATAAAGCTGTGTATTCAGGGTGCACGGGCGGATACACAAAAACTAATGTATTGTACCCATAGCACACTCATTTCAAACTGCCGTGACCTCTGCATGAATATGTGTACAAAACAGAAATGGGCATGCCAAGTACAAAAGTTTTCTGCCCTAAAGGACTTTCATTCTTTGGTGACAAAACTAAACATAAGGAAGACTACTTGGAGAGCGCTTCATGTGTGGCATGTTATAAACAGGCACATGTTACTGTGGGGCTGATACAGAATTGAACATACTGTACACCCATTTGCATACTGTAGTCTATATTTCTGTGAATTTGCACTACTTAAGTTCATCACCATCAGCGCATACTTGCACCTGCTCTGGAGCAGAACTATGGGAGACAATGGAGGCACCTGCCACTGGGCACCAGCACTGAACCCCATTAACCCCACTTAGCGCTATAACTATGTAGCTGGAGTGTGCCGTCACGGCTGCCCAATACATGGCACCTCTTCATAGCACCTGAGAAGCTCAGTGTCAGACCATCAGCTGCCACCTCTGTCTATCTATAACCTGTCCCTACTCATTGGTGTTGCTGCTCCTCAGCAGCTTCTTTGGTCAGTGAGACACGTCTGGTACCCCCCTCACCCACAACTCTCTGTCTTACTCCTCCATGGCATGCCTATATTCTGTGTGCAACTACGGGTGTATCTGCTTGCTAAATGCTACATTACAGTGTCAGCAGCTGTGACAGGGAGGGGGCACCAAATTATAACTTGCCTCCGGGCGTCTGGGATGAACTTACGCCACTGCACCTGCTATAGGGAAGTGCCGATATACACGCAATGTACGCTGATATGTGAGAAAATGGCCACATATACAAAGGTGTGCAAAAATGCGCTTCTATTGTGAGAACTTATCTTTTGAGTAAATTGCACTCATTTAAGTCCAGCTCTGTATCAGACCTATGTCTGTAGTAGTATTTACATTTTTTTTGCTTTCAAATAAAAAAGTTTCACTTGGATAAAAAAGCTATTATTATAAGCGAATTAAATAGAATGTCCAATTCCTTATTAAAGGACGACAGTATAGTTCTTTAGAATGCATTATTTTAATACAAAATAAAGTACATTTATTCTTCATTTAAATAATTCTTTGGAAAAAATTAACAGTCCACTGTAATACAATCTTATATATAAAATTCATTGGTCTTTTTGTTTGTTGTCTGTCCAGACACCCCTGCACCGATTGGGATGAAACCCAGGTGAGGTGGTCCTGTTGAATCCTGGGCAGGCTTTAGGGAAGGGGGGGGTTAGGGTCCCGGTCTGACCTCTCGGCGTACGCTGGGCAGAACTTTGGATGAAAACTTCATAGAGTGGTAACATTGGATCCCAGAAGACATACTAGGGCAGTGTTTCCCAACCTCAGTCCTCAAGGCACACTAACAGTCCAGGTGTTAGTTATATCCATGCTTCAGCACAGATGGTTAAATCAAAATTACTGAGGTACTAATTAAGACACCTGTGCTCAAATATGGCTTTCCTTAAAACCTGGACTGTTAGTGTGCTTTGAGGACCGCGGTTGGGCACCCCTGTATTAGGGAGTTGAGCGTTGGTGTACGCTGGGCAGAACTTTGACCTGGGGACTCTGTTCTGGGCCTTACACTAGATGGATTTGGTTAAAAACTTTACAGAGGGGTGGCAATTTTTCTGAGATGCTAATGGAGTGGTTGGGGTCCCGGGTAGAACTTTGACCCAAGGAGCCTGTTCTGGGCCTTCCACAAGATGTATTTGGACGACATCACATAATAAAACTTAACTTGAAGATTTAAACCCAGGCAACATGATAAAATGGAATAAAAATAAACTTCCACAGACTTTCCCTCTGCGGTTTATATATAATTTTATATTTTAAATTATGATACTTTTTTTGTAAAATCTAAAATAAACAAGGACTTGGAAGTCTGCTAAAGCTCCTTATTTGCTGTAAGTTTCTCTAGATCTCTGCATGGTTGCCAACTGAACTGTCAGTAAATCTAAATAAATGTTTTCATTAAAAATACTTCTACAGTACAGTACTTCATTTCACCTAGCATCTGATTTTCTATTTTCTATTTTTGATACTTTATACAATATGATTACTATATTTCTAATTTCAGTTTGTGTCCTTGCCTTCAACCCATTATATCTTGTTACCTCCCACTATTTCTCTCAGGTGCTCATTTTCTATTAAATCCCACGATTTATAAATAACATATATATACCTACACAGGTTTTTCTCCATTACTTCAGTATTCAACTCAGGGTACTCACCCACACTTTCAAAGCCCTCATTAACTCCTCCACTTCAAAAATACCTTGCTCTATTAAACCTGGGCTTAACCTGGCCTCACCTGTTCTCTAATAACCACTTGTCACTCCCACCTCCAAGACTTCTTCCGGGGCTTCTCCCAATGTATGGAACCCTCATGCGTTATTTGACTCGAATCTTCCCTTACTTTCATCTTCCAAGTGCTTTCTTATGTACCACTAGATGTTGTCCCAATGCTACCTGCTTTCTCTCTCTCACTTTCAGCCTCTTTCTCTTCAGCACTCCACCCCCCTTATTTTTTCCTGCTGTTTCTCCCCATCTTATTCCATCTCTCTCTTCCCTCTTATTTGTCTATTTCCTTTTTCAGCACTTAATTTTATTATATAGATTATCCTTGGTATTGCATATTTTTCTTTTCATATTTACTATTGTCCTCTTTGGGTGTTTGAAGACTGGAAGTAACATCACTGGTAGGAGGGATCAGAGTTAAGATAATTCAGTCAGAATGTCGACACCAGCAGTCAGAATGTCGGAATGGATTTTAACAGTCAGAATGTTGGAATGGATTTTAGGTTGACAAGCAATATGTCGACATTCAAAAATGCCAATATGGATAAAATGTTACCATATTCATATCGTCGGCACCAGAATGCAGACATACATCTTTTTTGCTTGTACATGTCAAATGTCGACATTGTGAATTTGTAAAAACTTATGTCATATTGCTTGTTGACCTAGTCAATGTCAACATTCAGAACCTGTCGACATTCTGAATTTTGACTTTTCATACTATACCCGGTGTTAAGACCAACTGTTATTACATTCCAACATAATATATTTTTTATCCGTATATATATATATATATATATATATATATATATATATATTATACATATTTAGATAAGCTCCTATTGTCTCAACATTGCCATATTTGTCTAGACTGCAAATGCTTATGGCCAAGGCTCTGCTAATATCTGTACCTCCTTTGTCAACCTTGTATGTACTTATTCTGTTTGTTTTTTCAAGCAAGATTTGAATTCAGTATGATCGGACATTCCTACTGTTTGGCAATGTGGAGTTTTGTGTTAACTTACAAATACAGGTCGGATCTCCCATATCCAAAATTATGTTATTCAAAATATTCAGAATATCAGATTATTTCAGATCTGCTGTGATATCATGACGTGACCTGACACTACTGTGCCACTGTCCAACAACTGCCAGTGTGGGAGTGGCTTTGCAGCCATTCTCTCACCGGCTACTTCTCCTCCACAGCTCTGGACCCTCCCCCCCGCACCCCATCGCGAATCCCATCAGACCCTCAAGAACCTGTGCCGGATCCCCCTGTAGTAGCCTACACAGCTGGATCCCCAGGTATTCTAAATACCGAAAAAAATCCTATATCTAAAATGCTCCTGGCCCCGAGCATTTCGGATATGGGAGACTCGGCCTGTATATTATATATATAATGATGATGATGATGGCTGTTGTGATAAATTTATATACATACAGTACATTTAGTGACCCCAACTTTGTTAGGATTCAAATGAGCCAAGTTATGCATATATAGTAAAGTAAGGACATCTTTAGTAATGGCACATTACTGAAACCTGATCACATATAGATGAAGTAAGGTTAATTGATGCGATATTATCCAACATCATTCACATAGCATGTGCAGTGTGCTGCCTTCATTCTGATGCATCATGTTTACATATGGTATGTATGCAGAGCTATTTTTCTGGAAAAATAGGTTCAGGAACTGTGGAGCTACTGGGGGTGGAGCTATAGAAAACCAAGTATTATCTATATTATATATATATATATATATATATATAGTATTTAGAAAAGAAGGCACTCAAACGGGACTTTAAAATTAAACTTACCGTACGGAAAATACATTTTGGTCCAGGACATTACGTCATAGTTAATGAGAGGTTCAGGAACTGAGTTCCTGCTTGTTCCTGACGAACAATAGCAGTGTATACCTGTATATGCTCGTAATTACAAAGCACGTCTTCTTGTCATCATGCCAGTAAATGTCATGTCATTTTGTTTGATTTGGCTGAATACAGAAAGCCTTGTCTGTTATTTGTGGTACAGTATGTAACAGCCAAGCAATTATTCTGCCATTTCATAGCATAGTTTGGTCATGAAGGGCAGTTATCACTGAAGGCACACAAGTGTATTAATATATGTCGATATACTTTGCTGAACATTTGTGAAAAACAACAATATGAAAATAAAACATAGCTTAGGAAATATTTTTAAATAAGTTTGTTTTTTATTTGATCTCATTTTAAGAGGTTTTTAAGGCTATTGATTTGCTATGTTAATTATATGACTTAGATGCAAGAATGAAACTATGGTATTTTGAGACAAATGTAGTGCATCAGTATAAGGTATATCTACAGTATAAACAATATCATCCTGACTGTCCAATAATTACTGTCCTAAACTTCTTATTGTGCACAGGAGGGATCTCAGAATCTCTATTGTATAGCATTAAAATCATTTTACACTTGAGACTATATATAAATATTTCCAAGGGAAAGTGCTCACTGGTGTGTGAAATACTCGTACACGCTTTGAGAACCTCTCTCCCCACCATACACTTATCTAGCTACATTTATTACTGATAGAATTGTTCAGTATCTGTCAGGATGGTAGTTATAGTATGTTGGTGTATTTTCTTTTGCTTAGACATATACATTAGTGTCAAAATCATCTTTGTCTGTTGTTCAAGTCTAACCAACAATCGATGGATGTGTATGTATGTATAAAATAATAAACACTGAAGCAGGATACACATATGGTGGGTCTATGACATCTTTTGCATATTTAGACCATTTTGCCTTGAAATACATGTGTGATGCTTCGCTATTCTAGGGCAGATAATGACTGCAATCAGTGTTGGACTGGGACATTGAAGGCCCACCAGGGAAATGCAGATGCAGGGGCCAGCTGAAGGGGTGTGACTAACCATTGGGTATGTGTGGTCCCACAAAGGAAACAGCATAATTATGCATTCTTAATTTGTTTGCGGATAGTTCCCCTTCAGTAGATGTACCCTGATGTCATCAGCTACTATCCAACGTCATCAGTTACTGTCTGCATGGACACCAATTATTTATTTATTAACAGTTTCTTATATAGCACAGCATATTCTGTTGCGCTTTACAATTGGAACATTAATAGAACAAAACTGGGTAATAACAGACAGATATATAGGTAGGAAGGCCCTGCTCGCAAGCTTACAATCTATAGGGAAATAGGCATTGATACACAAGGATAGGTGCTATATATTGCAATTTGGTCCAGCCAGACTGCAGAGTTTCTTGGTGGGCTGCATGATCCAGTCACACAGTGTTGGCCAAATGTCAGGAGGATGTGAAAGAAAGACAATGTGTGAGGTTATGTGTGGACTGTGAAAGGGGATGTAATTAGACATGGAAGCTATGAAGGTTATGTGGGCGGTTCTGGAATCTGATAAGCTTGCCTGAAGAGGTTGGTTTTCAGGGAACGCTTGAAGGATTGGAGACTAGATGTAAGTCTTATTGTGCTTGGTAAGGCATTCCATAGAGTGGGTGCTGCCCGAAGAAAGTCCTGTAACCATGAATGGGAGCAAGTAATGCATGGGGATGAGAGATGCAGATCTTGTGCTGAGCGGAGAGGTCGGGTTGGGAGATATTTTCAGATGAGTGAAGAGATGTATGTTGGTGTGGTTTGGTTAATGGCCTTATGTGTAAGTGAAAGTGTTTTGTATTGAATACGGTAGAAGACAGGCAACCAATGGAGGGACTGCACAGCGGGGCAGCGGACGATGAACGTTTGGCAAGGAAGATAAGCCTTGCAGCTGCATTAATAATGGATTGTAATGGTGATAGCCTGTTTTTGGAAGACCAGTAAGGAGACTATTGCAATAGTCAATGCGGGAAATAATGAGTGCATGGATCAGAGTTTTTGCAGTGTCTTGTGTGAGATATGGTCGAATTTTGGATATGTTTTTTAGATGTATGTAACTTGATTTTGAGACAGATTGAATGTGGGGAACAAAAGACAGTTCAGAGTCAAGGATGACACCTAGGCAGCGAGCTTGTGGAGCAGGATGGATTGTCAATTTATCAACCGTGATCGAGAGATCAGGTTGGTAACTGTTCTTGGCCGGTGGAAATATAATTAATTTTGTTTTAGAAATATTAAGTTTCAGGTGGCGAGATGACATACAAGATGAAATGGCAGAAAGACATTCAGTGACACGGACTAATACAGACGGTGATAAATCTGAGGAGGATAGGTAGATTTGAGTTTCATCTGCATACAAATGGTACTGAAATCCAAAAGAGCAGATTAGTTTGCCAAGAGAGGTGGTATAGATTAAGAATAACAAGGGACCCAAGACAGAGCCTTGCGGTACTCCAACTGATAGAGGTAGCAGAGCCAGAAAAATTAACAGTAAAAGAGCGATCAGATAGGTAGGAAAAGAACCATGAAAGAGCGGAGTCCTTTAGACCTAGGGATTGTAGTGTTTGTATGAGGAGAGAGTGGTCAACAGTGTCAAAAGCAGCAGAGAGATCTAGAAGAATTAGGAGTGAGTAATGGCCTTTAGCCTTGGCAGTGACCAGATTATTTACTACCTTAGTCAGTGCTGGCTCTGTGGAGTGTTGGGAACAAAAGCCAGACTGAAGTGGGTCCAATAAGTTGTGTGGGTTTAGAAAGTGTGTGAGGCGGGTGTAGACAAGTCTCTCAAGCAGCTTGGAGAGGCATGGGAGCTGGGAGATAAGACGGTAATTTGAGAGAGTGTTGTAGTCAGAATTTTGTTTTTTCAGAATGGGAGTAATCATTGCATGCTTGAACAGTGATGGAAAGATGCCAGTAGCGAGAGACAGATTGCAGATTTTAGTTAGGGTTGGAATGAGCACAGGAGACAGAGCTTTACTGAGTTGTGAGAGTATAGGATCTAGAGGAGAGGTAATAGAGTAGGAGAATGAGAAGAGTGTAGATACTTCATCTTCGTTTGTGAGGTCGAATGAAGAGAATGAGCCAGAGGGTTCAGGTAGGGAATTGAGCAGGTCACTAGCTGAGAAAGAGCATACCATTTCATTTCAGATCTTATCAATCTTGTCCTTAAAATAGGAAGCAAGATCATGCACACTGATAGTAGCAGGTGGGTTGGGTGAGGGATGGGTAAGAAGCAGTTTAAATGTATTAAAAAGTCGCTTGGGGTTAGAGCCTTGAGCAGAGATAAGAGATTGGAAATATGTTTGTTTGGCAGCATCCAGAGCAGCATGATAAGAGTTGTAGATAGTCTTATATGTGAGGAAGTCACTTGGAGTACGAGACATTCACCGCTGACGTTCTACTTTATGTGAGAGTTTTTGTAGATGCCTTGTTAAGTTAGAATGCCACGGTTGACGTCTAAGTCTACGTGGTGTGTGATGAGTAGCTGGAGCAACTTCATCGAGGGCTTTTTCTAGAATCTGGTTTAGGTGTGATGCAGCAGTCTCAGGAGAAGTGAAAGCAGAAATTGGTGAGAGTTGTTGTTGTAGAGAGGTAGATAGTTGTTGAAAGTTAATAGCATTAATATTTCTATGGGTTTTAGGAGGCTTGGGTGATTTCAATGACATAAGGTTGATGTAATGGAGGAGAGTGTGCAAGTGATAAGGTTGTGATCTGAGAGAGGGAAAGGAGAATTAGTGAAATCAGAAACTGAGCATAGTCTGGTAAATACAAGATCAAGGGAGTGGCCCTCCTGATGAGTAGAGGAGTCAGTCCATTGGGAGAGGCCAAGGGAGGAGGTTACAGAGAGTAGTCTGGAGGCATGAGGCGATTGTGGGCAGTCAATGGGGATATTGAAGTCACCCATAATGATGGTGGAGATTTCTGGGGATAGGAAGTGAGGGAGCCAGGCAGAAAAATGTTCCAGAAATTGTTGGGGTTGGCCAGGTGGGCGGTAGATAGCAGCAACTCGTAGAGAGAAAGGGGTGAAAGTCCTGATAGAATGTACTTCAAAAGATGTAAATGTGAGTGATGGTACCTGTGGGAGAACTGTGTATGTGAAAGATTGGGAGAGTAATATTCCTACCCCAGCTCCTTTACAATTACCAGGCCTGGAGGTGTGTGAGAAGTGTAGGTCACCATTTGAAGGTGCAGTAGGGGAGACATTGTCTGATTGTGTGAGCCATGTTTCTGTAATTGCTATCAGGTTGAGGTCAGTTGAAATAAAGAGGTCATGGATGGATGTTATCTTATTGCAGACAGAGCGTGCATTCCATAAGGCACATTTTAGTGACTTGGAGGGTACAGGGAGGCACGCAATGTTTATGAGGTTAGCTGTTCGTTGTGGGTGTGGCAAGTGGGTTGGGCCTGGATTTGGTGATATGGCACCAGCTAATAGAAGCAGCAGGAGAGAAATATAAATATAGTTGTGGGATTTGTCTGAAAGTTTTTATGCCAACAGGTTGTGGATGTTATTGTCAGTGTGTATAGATAAGTTAAAAGCTCATGTGTGTTTGTAAGAGGAGAGTGGATTAATGAGGCAGCAATGTGTACAGAAGGATGAGCTGCAGGGAGAGTAAAGGATGCAGTAGTCTTAGAGATGATTCCATTGAGTGAGATTATTAAGAGAAGTTTATGATACATTGTTTTTTTTCAAAACATTTGAAAATATACAAAACACAAACTACTGTTAAGTAATGATATAGTAATTACCTGGTCTTAGATGTTGTTCAACGTTTGTTCATCTGTTGTATAACATAAATTACACTTGGTGTTCTAATATACTTAGTGCTTATAATACACGACTGCCATCATCATCCACGGCTGCCGCAATACTGATTCTAAATTTAAAGTAAGTCTGATTGAGACATGCTACAGCTGAGGACAAATGCTCACTAATCAAAGGAGAAATTTAGCACTGGGTTTGAGTAAACACAAGCACTATCCTACAATAAACTAGGCACCAGTGAACAACATCCCCCACCCAGGTAATACCAATTACAATCAAGTCATTACATCTAAATGTTTGCTAACAGACATAAATTCCATGAGGCAGAAATATAAGTATGAATATGCAGCTTGAGACTGGATTACATACGTTTTTAAAAACACAGCTGATCTAAGTGTTTGCAAGAAGTAGTATGAATATGCAGCTTGAGACTAGATTACATACCTGCAGGGATGAAAAGAAATAGAAGATGTTCAGTCCAGTATATGCAGATAACTAACTGTTGTATAACTGTTACATAAATTACACTTGGTGTTCTAATACACTTAGGCCCTCATTCAGAGCCACTCGCTAGCGGCAGTACGCTCGTTCCGAGCGATGTTCGCACATCTGCGCATGCGTACGGTTTTTAGTACGCATGCGTGAACCAGTCAGTGCGGCCGAAAATCGTTGGTACGCAATATAGCGAGGGCCTGCTATTTTGAGTGACAGAATGAGGCGTATGTGGGTGGTAACAGGGGAAGGTGCTTGAAAACGGGGAGTGGAGATCCGAACGCAGGCGTGCTTAAAGGTCAAAACGGGCGTTTTAAGGGAGTGCATAATTAATACAGCAGCGTCATTGACCACGTCACTTGGTTTTTTTTAACTCAGAACTGCTCGCAAAATAGCGGTTGAAAACACCAACCACAAGAATAGCGAGCAGTTCATACGCTGTACGATGTACTCGATTAATCTAATAAATAGCGGACATGACGTATGGTGCGTGCGGCCAGGGGGCGTTTTTATCAAATAAACGAGCGTATGTTTTGCTCGCTCGTTCAGACTTAGAGGTGGGAACAGACTGCAATTTGCGAACGGATCATTTGAATATCCACCCCTTGTTTTTGAACGAATGACCACAAATAGCGAACGGCTCTGAATCAGGCCCTTAGTGCTTATAATACACGGCTGCCATCGTCATCCACGGCTGCCGCAATACTGATTCTAAATTTAAAGTAAGTCTGATTGAGACATGCTACAGCTCAGGACAAATGCTCACTAATCAAAGGAGAAATTGGGAATAGTAACCTGGCGAGCGAAACAGAGTGAGCCACTATGCCCGAAGTGGGCCCGTGAGGGTACAAGTTTTGAAAATTTCAGCGCTTTAACGGCATGGAACTGCACTGCCGTCCTCACTTCACGTCACGTCCGGTACATCTACTGAAGGGGATTCATACGCAACCTTCTCAATTTAGTCTAATACATTTTATTTGTGCCCCCTTTAGTCTAATAATAATAATAATCAGTTGCAGCATTATTAAAATAATAATAATAATCTGTGCCACCTTTAGTTTAATGATAATACCGTGGAAAGTGGCAGAGGGCATGTGGGGAAAGTGGCAGTGGGACAACTGTGGAAGATGCAGAGAAACAGCGAGGAGGGTGGCAGAGGGATAGCTGAGGAAGGCAGACAGAGGGACAGCCATGGAAGGTGAACAGAGGGACATCTGGGGAAGGCGGACAGAGGGAATAGCTGGGGAAGGTGGACAGAGGGATATCTGGGGAGGGTGGACAGAGGGACAGCCATGGAAGGCAGACAGAGGGAATAGCTGGGGAAGGTGGATAGAGGGACAGCTGAAGAAGTTGGCAGAGGGACAGCTTGAGAAGGGGTCAAAAGGGTAGCCAGAGAGAGGGGCAAAGGGACAGCAGGGGAAGATGAGCAGAGGGACAGTTGGTGAAGGGGCAGAAGCACTGCTGGTAAGGGGGCCTAGAGACACACTGTGACTGTCCTTAGATGTTTACAGTGCATGCACATTCAAGGTCTGACCAATGGAAGTGGTGGGTGGAGGAGAGCTAGAGTCATATGGAGAGGAAGGAAGTACAGCTGTTCTGGAGGTCCCCCAGGGGTCTATTTACTAATCCTTGGATAGAGATAAAGTGAACAGAGATAAGGTACCAGCCAATCAGCTCTTAACTACCATGTCACAGGCTGTGTTTGAAAAGTGACAGTTAGGAGCTGGTTGGCTTTCACCTTATCTCTGTCAACTTTATCTCCATCCAAGGCTTAGTAAATAGACCCCTCAAAGAGATTAGATCCAACCCCTCCAACTTTCATCCCCATTTTGTCTCTGATTACGGGGTCCACTGATGCTAGAGGGCTGATGAGCAGAGAAGTGTAATGGTCAAAGTGGTGCAGGGATCATATTTGTGTAAGGGGCTGAAGAGTGTGGTTAAGAGACATGTGAAGGGATCAGTGGTGAGTAGAGATCAGAGACTTAGTTGGCACCTGGATACTGGGTCCACAGTCTGTTTGCTGCACCCAGATATGGGTGGTACAATAACTGCCATGCTGTGTGCTGATAGGTACAGTATATACTGGATGATGGCCACTAGGAGTTAAAAGCCCCAGGTTTATTATGGGCACAGCACATACTTAACAACATTCATGTCCCCTCCTCTGGGAGGGGGCAGTCAGGTCGGTAGAGAAGTGGTATGGTGGTTGGGTAAGGCGGCGGTGCAATCACGTCATTGTGGCCCTGCTCCCCATGGTACAGGGGTGAGCATACAGGCATCGTATTGCTGGGGCGGGGCTACAATAATGCGATTCACCATGAATTGCATCATTGCCCCCCCTTGGACCACCCACTTGTGCTCTGTAAGTTGGCAGCCGTGGGAGGGTTCAAGGTGGGGAGGTGAGTGCATGGAGGGAGGTAGTGGGGTTCCGGGAGACCTTACTATTTTTCTGGGTGGGCAGAGAGCACCGCCCAATTTTCGGGAGCCTCCTGGCCATTTCAGGCAAGTACGGCACAGCATGAGCTCTTATGTTGGTTGGTGGGAAAGCACATTAGCCATTCTGCAGTAATTAATATTTACTCACCAGTCCCTGTTGCTGTCCCACAACTCAGTGTAGGAAGGTGACGGTGATCAGGAACCAGCATATTAAAGTCACTCAGCAGAAGAGAGAAGCACAGTAGCAGCTCCCCTTGTCAAAATAGCACTATGGAGAGTCCAGCCGCTGCTACCTGTCGGGTGCTGGCTGCTGCTGGTACACAGGACAGAGAAAGCCCAATGCTGCCGGTGCTGTGGAGGGGAGGGGGGCCATTGCTGCTGCTGCCGGCACTCAAAATGGGGGAAGCCCACTGCTGTTGGCGCAGAGGATAGGGGGGGGGGCGTCCAGCTGCTGCCGGCACTCAGGACAGGGAAGCCTGCTGTAGCCGGTGCTAAGGTCAAAACAAGTGGGACCAGCTGTTACCGTGCTAATGACAGGGGTGGGGCCACACCTTCCGGCGCTCTGGACGGAAGTGCCCACTGTTGCCACGCTCTGTATTTATTTTTGCTGGAAATGCATTTAAGTCGCAATGCAATGAGACTAGGTTGCATCAGGAGACTGTGCTGTTTAATATGATGTGACACTTGTATATCTGAATGCAACTTAGTCTCTCAGTCAGCATGCAAAGGGCTACAGTGCAGCGGCCACAGCTTTTCTCCACACCAAGTTCCGATTTCAGTCTCAGTTGCGCACAGTTGTCCAATTGTCACATATCAAATTAATCAGCAGTCTCCTGGTGCATCAGCAAAAATTCCCATTTGGGCACCCAACGTGCCAACTTATCACATATTTCCACTCGCCTGCTCAGGTGGCTGTGAGCAATAATATGTGCTCCCGTGGCTGTATGAGCCTGAACAGAGCAACTGTTAAATAGCTCTTTTGGGCACCTGGTACTATCAGCCGTGGTCAAAAAGAATTGAATTCCCCCCAATTTATGCCATCTCTGTATGACTGGAGCAGAGGCACTGCTATTTTTCAGCAGGAACAAGCAGGAACTCAGTTCCTGAACCTCTCATTAACTATAATGTAATGTCCTAGGTCAAAATGTATTTTTCTATAAAATAAGTTTTATTTTAAAGTCTCTTTTGAGTGCCTTCTTTTCTTGCACTGTAATGTATGTAAGTTAAGGAAAGCTACAGTATATGGTATAGGAATACAAACACCATTAGTTTCCTTTACTAAAAATTTATGTTGAGCCAGAGAGTCAAGGGTTCATCTAATGGAGCAATGCTGCCCTTACTAGGATAAATCATTACTTCATAAAATGTTCTGATTTGTTGTTGACAATAATTAAATTTTTTGTGGACCTAAGTAGTTTATTTCTGGGTAAGGCATGAGCCTTAGAACTACAGCTGCCCCAGTCTGCTAGCAGCAGACAGTAGTTATCCTTCCTTTATATGGACTACTAGCCAAAGGTAGGAGATGGTTAGAGCTACAGATCACATGGTTCCCAGAAGAAAAAGTCAAACAATTAACATTATAGAAAGCATTTCAGAAGTACTGTGTGGATGCAACTTAAATGCATACGATTCTGTATCTCCTGTACTTGCATGCGCTTGGTTCTGGAGCATGTTTAGTGCTCACACACTCAAGATACACTCCTCAAACAGGTGAACATTCAGGCCCATTTAAATGGAGGTTTTTTAAAAACAGATATATTCAATAAAGTTATCATTTCTTCCACATTTTTCATAATGTTTCCTTAGAATCTTTTTGCAACTTTTGTGATTTTTAATATTTTTACATTTATTTGAAACATTTAATGTGTCTATTTATAACTGAGAAAGCTATAGTCTAAATGGGCTCATTAAAAAAGAATTGGTTAGAGCAACTCAAAAAGGATTAGTTACAAAATATAGTGTTTAGTAGTTTTTGATATTCTTAGAATTCATAAATGTTCAATGTTAATGTCAAACTGTTCTTCCAACAAATCTAGTTTCCAAAACATTAACAAAACATCTGTAATCTTTACAGAACAACTTCATGTAATTTTTCATTAGGTTGTCAATGTAACTGTAGTTAGATACTTTTTAAGGCACGTTTTTGGCAATAAAAACACCACTTAAGAGAATATGGCGTCTAATTTTTCTAACTTTTGGATGGAAGATCTCGCTAAAGATGCAACAATTAATCATGAATGAAGTTGGCAGAAAGTCGTAAAACTCTTTTAAAATTATGTTTCTATCCACCCATGCAAGAATGTTCCCCTTATATACTTATACTGATCCTTTTTACTTTAGTAAAGATTATACTACACTTTTGTATATTTACATTCATGTATACTAATGCTACTTTTACTTCAATGCTATCAAAAAAATAAGTGATCATCATTATTTTTCTAATGACTGTGATACAAACAGAAGTTTATCAGCTTTAGTACATGACTTACCTCACCTTTCACCATACAGTGCCATTCTTGGATAAGGGAATTAATGTTGCCACTGCATGTGTTATTGCACAACATCTGTTTCTGTTTTTAGAGTCAGCATTTATACAAGAGTACATTGAATTTTTATAACAATATTTGCTTTATGCTTACAAACAAGTATTACATGATCAGTAGCTTTCTTTTCATCTACCCTCTGGAAACAGTTTTTTATGTGCCTGTAAAAAGCAGCAGATATGTGCTGTTAAATCACATCAATAAAAGGATCTGCTCTTACTGGTTTTCAAAGCCTGTTCTCCGTGTGTAGCATTTTCAATTAACAGATTATAAATGCTACTGAAATTATCTGTTAATAGGATGCAAAAAAAATCTAGCCTGTCTCACACCAACTGAAAGACATTGATGCATCAAATCAGTGTTTTTCCATCAGATAAAATATACTCACAAATGCTCATGAAAATGCTCCTAAAACTATTAAGCTTTTTTCAAGCAGAAAAAATAGCCTACTTCTAAAAAGGCAGGTGTAACACAAGTCTAAGTGCCTTTTTTATCAATATGATCTGAAAAGAATGATTTGTTTTGCTTATTGTTGTAGCGATAGTAAATCTTTTTCTGGTCCTGTTTAACAAAAATGCATTGCCGGAGACACCTGACTTGGGCTTCCAGGTGCTCGGGATACCGGTGGTCAGAATCTTGATGCCGGCATCTTGACAGGGTTAGAATACCGACACTTTGTCGGACGGTATCCTAACCCTCCCTCTCTCCCTACCCTAACTCTCCCTCCCCATTGCCTGACCCTTACCTCCCCCCCTAGTGCCTAAACCTAACCTCCCCACACCCTAAACCTAACCCTCCCTCCTTAGTGCCCAACTCTAACCCTTCCCCTAGTGCCTAACCCTAACCCCTAACACTCCCCCCAACCCCGCTACTTACCTTCAGGATTCCGGCGGGTGGGATGCCGGCGCAGAGATTCTAACAAGTGTTGGGATTCCAGTGCTGGCATTCTGACCACCGGAATCTCCTCTGTCAGCATTTTAACCACATCCTTAAATATATATATATATATATATATATATATATTGTGGCAGTATTATTATTATTATCATTTATTTATATGGCGCCACAAGTGTTTCGCTGCACCTTACAAAGTACATAAACAAATAAGTAACCAGTGACTTACAATACAATACAGGACATGGATATTAAACATTGCTACTGTGTATTAGTGACCTTTACGCCCACATAAGCAGCCAAGTTTTAATTTCCCTAGTGGGGAGTAAGAGATAAATAAAATTACAGTAGGGAGAAGCACAAGAGGGTAGAGTGCCCTGCTCGAAAGAGCTTACATTCTTTAAGGGAGGGGAAGACGAACAGGAGTGACACAGAATGGGGTAGGTGGGGAGGAAGGAAGATGTAGCAGCAAGTTAGGATGAGGCTTTAATGAAGTAGTGGGTCTTAAGAGCTTGTTTGAAAGATTGTAGAGAGGTGCAGAGTCTGATGGGGAGAGGGAGGGAGTTTCAAAGGTGGGGAGCAGCACGGGCAAAATCTTGGAGGCGGGAGTGGGAGGAAGTAATGAATTGACATGAAAGGCGGCGTGTATTAAGTGAATGAAGAGGGCTGACAGAAGTGTGAAGGGAGATGAGATCAGAGATGTAAATGGGAGAGGAATGGGTGAGGGCTTTGTAAGTGAGTGTGAATACCTTGAATTGGGTTCTGAAAGGGAATGGGAGCCAGAGGAGGGCTTTAAAAAGAGGGGAGGCAGATGTAGAGCTTTTGGAGAGGAAGATGAGCAGAGCAGCAGCATTGAGCACAGACTGGAGAGTAGAGAGATGGGATTTAGGGATTCCAGCTAGGAGAAGGTTACAGTAGTCCAATCTGGACATGACCAGTGAATGTACAAGGGTTTTGGTAACATCCAGGGTGAGAAAGGGTCTGATCTTGGAAATATTCTTGAGATGGAAATGACAAGACTGCGAGAGATTCTGAATTTGTGGTTTGAAGGAGAGGAAAGAGTCCAGGATGACTCCAAGACAACGCACTTTGGGACTAAATGAGATAGTTATGCCATCTATTAATAAATAAATAGTGGGACATGATATGTGGGAGGGTGGGAAGACTATCAGCTCAGTATTAGAGATATTAAGTTTGAGAAATCGCTGGTGAGCAGCAGATTCTGTGTGGGGCAGGAGAGATCCGCCCATACAGAGAAGAAAAGGACTCTGGGAAGAGGTGTAAGGGCTGCTGTGTGAACTCAGTCCAGGGAGGACTGAGGCAGACCAGTCAGACAGAGCTCACTGTGCTAGCAAGCCAGTGAGGTCCAGGAGGCCTGAGCCTAGACCTGTGAGATACAGGGAAGGCTATCAAACTCTGGGAATGAGCTATGCTACCTGCAAGGAAGCAGGCCAGATTGTGAGAGGCTTCAGCCAACATGCTAAGGAAGCTATACCAGGCCAGGAGGCCAGTGTCCATTCCTGCATGTGGCAGGAAGGACCACCAATCTCAGAGACTGTGAGAGACTTTCATGCAGAGTAGCTGCTTCTGTAGAGAGGGTTCAAGAAGTGAGCTAGTGCCCTAAGAAAGGGCTAGGCATTTGTTATTTTCTGTTTGTTTCCTGATTATGAAGTAAAGCACCACGTTCATTTGTTTTACTGGAATGCCATGTGTGGAGTCTGATTCCGCACCTAACCACTGACACTGTCTACCAAGCTAATTACCCCAAGTTATCACAAAATATATATATATATATATATATAAAATCTGCTTTCTCCAGGGTTGTAGAATTCACTCCCAAGAGCTTACTTATTAAAAATTGTCTTTTCGCAAAGAAAGTGCTGTATCAATTTTTTTTAATACTGGCATTCCACTATCTTAAGGAAAAGCTAAAAAATAGTGATCATTATAATGAATAAGTTATATTAGCCTAGAAGACATTTATGTTCTATGGGGCAATGCAATAGCCCTAAACATTTGAAACATATTGAGACTTAAAAAGTAAATAGTAATAATATTTATTTTTCTCTTAAACTAACCTTATCATGACATATATCACTCATATATAATCAATTATTATTAGAGATATGCGCAGACCCACGTATTTTGGTTCCAATTCATCATCATGGTTTGTTTTTTTTGGTTTTGGAAAAACCATCCTCAAGTGTTTTGGTTTAGATTCTGTTTTGGGTTTCTTTAAAAATGTATAAAAATAAAAACAGCTAAAATCATTTAATTTTGACCTGTTTTGTTCCTTTAATATTAGTAACATCAATAACATTGATTTCCAGTCAATTTTGACCACCTCACAGCACCTGAAATCATGAGGGGAAGACGTAAAAATGCAATTCGAAACATGCGAAATCCGTTTTTTAAAACTGAGCTTCAAATTGCAAGAAGACTTCAGCTTGGACTCGGTTCCGCTCGGAACCCCAAAATGATTCCAACTTGGACTCGATTCGGAACCCCTAAGTTCAGGTGGGTTCATATTTCAAGAAAGCCACACATCTCTTATTATTATTATCTTTTAGGGGATTCATAGTACTAATAAATTATTTACAATGTTCTGTAATAGAAGGTAGAAATGGTTCCACCTACAGTAACTTAGTTTCATCTTATAATTAGATGCCAACAAAATTCAAATGGAATATATTTTACTAAGTGCTTTAGTTTAGTTTTACTATGATTGTTTTTGGTAAAAAAAATGAAGTCATAATCACTAGAGATGTGCACCGAACCCCGTGTCTTGGTTTTGGTTTTGAATCTGTATCTCCTCTTGTTTTGGATCTGGATTGGTTTTGCCAAAACCGCCCTTTTGTGTTTTAGTTTTTTGTTTTGTATTTTTCTAAAAAAAAAATCATAAAAACAGCTAAAATCACATAATTTAGGCCTGTTTTTGTTCCTACAGTATTATTTACCTCAATAACATTTATTTCCACTCATTTCCAGTCAATTTTGACCACCTTACAATATTGTTTTCATCCAGTTTAGTCCCAAAATTTGCACTAAGTTAGCTGGCTGACTAAGCTAAGCGGCAACAGTGGGCGGCACAAACACATGGCGGTTCAACTTTCAACATGGCACATCAGGAAACAAATGTTTTTATTATTCAAGTGGCCTGAGGGAGCTGGAGTATGTAGTTGAAGGCAGGGACAGGAGTGGTTGATTGGTAGTAAATTTAATTAAATTTTTTGATTCCAAAGTAAATTTATGAGGGAGAAGGGGAGGAGAGGAGGGGGGAATTTACAAAAAATAGTTTACTCATTCACATCAGTCCTTGCCCCAGAAGAATCATTGAGTGCCATGCCTGCTGCTGCTGCTGGGAGTGGATTTTCATCCCAGAAGGGGACCAGGAAGATTTTTAGTAGTGCTCTCCAAAACAATTGATTGTTAATCCTTTGCAAACTTGAAACTTTTTCCCAACATGTACAGGAACATTAAAAAAAACATAGTTAGTGGCCTTTAAACTGCCATTGTACCCACTGTCCACTTAACCAGCACAGATGTACAAGTGGCACAGAGTAAATGCAAACTTTCAGATTTAAGATATAAGTCTTACGTAGTGTCTTTCTTGAGAATCCTTGAGCACCATGCCTGCTGCTGGGAGTCTATTTTCATCCCAGAATGGATGAAGACATTGTTTTTCCTTCCCAATGGACACTGGGCCTGATTCAGAGCCGGACGCTATTTGCGCTCGCTCATTCAGAAAAAGGGGCCAGATATTTAAATTGAGCGCTCGCTCTTTGCGGTCTGAGTGAACAAATGAAACATGCGCTCGCTATTTTGTAAAGACGCCCCCTGGCCGCTCGCATCCTACGTCATCTTCACTATTTATTAGATTAATCGAGTACATCGAAAGGTGTCTGAACTGCTCGCAGTGCTTGTGGTAGGATTTTCCTACCGTAATCATGCGAACAGTTCAGGCTAAGAGACAACCAAGTGACGTGGCCGATGACGCTGCTTTGTTAATTATGTACACCCTTAAAACGCCCGTTTTGACCGTTTGGCATGCCTGCGTTCGGATCACCACTCCCCGTTTTCAAGCACCTTCCCCTGTTACCACCCACAAACGCCTCATCCTGTCACTCAAATTAGCAGGCACTCGCTATTTTGCAAGCGCTCGATTTCCGACCGCACTGACTGGTTGGCGCATGTGCATTACGACCCATACGCATGAGCAGTTGTGCGAACATCGCTCAGAGCGAACGAGCAGCCGCTTACAAGCGGCTCTGAATCAGGCCCACAGATCTGAAGAGATGTAAGATTGTTGATAAGCAAATTGTTAGCTCAAGTGGCACATGATGCAGCGATGGCTTCTCATTCAGTTTCTCCAGCAAGTGCATCTGCTGAGAAAAAAATAAACTTTCAAAACACCTACTGGTGATGCAGTTGAGTCAACACAACCAAGTTTTGACATCTGGTCAGTTCAGAATTGTCTACAATTAATGACACCTCTACTGTGACTCCATAACACCACACCACACATCTTCTGACCTGGGCTACAGGAGGAGCAGCTGCACTCTGGAAAACGGTTACATGGAGTTGCCCCTCTGACTCGCTGAATTTCAGGTAGAGGGGCCCTGGGTAACAAGTAGGGACACTATAATCAGAAAATGCAGTTTTAGCTGCTTTATTCAATTTTTTAAACCATAATCCTTTATTTTCACCTTTTGAAAATATGTTTATGTGAATCTCAGCTGAGGCGTTTGTGATGTCATTATGTTTAATATATTATGCACATTATTTAGCACTTTGTTGTGGTCTTGTAGTCGGCGTGTAGACTAATAATTTATTCATGATTGAGGAAAGAAGTGAAAAGTTGCATTTTTTTTATTGCTAACTTTGTGTTATTAAATTGTAAAATTGTGAAGTTTCCACTTAGTGTCACAAGTTTTTTTACGAATAAGAAAAGAATAACATACTGTGCTACCACTTACAGTGTGACAATATTTTTTATGAATACACTGCATTTCCACTTAGTGTCACAATATTTTTACAAATACACTGCATTTTGTACTAACAGTGTCACAATATTTTTTCTAAATACTCTGCGTTTTCCCCTTACAGTATGACAATAATTTTTATGAATATACTGTTTCCACTTAGAGTCACAGTATTTTTTACGAATACACTGCATTTCCACTTAGTGTCCCAATATTTTTTACGAATACACTGCGTTTCCACTTAGTGTGACAATATTTTTTGCGAATACACTGCATTTTCCACTTACAGTGTGACAATGTTTTTTACGAATTCACTGCGTTTTCCACACAATGTGGCTATATTTTTTATGAATACACTGCGTTTTCCACTTACAGTGTGACAATATTTTTTATGAATTCCCTGTGTTTTCCACTTACAGTGTGACAATATATTTTACGAATACACTGCGTTTTCCACTTACAGTGTGACAATATATTTTACGAATTCCCTGTGTTTTCCACTTACAATGTGTCAATATATTTTACGAATACACTGCGTTTTCCACTTACAGTGTGACAATATATTTTCCGAATTCCCTGTATTTTCCACTTACAGTGTGACAATATATTTTATGAATACACTGCGTTTTCCACTTACAGTGTGACAATATTTTTTATGAATACACCCCTGCAGCCCCTGCCCCTGGATGGACACAGAAACCCCTGGATGTACACAGCAGCCCCTACCCTCGAAGGACACAGCAGCCCCTGCCCTGGATGGAAACAGCAGCCCCTGCCCTGGATGGACACAGCAGCCCCTGGATGGACACAGAAACCCCTGGATGGACACAGCAGCCCCTGCCCCTGGATGGACACAGAAACCCCTTGATGGACACAGCAGTCCCAGCCCTGGATGGACACAGCAGCCCCTGTCCTGGATGGACACAGCAGCCCCTGCCTCTGGATGGACACAGAAACCCCTGGATGGACACAGGAGCCCCTGCCCCTGGATGGACACAAAAACCCCTGGATGGACACAGCAGCCCCTGCTCTGGATGGACACAGCAGCCCCTTGCTTTGGATGGACACAGCAGCCCCTGCGCTGGATGAAGCAGCAGCCTGTGGATGGACACAGCAGACCTCCTGGATGAAGCACAGTCCTGACAGCCCGGTACTCAGCAAGCAAATGGCGCCATTCACAGTGGGGGAGGGACTTTTATACAATCCAACAGCCGCAAGAATCTGACACAGCGGGATGATGATGTTTTGTCCTTGCTTTGAGAACCTGAGCCGGACTCAGATTTCGCCTCAGAACTGGAAATACGGGTGGGTCCGGTTCTCAGAGAACCGGTCCCGTTCATCTCTAATAATCACTAAATTCATTATCTCAAAGACCTAACTGCCCAGTGTTGTTATTTTGCCTAAGGCCAACTTTAAATATCTGGGCATGAAGATCTGGACAGCAGACCTTTTTGTATGAATCCAAAATCATTACTGCTGCCAATTTGCTGAGCAAGTATATATGCAATGAGTGGATATGGAGAGATTCATGTTATATTGAACATAATGATAATAATAATCATCATTATTATTATGCTTAATTTCCTTAGAAAACAATGCATATAAGTGTTAGGACAACAAAACAGTCATGTAAATTATTATTACTATCCTTTATTTATATGGCGCCACAAGGGGTCTGTATGGGGGTAGTTTAAGAGAGGAGGGGGCCTGTGTGTAGCCTCTGTGCAGGCCGCCTTCTCTCTGGCAGCGCAGTAGACTCTGGCTTTGTGCATGCGGAGGTAACCAGGAACATGGCGCCCATGCTATGTTACCAAAGACTTCTTTATTGCACATTCGCAAATCTCTGGGATAATGGCCACTGCGCTATTTTCCAGGTGAATTTTGTCTACAGCTTAAGCAGGACTCCGGAGAGGTAAGTATAATTATATGAGCGTAGGGTGTGCATTGTGCACTGCACACCCTGCATCCATTATAGACAGGCCAATGGGTATGTAAACAGAAACAGTGAGAACAAAACAATAAAAAAGTGACTTGCACTACAAAACATTAAAGGACATGGTTAATAAACATTTCTGCAGCAGCAGCCATAGTACCAAATAAGCAGTGAGGCAGCCAAACCCAAGGTTTGGTACTGTTGTTTACAGTGGGAAGGTTGTTGACTTTATAACTGAGGGATGCAAAAGCACAGGAGTGAAGAGGGCCCCGCTTATGAGAGCCTGCATTCCAAATGGGAATGGGAGACAGACAGATGTGACACAGAGGGGAGAGACAGTGAGCAGGGAGCAGGGAGCAGTGGGTTAGGATGAAAGCTGGAAAGCTTTGACAAAGAAATGGGTCTTAAGAGCACATTTGAATTTCTGAAACAAGGTGAGAATTTGATAGGGAGAGGGAGAGAGTTCCAGTGGTAGGTAGCAGCACAGGCAAAATCTTGGAGGCAGAAGTGGGAGGAAATAATCAGTTGGGAGGAGAGGCGGCATTCATTTGTAGACTAAGTAGGTGGGCAGGAGTGTGAAGAGAGATGAGGTCAGAGATGTAAATAGGAGAGGATTGGGTGAGGGCTTTATAAGTGAGCGTGAGGTGTTTGAATCAGTTTCTAAAGGGAAAGTGGAGCCAGTGAAAGACTTGAAGGAGAGGGTAGGCAGACGTAGTGTGTTTGGAGAGGAAGATGAGCCAGGCAGCAGCATTGAGGACAATTGGAGTGGAGAGAGGTGGGAGACTGGGAGGTCAGATAAGAGAGGGTTATAGTATTCAAGTTTAGAGATGACCTGTAAGTGTTTAAGGGTCTTAGTTGCCTCCAGTGTGAGAAATGGTCTGATCCTAGAGATATTTCTGAAATAGAAATGGCAGGACTTCGAAAGGTAATGAAAGTGATTTTTGAAGGAGAGGAAGAAATCAAGGATTAATCCAGGACAACATACTTGCGAGCTAGAGGATATGTTGGTGCTATCAATAAATAATGAGGAGGTAAGGTTATTTGTGAGAGTGGAAAGATTATTAGTTCAGTCTTAGGCATGTCAAGTTTAAGAAAGAGCTAGGACATCCAGGAGGAAATAGTAGAGAGACAGATGGAAATACGAGTGAGGAGACAGGGGCAAAGGTGAGGGGAGGAGACTTAGATCTGAGATGATATGGAGGCTGAAGAAGACAGATAAAGAACGATCAGAGAGGTAGAAGGACAGCCAGGAGAGGGCAGTATCATGCAGACCGAGGGAGTGAAAAATATGAAAGAGGAGAGGGTTGTCCACGGTGTCAAAAGCAGCAGAGAGGTCAAGGAGAATGAGCAGAGAGTAGAGTTCCTTAGATTTGGCAGCAAGAAGGTCATTGTTGACTTTAGTGAGGGCAGTTACTGTGGAGTGGAGATAATGAAAGCCAGACTGAAAGGGTCAAACAAGGAGTGGGAAGAAAGGAAGGTGGTGAGGATGTTGTAGACAATCTGTTCAAGGAGTTTGCAGGTAAAGGGGAGGAGACAGATTGGACAGTAAGGGGGAGAGATATAGAGAGTGAGGATCAAGGGTGGGATTTTTATGGATGCGGAGACATGGGCATGCTTGAATGCTGACGGGACAGTGCCTGTTGAGAGGTAAAAATGTAAGAGATTGGCAAAATGGGAACAGACAATGGGAGAGAGGGAGCAGAGGAGGTGGAGGGGAAAGGATCAAGGGGGTAGGTAGAATGCGGTGAGGACTGGATTAAGGCTATGACTTTATCTCCAGATACTTGGGAGAAGAAAGTCAAAGTTTGTAAAATGGATGGAAGAGATAAGAGGTAGGCTGGGAAAGAAGAAGTTGGGATGACAAGGATCTGGTGGGATGTCCTAATGGATGGATTCAATTTTAGAAGTGAAGTGGGTAGCAAAGTCAAGGGCAGAGTGAGGAGGGGAGGAAAGGGGAGCAGAGGAGGGAGTTGAAAGTGGGAAAGAGACAGTGGGGACTGGGAGGAATAAGGGTCTTAAAATAAGACTGTTTAGAGAGGGCAGCACTGTAGACTGGGAGCATAAATTTATAATGGAGAAAGTCTGCATTGAAGCACAATTTCCTCCACTGTCGCTCAGCAGTTCGAGGACACTTTTGCAGGTATCTGGTGCATTTAAAAGGTTTAGGCCTGGATTTGCAAAGGTGAATAGTTAATGCTGGAGCAACAGAGCCAAGAGCAGAAGTAAGGGAGGCATTATATAGGGAAACAACTTGGTCACAGCAGGAGATAGATAAGTGAGTCAAGCTGGGATTATAAAGACATACAGTCAGTAGCTTGCTTGGTGATGGTAGCCTTGGGTAGCGGAGGTGAAGAAGAAGTGAGGAATAAGTTAAAAGAAAGAAGATGATGGTCAGAGAGAGGGAATGGGGAATTGGTCAAATCGGATACATATATCACAACTGTGGGTGAAAACCAGATCGCGTGTGTCCATTCACATGGGGGTGAGGAAAACCATTGCGAGAGAACAAATTTTGATGTGAGGGTAAGGAGAATTGAGGCAGAGGTGTCAGTGGGGACATCAGTGGGGATAAGTCATCTTAGATGAGGGAGGGAAGGTCTGAAGAATGGAAATGGGGAAGCCAGTTAACTAAGTTGTCACGGAATTTGAAGATAAGGCCTGGGGGATGATAGATGATAGCTACTTTTACTGTAGGTGAACATGTTGGAAGAGGGTAATAGTATGAACTTCAAAAGGAAGATAATGCAAGAGATGGCTCTGGGTGTATGAGTTAAAAGGAGCAGGAGAGGAATAAAAAGATCCCTAAACCACCACCATGGTGACCTCCAGAGGAGAGACCAACGGAAGAAGTGGTGTCTGAAAGGGAAATTCATGATTCGGTCGGTGATAGCTAGGAGATTCAGGGAGTTGGTGATAAATAAGCTCATGTGTGGGGGCGAGTTTATTACATACAGATCTGGCATTCCAGAGGGTATAGGAGAGAGGGAGAGAGATGTAAATGAGATTATGATTGATAAATTGATGGAAGATAAGTGATTGAGAGTGGTGGAAGGAAGACAAAGGAAAGAATAGAGGAAAGGAGGAGGAGAGGGAGACTTGGGGGGAGGAGATGAAAACCGGTAGCAGAGGAGAGAATTATGTAGCAACTGATTAAAGGGGTAGGGGGTTGAAAAAAGAAAACCATGGTGTAGAAGAGGTGATTAGATAAATAGGGGATGGATAAATAGCAGTTAATAATGGAGAGTGTGAGATTCAGAAACAGTGCAGTCAAAATGTTAAAAATGCAGATAAATGTCCAAGCAGTTCAATAAGGAGAGTCTAGGACAGAGGTTCTCAAACTCGTTTCTCAGGACCACTCCAAACAATTCACATTTTCCAGGTCACCTAGCAGGTGCACCAGTTTACTCATTACTCACAGACACATTTTAAAAGTTCCATGGTGAAGCTAATTATTTCAGTTGTGATTCTGTGAAGAGATCTGGAAAACATGCACTGTTTGGGGTCCTGAGGACTGAATTTGAGAACCTGTGGTCTAGGATATTGAGAAAGCAGGTGTTTAAGTTGGAGGGAGTCCAAACACAAAGGTGTTTGAGAAAAGTAGCCACACAGTTGCAGATACAGTCAGGTGCATAAATATTGGGACATTGACAGAATTTTCATATTTTGGCCTCTATTCACCACCACAATGGCTTTGAAATGAAACAAACAAGATGTGCTTTAACTGCAGACTTTCAGATTTAATTTGAGGGTAATTACATCCAAATCAGGTGAATGGTGTAGGAATTACAACGGTTTCTATATGTGCCTCCCACTTTTTAAGGGGCCAAAACTAATGGGACAAACTAAACAATCCTAAATCTAACTTTCACTTTTTAATACTTTGTTGCAAATCCTTTGCAGGCAATTACAGCCTGAAGTCTGGAACGCATAGACATCACCAGACGCTGGGTTTCATCCCTGGTGATGCTCTGCCAGGCCTGCTAGTTCTTGGGGCATTTTCCCTTTAGTTTTGTCTTCATCAAGTGAAATGCATGCTCAATCGGATTCAAATCAGGGGATTGACTTGGCTATTGCATAATATTCCACTTTTTAGCCTTAAAAAACTCTGGTTGCTTTTGCAGTATGCTTTGGGTCATTGTCCATCTGCACTGTGAAGCGCCGTCCAATGTGTTCTGAAGCATTTGACTGAATATGAGCATATAATATTGCCCGAAACACTTCAGAATTCATTCTGCTGCTTTTGTCAGCAGTCACATCATCAATAAATACAAGGGAACCAGTTCCATTGGCAGCCATACATTTCCACGCCATGACACTACCACCACCATGCTTCACTGATGAGGTGGTATGTTTTGGATCATGAGCAGTTCCTTTCCTTCTCCATACTCTTCTCTTCCCATCACTCTGGTACAAGTTGATCTTTGTCTCATCTGTCCATAGGATGTTGTTCCAGAACTGTAATTACTTTTTTAGATGTTGTTTGGCAAACTCTAATCTTGTCTTCCTGTTTTTGAGACTCACCAATGGTTTACATCTTGTGGTGAACCCTCTATATTCACTCTTGTGAAGTCTTCTCTTGATTTTTGACTTTGACACATATACACATACCTCCTGGTGAGTGTTCTTGATTTGGCCAACTGTTGTGAAGGGGTTTTTCTTCACCAGGGAAATAATCCTTCTGTCATCCACCACAGTTGTTTTCCATGGTCTTCCGGGTCTTTGGTGTTGCTGAGCTCTCCGCTTTCTTTTTAAGAATGTTCCAAACAGTTGATTTGGCCACACCTAATGTTTTTGCTATCTCTCTGATGGGTTTGTTTTGATTTTTTAGCCTAATGATGGCTTGCTTCACTGATAGTGACAGCTCTTTGGATCTCATATTGAGAGTCAACAGCAACTGATTCCAAATGCAAATGTCACACCTAGAATCAACTCCAGACCTTTTACCTGCTTAATTGATAATGAAATAACGAGGGAATAGCCCACACCTGTCCATGAAATAGCTTTTGAGTTGATAGTCCCATTACTTTTGGCCCCTTAAAAAGTGGGAGGCACATATAGAAACCGTTGTAATTCCTACACCGTTCACCTGATTTGGATGTAATTACCCTCAAATTAAATCTGAAAGTTGCAGTTAAAGCACATCTTGTTTGTTTCATTTCAAAGCCATTGTGGTGGTGAATAGAAGCCAAAATATGAAAATTCTGTCAATGTCCCAATATTTATGCACCTGACTGTATGTCTGGTTGAATTTTCTCCTTCTGTTTTGCTCCTGTTTAATGCCGGTCTAACTCCAAAGTATGTTTTAAATTTAATTACACTTTAAAATAAAACATTTTGAATAAAAACACTACACAACTTATGAAGTTCTCCTTTAAAAATGGTTACTAAGAATGTGTATTCACTAATTATAATCAACCCCCAACCCCCACTACAAAGGCTGCAATAATATTCTACAAAAAATGATAGCTAGATAGCATTTAATTAGGAATTAAAAATAAAGTCCTGTCTTATACAGACTAATGACTGCTGAAATTGTGGACCATTTACAAAAATATTTTCAATACAGCACTTCAGATCCACAAGCAGCTTAAAGGTACAGACATAAAGATACAGACATAATTGGAGCAATTAACAAAATATATGTATTTTCAATACAGCAATTCAGATTCACTAGTATCTCTATTAAGGGTTTATAAAAATGTAAAAAGTTGGACTGGGGAAATAAAATTTAAAATGTAAATGAAGCAGTTGAAATGGTAGCACCGCATTGATAAAGTATATATATATATATATATATATATATATATATATATATATAACACATACAGTATACTGAAAGGCCACATGTGAGCATAGGAATGCAGGGAGAGTATTCCACTTCCAAATGTTTATATGGAGATCCGTATCCACAGCTGCTCGCTCATAATTACTGTTCAATTTTGGTTGGAAAAAAAAGGAAACTCTGTGACATTAAGCTTGTTATACCATGGCATGCTAAGTTGAAAAAAACATTTCAGAGAGATTTTGAAAGCAACATCTAACTGCACAGCATGAAAGATGGTGTATATTGCTTCCTGTTCAATGGATTGCATAAAATTGACATATATCTGACTGCAAATGAGCCACAAAAGCAGTTATATGTATTTTTTTCCATGTTATACCTCTTTTCCACCAAAATTCCGGGTCTGACCCAGAGTTGGAACAGAGTTCCTATCCGGATCAGACTCAGAATTTAGCCGGCGCCGACTCGGGATATTCCTGAGTCGGTGCCACTCACACCGGAGTCGGGTCTGCATAGACCCGGCTTTCCCGGCGTGAAAGTGGACACTTGGAGATGACGTCATCTCTAAGTGCCACTGAAGCCGGACCAATCGGCCGGCTAGCAGCGCACTCCAGGTCATCGTGACCTGGGGTGCGCTGTTCTCACAGCAGGGTTTCACGGGCTACGCCCGTGTTAAACCCTACTATTTACCTGGGTTGGATTGCCGGGTCACTCGACCCGGCGATCCAACCCTCTCCCCTTTTACACCAGGGAGCTGCCCGGGTTAAACCTGCAATAACCCGGGTTTTAGCTCCAGTGTAAAAGGGGTATTACATAACAGCTACATAATGGGGTTGAGGTGGTATTATGATAGGAGGTTGTGCTTTGAACAAAATATTTGCACAGCTGTCTCATGGTATAAGAAACTGTAATGGTCACATAAAGAGCCAGCACGGATGGCCAATAAGTCTGATATTTAGCCCATGAACCCACTAGCACAAGATGTTTTACCATAGGCATGTCTGTGTATTAAAATGATGGTGCACTCTAGTATTTTCTAGCATCTTAAATGACTGCTTCTAGCTCTCCCTTCCACCAGGTTCATACAATTCATCACATATCCCCTATAATTCACCATATATCCTTGGGCACACAGCCTCTTATGAAGCGATCAGTGTGCTGAGAGTAGTAGCCATTTTCTTGTAGCACACATTCCATCTCCACTTTATCTCCTGCCAAAGCTTGAAACATCTCCCCTTAATCTTCTGTAACTTCAAGTTACAGTACTTTTTCATCCTTTCCCTCTCATATGTGTTTCCATAAATGTTCACATCTCAGTATTTTTTCCCAATATGTTCTCAAATGATTTTCCTTATTTCAGCCTGTTTCCCTTCCTATAATTCCTTTCATTTGTTATATTGTATAAACTGTGTAACATAATCAAATATATAAATCGTTTTTCTGCTGCTTAGTTACAGTCATTATGTCGACAGTCACTTCAGTATGTGTTATATCGTCTGTGTGGATACGAGAACTTGGCTGTAATGCTACTTAAAGTATTTTAAGCATTCCAGCATTATAATTGTAAACATTATGGTAAAGCAGCATGTTTAAAGTTATAATGCCCATACAGTTAAAATGCATTAATTAGCATTACAATGTGTCAGGTTACTGGCACCTGTATTCTCATATACACGTAGTCAATATTTACATAGGGACTACTGACATAGCATATGTATACCGCTTCTTATATTGACCAGTACTGTTTCTTATTTGATTATTTTCCACTATTAACTAGACTCCTCCTTATCTGATAATTATATTACATTAAGCAAGAAGGTGATATGATCTCTATAGAAATACATTATAATTATTATCATTATTAGTATTAATATTATTACTTTTCCCTTTAGAATGTAGTATACTCATTGATATAATAACATGATACTTGACACTTTTATCTTATACTGATATCTTTGATCAAACATAAATATGGATAGTGTAAAAAATAGTTTTAGTTTGCTATGTATCTACTTTACTCTAGTGTCTTCTGTATACAGTACTGGAGATGGCTAGAATGATCTAATTGATATCCTGTAAGCACAAATTAACATACTCACAGCATATATTTGCAAACTTCTATCAAACCCATGATTAAAGGAATGTGGGCATGTGAAATCAAACTATCAAAGTATTCAGTCAGATGCCCCAGGCTCAGGCTCTTTGTTCTGCAGAAAAACTGTAGCTACAGTATAGCTTTCCCAAGCGCCAGAGAAGGATTGTGTTATGGAAATACATGATTTAGATGCCACTAGACCAGTGGTTCCCAAACTCGGTCCTCAGGACCCCACACAGTTCACATTTTCCAGGTCTCCCAGCAGGAGCACAGGTGTAGTCAATACTCATGGACACATTTTAAAAGATCCACAGGTGGAGCTAATTATTTCACTTGTGATTTGTTTAGGAGACCTGGAAAACATGCACTGTTTGGGGTCCTGCGGACCGAGTTTGAGAACCTGTGCGCTAGACCAATAAATATATATGCCATTAAACAGATTTATCATATGCACTTGTTGTACTGTAAATGAATACAAGCAGTAATCCAGTAGTGGAGCATAGGAGTAGCAGTTATACCAGCGCAGGGGCAAACACAGGGTTTTTAAGGAAGGTTTCCATACATTACAGTGTGTATATATATATATATATATATATATATATTTACACAGGGCTATTTTTCTGGTAAAATAAGTACACACACACCATACATAAACACACATAGCATATATACACACAAGCATACTTACTTTGTTTTACTGTAGTAGATTGAATATGCATTGGGCAGGCACTGCCATTAGTGAACCTAGATGGTTACCTACTATGCCAGAGTTTTTAAAACCCTCAGAGCACCCTTCAGACACACATACCACACACACACATCTGCATATAAACACTGATGACATAATTTCTTAAAGACGTGCCCCCCCAAAATTGTCCCCACATAAGAAACAATCACATTTCCTCCCACATTGGAAAAAAAACCATTGCACTGTCCCCACAGAAGGCAAAACAATACATTATTCCCACATAAAAAAAAACATAACCCCACTGGCTATAATATTTTATATTGGCCCTACCTGTTCGTGGCGAGAAAGGTGCTCCCTGCCCCTCAGCCGTGGAAGAGGGTACATCAGCAGGCTGTCATGGAGGACCTCTCATTGCGCAGCAGGGTGCACTGTGCGGGTGTGACGGGTGACGCGGCGGGCGTGACCTATGATGTCACGCCGCCGCATCTCCATTGGTCATGGTCCGGGCAGCGCCTGAGCCACCCGGAAGAGCCCAGCGCTGCCCGGACCCAAACTAAGTTAGGAGTTTACTGCGGGCATGGGATCTCTCACCTCCTTTCCAGCGGCACACCTGGAAACCTCTCGATATGAGGAGGCAGATGCCGCGTTACTGACACAGCTACCTCTTCATATCGGTCAGCTACAGCGATGGATCGGTGAGCAGGGGGGTTTCTAGGTACTCAGAAACCCCCCTTGCGTGTGCTAGTGCAGCCACAATGCAGTCCAGGGTTCTGTGGCTCCTCTGATACCCCAATATGCTATATAGACTTACATCTTATTGGTTATATCCTTTCCTTTTTTTAAATCTGTATTTATGCAGAAACTAATATTATGTATACGGCTGAATATTGTAAGCATGTCAAGTACGGAAAATATAAGCAATGATAATAAGAGACTTGGGTAAAGAATTCCACAAGTCAGAATAATGTGCAAGTAAAATATATAACATACAGAACACATAAACATAAATCTCTATTCACAAGCTTCAAACAATAGACTCAAGACTCTGTGTCAAAGAACATTGTCACCTCTTCTTGCTGGTCCAAGGAACCAACGGTGACATGGTTAATGATAGGGGATGCGGGCTGCAAGGATATGGTGAGAGTTAAAGGAAAAGTTCTAAGTGGGTGGGATCAGCATATATATAATTCTGAAAGGGTTTGTGTGCAGAAGGGAAAATAAAGAGTCAAGATGTTATATGACTTGGATTATAGGGGGTGATAGTGCATTGTATCTTATTTTGATGTACATAAAGAGTTGATGGTTAGCAAGTGCAGCTTTGTCCTTCAGAAATTAGAAAGGATGAATAGCACCACCTGCATATCCCCTATTTCACCAGTCAACAATCCCAGCATTTTTCAGACTGCAAACAAAGTGTGGATACCCCATATAGGGATGTAATTCCTGTTAAATTTTTTATTACCAAGTATGTATTCCCGGTAAGTATCCCTAAAAAGTAAGTTGTTCATAACTTGTTTTGGAATGAGTGATTTTGGTAAGTAAAGGAATCCAGCCAGGGAAAATGGGGAGAAAATCTCCTATTACAAGTGTGTGTTAGTAAAACATTCGTAGTTGAGAAGTTGATCAGAAGCATAACTGAGTAGCACAGCCATATTGAAGAAGAGGATATCAGAAAAACCAATGTCACCCTTCCATTACTGAGGATTAGCCATTCTTCAGTAATTTTAGGTTTTTGGTTCCGCTATAGAACACGAGGGAACAATGTCATACATGCATTGGTGATAGACTTCAACAGGCAGAGCTATAACATTTGAAGGGGGGTAGGTAAGTTTAGGGAAGATCACATTTGAGTATTGCGTTGTTTTTTATAAGGTAAATTATTAAATTACACCGTCTTCTATATGCTGTCTTCTGAAATCCTCTACTTTTCTTATAAGCTATGCACAAATGATTTTGGGGTAACAAAAATGGCACCCCTGGCCCTTGTAATGATGATGGCCCTCACTTAACTAGAAATGTTAAAATTACACTTAGTCCCAAAAGTAAGTTGTGTAACTGCAAGGGTCTTCTTTCCTATTTCTTCATTTGCAGTTGGGTACACAATACTTGATGCCTTCATGTTTCTTGGAAACTTGTTTTGAATTTGAGGACCTATAGTAGACTTTCACTCTTGCTAATCGCAATTTGGTTTAGGATCATTAATTTGCTTGACTTGTTCGCTATGTACATCTATGAGGTACACAGCGAACAAGACCTGCAAACTCCTCACTATACTTTCTTGGAGGTTCTCTATACTGCTCCTCATGGAACTACTGTTCTTGGTATGGTGGTTTATACTTGTTGTTTCACTTTCTGACTCTTTTCAGCTGTTGGATTATCTAGCAACACATGTCTCTGTGGCTGTATGATACTCTGGTTGACATTAGCTGAAGTAGTCTCATGAAACACAATGTCCCATGATAGTATGAGCTTCCTGTTGTTAGGGTCCCATAGATGGTAACAATTGCTCTGCTTACATGAACATGAGCCCTCCCAACATGAAGCACTGGATGGAATTATGATCAAGTTTGTGTCTTTTTTTTTTTTAGGAATGTGAGGATAAGCTCTACTTCCAATACACATAGGTGACTGATGTTTGGCTTTTTACCAGTCCACGTCTCCAATAGTGTCTAGCTGTGGCATCACAAGTGGGGGGCGGTTTGCACCTTGGTGTCACCTGCCGAGGGGTGACACCAAAGTGCTGACTTCTCCTCAGTGACAGGAGCCAGGAGTTGCACTATAGCATTACTTGGCTCTTGACACAGTGAGGGAGCCGGCACTTCACACAGATCGGTCCCTGGGGGCAGTCCGCATCTTCGGGACCCACAGAGTGACTAAAATGGGGGTTAGGGTGGGAAGGCCATGCCCCCTAACTGTGAAGCCACACCCCTACCTGTGAAGCCAAGCCCTTTTTTACCGGTGCACAGTTTCACTGCGCAGACTACTATACTCTCTGAACTTAGCTTGCACCAGATGTCACCAAGGTGATTGACGCCAGTGGTTTTTAGGTTAGGCACAAATAGTTTGTCTTCCATGTCTGTGACAATTTCCTTCCCTTTCAATTTTAAGCATAGAGTGATTGTCCCGACTTTAGTGGCATTTAGGACATTGCCATCACATACCTCTGATTAACTCATGCAACATAAATAATTTCAACCAACTTTCCTTACAGCTGAAATACTTTGTGGCTCCTGAGTCCATGTTCTAGTGCTCCTTATGGTGGCTATTGGCTACATTCTAAGCTAACTCATTCTCACTGTCACATTTAAGTAATGAGGTGCCACTTGATACATTTGATCTGCATTCTGAGGCCTTATGTCCCAACTTGTGACATTTGAAACATCTGTACTTAACCTTTTTGTGCTTTGAACTTTTTGAAAGTAAAACAGAATTTTCAGCATTTGTTTCTGTAGTAATGCTCTCTTGAAACTGCAATAATTAGCATGTACAGTCTCTTTGGATAGCTTTATAGTACTTGACTCTAATTCTACTACCAAAAAGTCATACTCTTATGTAAGATTTTGCAGCATCACCATTGTAACCTGCTCATCATCAATTATGATGTGCACTGAAGTCAATTGCTGAGATATGGATCAAATTATATGTATTTGTTCATGCTTTTACATGCACTAAGCTTTGTTACATACAATATGCACCTCAAGTTAATTTTTATCATTAGTCCTTTATCTTCAGTCATTTGCAGAGTTACCCACATATCATGTGCTGTTGCTTTACTGTGGATAATAGAATAAATGTGCGATTCCACTATGAGAACAAATGTCCTTATAGCTCTATCTATTTAATCAGAAATTTAATTATCAATAGGGTTGCTAGTAACCTTCCATAACTTCTCCCACTCTAACTGCATCTCTATGGCAAATATTTATGTCACAAAGTTTACAGCACCAACCAGCTTCTTAAAACTCATACTGATTCCTGCACTGTACATTTTTCTCATACAGGTGAATAAGGATCTGTCTGTACTCACTTACATCCTCTTGCTTTGTGTCTGCAGCTTTGCTGAACTTGGAATTGGCTTGTTTCACACTAAGGGTATTTGAAATTTCGGCAGCCGGATTCACGCACCCTTCTTCCTTGGTTCAGATCCCACTTGCACTAGCCTGGTGGTCAGAGAGATTTTTAATACACTGAGCCATTTCTTGGGTGAGGGCACTTCTGTTAACACATTGGTGCTGGGCCTATAACCTATTAGCAAAGTATCAGTAGGTGTATGAGGATCCAGAGCCTTTTATCTTGAGACTGGTGGGGCCCATAACCTGGTAGCAGTACTGTGTAACCTGTCCGCACTGAGGATGGAGGCAGCGCCAGAGTGATCCTCATTCACCAATTCTAATGCTCAACTGCACAAACACAAACTTAACAATGTACAGAGTGATTCAATTTATAGCATTAGGAATCAGCAAGATCTCTAGAGACTTGTTCGATTGAGTACACACACTAGACTGTTTGACTGTTAACAATGTGAATAAGTAGCATAAGAACATTATTTGAATTAATATTGTAATCTAAGATTCACAAAAGTATCATTTGACTGTTATAATGACAATATACTAAAACTTTTTCTCATTGGGTCATATTATATTAATTATATTAATATAAAAGAAAAATGAGCATAACAATGAATGTAAAAACCTTCTAACAGAACAATGATCAACTAAGAAGAAAATGGATTGAATAACTTAATAATACTGGCAATTATTAAAACATTAACAAATTTAATTTATTTGGGGTCAAGTAGACCTGAAAAAAACAGAAGAGTTGAAGACAAAATCACGTTGCGTAGTTGAATGGTTAGAAACAGTGATTTGTAGATTAGATTTATCCAAATATAACAAATTAGAATGCAACACTCTATGCTCATAAATATTAGTAAGTCTTTGCGTATATATTATGGCTATTCATTATACTACACAGGGAGGTGATCCAGCTGCGGATGCAGGCACTATCACAGCTGCTAACATAATAGCAACTGCAGTAGCTGTAATATTATAATGCAGAAGGAGGCGTCATGCCTCCTGCACACAATACTGATCCGAGCTGCGTTCTTGGCTGCTGCATCATATCATCTGAGTGACCGTGGGGTCATGCAAGCCAGCCATTGCAGATTCCCAAAAGATGCCAGGTAATTTCCGTCTGCCAGCGGAGATCCTGGCCACTACCCTCCCCCCAACAGTGCCTTGGGCATAGTATGTCAATATGGACAATATTAGGAATTCTAAGCATGTTTGTCAAACTCCTGATTAATGTGTTTGGCAATTTATTTGCATAAAATTGAGCAATACAATCTCCATAATCAAACTTTAGCTGTAGGATGGATCATATTGAAGAGCTCAGTATTTTTCAATATGGTATCTTCATAGGATGTCACCTTTCCAACAAGTCAGTTCATTAAATATCTGCACTTCTAGAACTGCCCTGGTCAATTGTGAGTGTTTTTTGTGATTTAGATATGTCTAGTAGTAACAATAGCTCAGACAGTACTAAAAACTAAGCCACGCAAAGTCACAGAGTACTGAAATGCATAGCTTGTTCATATCATTTGTTCTCAGTTGCAACACTCACTACTAAGCTTCAATCTGCCTCTGGAAGGAATGTGCACTGAAGAACCGTTTGTCAGGAGCTTCATGGAATGGGTTTCCATAGCTAAGCAGCCATATAAATCCTCAGATCACTATGTGTAATGCCAAATGCTGGCTGTACCGGTGTAGAGCACACCGCTGTTGGACTCTTCAGCAGTGGAAATGCATCTCTGGAGTGACAGCTCACACTTCACCATCTGTCAGCCTGACAAAAGAAACTGGGTTTGGGGGATGTCAGAAGACTGCTTCCTTCCTGAATATGTACTGCTAACTGTAAAGTTTAGGGATAGAGGAATACTGTTTTGAATCTGTTTTACATGTTTGGTCTGGGCAACTTAGTTCCAGTGAGGGGAAATCGTAATAGGACAACATACAGTTACATTATAGATACTTGTGGGTTAACATCTTTGTGGTAAGGGTTTGGTTAAAGCCTTTTCTGGTTTCAGAATCCCAATGCTACTGTTCACAGAACGAGGTCCATCAAAAAAAGGTTTGCTGAGTTTGGTGTGGTAACTGGCCTGCACACAGCACTGACTTCAATTATATTGCACATTTTTGGGATGAGTTGACTGAAAACCAGGCCTTATCGCCAAACATAAGTGTCTGACCTCACTATGGGGTCTATTCATTTGGAGCAGTGAAACTTAGCACTGCCGAGTCTGACTTGGTAGTGCTAGTGCACCTGCATGAACTAGAGTTCTGGTAAGCGCACAAGCCCTGGGGTTTGGTGGAAGGAGCCAGACAGGGGCGGAGGGATCTGGCTTCGCAACCAGGGATTCCTTCCCATAGGAAAGGAGCAGGTGTGCAGGAGAAAATGCCATCTGACGATGGCGAATGCTCCCACACATAATCTCCGAAAATATTGTATTGTCGGAGCTTGATGAATTTAGGTCCCCTCACTAGTGTATGGGGACAGGGGACCACATCGGGAGAGAAAGGTAAGTAGAAGATATCTGTGTTATCTCCTGCATTATCTTTATGATAAATGGCCCCAATTTCTCCAAAAGTACAGTATGGGAAAATTTTCATTTTCACCTGCTTTTGTAGAAATTAAGTGATAATGAATAGACCCCTAATGCTATTGGGGCTGAATTCCCAAAGTCATGTTCCAATGAAGAGTGGAGGATGTCTTAGAAGCCATATTAATGCATATTACATGGTTTTAGCATGAGATGTTCAGCAAGCAGGTTTAATGTTTGGGTTTCAATATACTTTTAATCGTGTAGTATTACTGGGAAAGCATGTTTTAAAAAATAAGGGGAATAAGTAAAGAAAATAATTAAAAAATATGTCTGTTCTGCTTTCTGAACAGTTCAGTCCTATGGAGATGCCTAGTTAAATTATATGATAAATATATTCCTGTATTAATCATAGTTATTAAGAAAATAAAAAAGGTCTAATTGAAGTACTAAACTAAATTTTAAAATACCCAATATTTCTTTCATTTTCTCTCTTTTACATAAAGTTCATCATATCTCAAATGTATGTTTATGTTCTGTGTTTACTTTTTATTTAAGTAAGTTATTACACCTTTGTGTTAGCTATTGCACCTTGTTTATATGTTTCCATCAGCCTTTTTCCTCTTATGCTTTTCCCAGTAAGCTCCATTACCACAATATGCAGGGGGCTCTGGTATGAGAGAACACAGGAGAATATCACTGGGGCACATGATGTCTGAAGCCGTTAGGGACTCAGTGTAAGTTATTTCAAGATGTTTCATTATTGTCTATGGAGTTTTTCATGCCCCCATAAGAAGAATATGTTTCATTTGGAAACTAATAACATAAATGACATTCATGACCTCATTGTAAGCAATGTGCGATTGAGCACTAAGATATATATCATAATGCATCATTACAAAGCATTAACTAATACAATTTATACTGGGTTCCATTCATGCTCTTATACATGATGTAAATATAATTATATAGACATTTATCTGGTCTCATTTGTCCGATGTGCTTTTCTGATCTCCAAAATCTTTAATCCTCTGCATTCTAACCTGACTGTGCAAATATTTATAGAATCTATAGGAAATTCTAGTCCTGTGCTTCCTGTGTGATGAGCTTTCATTACATTGAGATGTTTTAGAACTGTTGATAGCTAAGATTAATTATACTCTTTGTTCAAGTCATGACTTCTCTTTCATGTAAGATGTTTTGAGAATTTTAATTATCTATTTGTCAATAATGTGATCAGGGTTTAAAATCTCAATTCTACATTCGTAACTGAAGAAAATGCATTTAAATCATGACTTCTAGCCTAATTGTAATTATACCTTTTATGTTTTTTTAAAGGACTTTCCATTTATGCAGTAAAGAAAATTGCACAATGAAAATTGGAATGATTACATCAGGGAAAGAAGAAAATAGTACAGAGGACATAAGAATGGAAATGGGCACATGGCTATATGTTCCTGGCCTAACCACACCGTACAATGAGATGGCCCCCAAGCCAGAACTGATTGACATTACAAAGCTAATAGGTGTCCAGGTGATTCTTATATTGGCTTACAGTTCCATCATCCTCCTGGGTGTAATTGGCAACTCCCTTGTTATTTATGTTGTCATCAAGTTTAAAACCATGCGCACTGTCACAAACTACTTCATCGTGAATCTGGCCGTGTCTGACTTAATGGTGAACACGCTGTGTCTCCCATTTACATTGGTTTATACCCTACTGGATGAGTGGAAGTTTGGAACAGTATTGTGCCACTTGGTGACCTATGCTCAAGGTCTTGCTGTTCATGTATCCACTGTTACACTTATGGTAATCGCCCTTGACAGACATCGATGCATTGTATATCACCTGGAGAGCAAAATTTCTACCAAAATTTGCTTTATGATCATAGGCATTACATGGGTGTGTAGTGCCGTACTTGCCAGCCCATTGGCAATCTTCAAGGAATACTCACTTATTGTCATATCACCAGATTTTCAAATTCAAGTCTGTTCAGAAACGTGGCCAGGAGGACATCTTAGTTACAGCACAATTTACAGCATATCAATGTTGTTGATTCAATATATTTTACCTCTAGCCATAATCTCATATGCTTATGTAAGAATATGGACCAAACTGAAAAACCATGTGAGTCCCGGTGGAGGAAACGATCACTATCACCAAAGGCGACGTAAGACGACCAAGATGTTGGTAGCTGTAGTGGTGGTATTTGCTGTAAGCTGGCTGCCTTTCCATGCCTTTCAACTTGCAAGTGACATTGATAGCAAAGTTTTGGACCTGAATGAATATAAACTCATTTATACAATATTTCATGTTGTTGCAATGTGTTCCACGTTTGCCAACCCAATCCTTTATGGGTGGATGAACAACAATTACAGAACAGCATTTCTTACTGCTTTTAAATGTGAACAGAGAATGGATTCTATACACCCTGAAGTCTCTGTAGCCTATCAAGCCAAAACCAAACAATTACAAGTCAAAGAGATCAATGGCCCACTTGACAACTGTCAGAACACTTACACACAGCCTACCAATGTGTAATGCTAGGTAGCACTTATATCAGAAGACAGATGCCACTACATGAAGAATGTACAAATATTCTCTACGATGAACTACTCCATGTTGGTGGCATTAGCATTGCTACAAAGGAAAGAAAACATGCTAAAGACACACTATAAGGGCAAAATTGAATCTGATCCCGAGATTTCTTGAAAAAATAATCATTAGAAAAACATGTTTATGACCTAATATTACAGGGAAAAGCCATTTGAAAATGGCTGTTTTATGTTCAAACACTTTTTGCAAAGCAAGTTTAAAATAATTATATTGGAGTAATTTATCAAAATTATCCCACATTGTACCTGAAATACGTAATTAGTTTCTAAACAGCCCTTTATTTACCATAGCTGTGTCTGCTTGGTAATGTATTTGTGCTGTAGGTTTTCTGCTTACCTTAGCCATGGCAGTAGTTCAGTGAAATATACTTGCACTTAATTGCCCCAGTGTGGAAAAGGAGCCTGCTGGTCAACAGGAACATTGTTCTCTGTGTTTCTTCTAACAGATTGCAGCAACGTGGGGCAGCCACAGGTGCAGTGACTTTTAGTAAGCCGGGATTGTGCCCGGGTTCTATGTTACCAAACCTTGCCTGGTGATAAATTTGCTTTTATAAGCATTATGTCTCACTCAGCACCCATGATATTCAGTAATGGAGGTCCTGAATTATTTAATCAACAGGGTAATACAAATTTTAATTCTTTTGAAACCAGTAATGGTAAAATATCCCATATTTATTTTTTCCATTTTTCCTTTTACCAATGAGCAGTTTTAATATATAAATACAGTATATACATGTATATATTGTGTATTTTGACAGTATACTTGTACAGCAGTTCAATGTGCCATTATCTACATATGTTTATGAATGTCTTTTTTCATGAACTTGCATGTAGTGTAATAGTGATACATAAAACAAATATATTTACCTAGTATTTTTATAACATGAGATTGGTTATTTTATTGTAATACCGTTGTTAACTCATATAGAATTTCTCTTCTCTTTATGCTGGTGCAACGTTTGCATGAGTTTCTAAAATCAGTCAGTGCCAAAAAACCCTTTCAGTGTTGCTATTTTATTCATCTGTCATACAGTAGAGAATATACTTAACTGCAGACATTGAAGTTTTGTACACGAGCTGTCAGAGGATCATATTTGAATTATTCATTTGTACTAGACTTTAAATCCCAGTTGAGGTAAAATACACTTCTACAGTATGGAGTGAAATGCCCTTGAATAGTTTTTCTCAATAGCAATATACTGGTAAAGAGTATGAAATTAGGCTTCAATTGTTTTGCCCCAAAACTGCATGGCCTAATGTTTATGATATGAAGAAAGTTATACTGGCAAAGGGATATTCATTAGTAGGTGAAATATTAAATATAATTAGTGATGATTCAGAAATATGAATTATTATTAAACATTTATGTTCATTCATTACTCCCTTCATTTTCAGAATTCTTTTTTTCCAACATAGCTATCACTCCCAACCTGTCATCATTTCTTATTTTGTCTTCATTTTATACTGACTTTGCTCTGGTTGTAGAACTAATTGATTTACCTATCTCAATAATTCTAGTGCCAGCATACAGATGTGTTCTCACACACCCAGCCTCAATATGCCATGCGGCATGAGACACCTGGCGCAAGTGAGTCGCTCCAAGTGGTGTAGCATAGCGACTATTTCCTTAACTTAGTATCTTATTTGCACCGCAGATTCAGTGATGCATCACTCAATCTGTACCAGAGACACCGAGCTGTGTATTTAACTACACAGGAATTAGCTTTAAATATGTACAAAACCACAGATGAAGCCCAATTGGTTGGCGTGAAGAAATCTGCGGCTGCTGCATCGTAGCACAGTGTATATAGATTCAGATTCAGTCACACACAGATATACAAATGTTGAATATCAAATAAATTTGTTTGGTGAGTCTGCAACAGTATGTGAGGACACATCTGTATATATACTCCATCTGCCCTGTGATTTTAATAGGTCACATGTAGTGTCAGAAATTCTGCCTTTGCGTGAGTTCTGTTGCAGCAGCTAGAGGGGCCCCCTTTCTCTGGGCGCTGAAGCTGTTGCACCACGGGTAACACCAGTAGGTAGAATGTCTTTTTGTTTTTCATTCTTTTTTATTATTTTTTAACACATCCTTATATGTCTTAGCAGTTTTTTCCAATTTTTGTCTGAAACGTAACTGCCTTTCTTTTAGTCCATCCTTACTGATTGTCCCCCATCTCACTAATTGAAGGTGCAGCACAAAATCGTTTTTGGTGCATCTGTGTACCTTATGTTTTATTTTAGGAGAATTATTTGCTAGAAGGCACACAGCTATTTCCACTGCACATAAGCACATCATTTTACATCAGCAGTCTGTCCAGAGCAGACCTCATGCATTTCTAAGTGCTCTTTGCTCAATGTAAATCCTTAAAAACACAAAAGTGCCACATGTAACTAACAGCCCCATAGTCATCTCACTGTCATCACTATTTGAAGCCATAATTGAGGCTAAACTGAGCAGTACTTTGTTTTGGGCCTGATACAGACATGCACGCTATCGCAGTCACAACCGTGGACGTGATTCAGAGATGTACACTAATCAGGGCCAGATTAACAATGGGGCGTATGGAGCTATAGCTCCAGGCCTCAACATAAAAATAGGCCCATTGTCATGACATGCTGACGCTGACTGGCCATCTGCTCTCCACACGGTCAGCCATAAATCATAAGTAGTAAAACTGTATTTCTATTTACCTCACAAAATGAAGGATTTACATATTTAGGGAGACATTGGAGCAGAGAGTATAGGGGGTACACACCCACATGGCACTGGCCACACCCACACAGCACTGGTCACACCTACTCTGCTTCTCATAATAGGCCCCTTAGTCATTTTTAGCTCCAGGCCCATGTGGCCATCAATCCGGCCCTGACATTAACCGGTATCGGTATGAAATACAAATGGACAGGATGCCGACTGACAGTGGCATCCCGATGGTTCAAATCCCGACAAGGGAACAGAGAGTGATATTCCCCTGTCCTGTTTCCCCAACCCTAACCTTCCTTTCCTGTACCCTCATACTAAACTTTCCTACCCCGCACCGTAAGCCTCCCGGTAAGTGGCTTGGATTATAGATAGACAGTAATCAGATGGACAATGTCTAGATAGACACCAGTTGTTACACAGTAAATAGTTAGACAGGGAAAAATGGTCAACAGGGATAAAAGTCAGACACACTAAAGCTTGACATGTAAGAAGGTCCACAGGTACAAAAGGTCGACAGGGTCAAAAGTTGGACATGAAATTGTCGACACAAAATTGGTCGACACATTTAATATATTTTTTTTTTAGGGTTTGGCATTTTCTGGAGGGTTAGGTACTTACCCCCACGGTTAGTGTTAGGCACTTATCCAGATGGTTAGGGTTAGGCACCTGGAGGTTTAGGGTTAGGCACGAAGGGGTGGATTAGGGTTAGGGTAAAGATTAGGGCTAAAAAACAAAATTTTTGGACCATATTTGTGTCGACCAATTTTCAAGTCGAACTTTTGACCCTGTCTGCTTTTTGTACCTGTCGACCTTCTTACATGTCGAACTTTAGTGTGTCTGACTTTTGTCCCTGTCGACCTTTTGTCCCTGTCTAACTACTGACTGTCTACATCTGGTGTCTATCTGATTACTGTCTATCTCTTATACCACACCCGCTAAACCTAACCCTCCCCCTTAGTGCCTAAACCTAACCCTCTTCCCTTAGTGCCTAACCCTAACCCTCTGAGCATGGCAGAGTCACCTGGGACCTGGCGTGGAGAGAGAAGCTGTTTGGCACGACTTGGTCACAGAATATGAGGGCACATCTACATATAGAAGTTTATCTTTAGCATAACAGTCTTACATAAAAGCTTCTGCCAACTCATGTGCAGGGCCGCTGTGCCATTAGGCAGGTGCCGACAGTGCCAATGTTACAGGGGGCCATAAATCATTTTTAATGCCCCTGCTTAAAGAGGACCAACCACTGACATGGAGTATCAACAGCTGCATATACTGTATGTGAAAGAGCATAAGATGCTTAAGGTGCAATGCCTGTGGAATGTGCAGCTTCTGTCAAGAGGTGCGGTGCCACCCATGGCTAACCATGGTCATGTGTGATCCAATCACAAGGCAGGATAAAGAGAAGTTACCTGAAGTAGGATAGGCATTGTCATGGCTGAAGATCTATAATTTGCTTCTGTGCATTAAACTGAATGCAAAGATTAAATAATAATGGTAGCTGTCCTCCCGCAGCCACACGTGAAAATTTTGAATGGAGATAAAATTGTGGTTTCAAATACCTAATAATATACAGTAATAATATATATATATATATTTATATTTAAACCAAAAAAATACTACATTTTGCGCTTAGAAGATGTGCAGCACTACAGGAGGAATCTCTGTTAGAAGGAACCTGTACAACATAAACACATATAAAATTCCTAAGTGCGCTACGCGCAATCAAATTAAGAGAGTCTGAGTTAGCAGGTTGCTTGAATGTGAAAGTCTGTCCCCTAAACGTTTAAATAAGGTGTTCTCCTTTTGAACTGTTTGACATTAGACCATGAGGGATCCTGTGGGTATACCCTCCACCATTTTTGAGGAGCTTTGGACAGTTACCGCTGACTCACTAAATGTTGTAAATCTATTTGCGATTAACTGTGATATTTACAATGAACCCATTAGAAGTAGATATTTGATTATCAAACTTGGATCATATTTGGGCCCGATTGAGTCGTGATTAATCAGCTGAAGTACAGCGATACACATTAGCTTTCAATTATTACCTGTAAATCATACCCCTATGGGTTATCAATAAAAAAAATTTGATACCTACACCTGATGAAGTCAATTGCCCCTTTTGGCCTTCTGTTGGGTGATTTTCTGGTGGAGGGTATACCCATAGGATCCCTCATGGGCTAATGTCAGACAGTTCAAAAGGAAAACACCTTATTTAAACATTTAAGAGGACAGACTTTCACATTCAAGAAACCTGCTAACTCAACCTGTTTAATTGGATTACACATAGTTCACTTAGGAATTTTATATATATTGTGGTGAGAGGGGTTGTCTCTCACCTGAAGTGCCACATCTCTGTGGTATCTGCTCCCTCCAAGGGAGGCTAGAGTGAAGTCTCTGCATTCTGCAATAGCAGTGGAAGTGTGGAACTCCAAGGTTTTCACAGTTACACAGACCCAGCTGCAGTTCATCAGTAAGGGACAGGAAGAGTTTAAAACTCCAATACACCTAGTAATCTGGGCACTGATGCTGACTAGCAGCCAGTTTAGTAGGCTAGAATGTCATAGTGCCAGGGACCAAGGGCTATGGTGGGAGAGCATGGCCAATTGTGGCTGCAAGCCACTGTTGACTGCGAAGCATGAGGAGTGCTGGGACCTTTTATGTTAATTTGTTTATTTGTGTTATTTGCCTGTTTCCAGGCCTAAGCCTGTGCATGCTAAAGTGCAGTGTATGCTGCTATTACAAATCATTGCCATACCGAGTACCTGCTTGTCATCCTCATTTCTACACCCCATGTTACATTTGGTGGTCCATACCGGGAACTGCACTGCTGTCTTGCAGCACAAATGCCAGATGCCTCAGGCGTGGTAAAGGAACTGACAAAGCAGAACATTCGGTATACGGGAATACGGTTGGTGAACCAGAAAAAAAGCAGTTATATTAAGGACACTGTAACTTGCTGTGCACTGTAAGAAAGGCTGTTTGTGTATATACTTGGGGGAAAAAAAGATTTATTTCCTTTTTTTTCCCTACTGAGGTGCTTAAGACATATCAAATGTTGTATAATTAAGTTCACCTGCTGATGACTGAACAGAGCAGAACGCACATACTGAGAATTAATTAAGCACTACATTGCTGAAAGGATGTAGTGCTCTGTGTTCTGTTTAACCCCTGCATTGCTGAAAGGAAAAAAAAGTGTTTTGCCTCTGTTGTGCTGAACTTAGTTGACTGTGCATTTCTAAAGATATATTTATTTGTGTAAACTGGCTTGTCATTGCTCTTATTAAAAAGCCGCTAAGTACTTACATACACCTCCCACTGTAAAAACTGAGGAAGTTTTTTGCACTATAGTAAATTTGATAACCTCCCCTCAAAAGACAGAGGAGCAAATTTTACAATTAGTGACCCAGTCAGTGGGTACAGCTGCTGGCCATCTAAAGAAAATGTCTACCTCAGATGACCCAGAGGCGTATTTTTTAATATTTGACAGGGTGGCACAGTGCTTTAAGTGGCCAGCAGATACTGATAGACTTGCCCCCTATCTCACTGGTGAGGCTCAGAAAGCCTATGCTGATTTGTCCTTTGCTGATGTGGAGAAATATGACCTAGTCAAAGTGCCATTCTGGCCAGGTCAGGTCTCACTCCTTCTGAAAAAGCACAGCGCTTCCACGAATGGGCCCTATTACCAGGGGTCCCAATTCGAAAGCAGGTGGCAGAACGTGCAAGACAGGGGCGAAGTTGGCTCCAGCCAGAAAACCGCACTGCCACTCAAATTGTAGAGCCGGTAGTTGTTGACCAGTATATAAGAACCCTAGGGTGGAATATGCAGTGCTGGGTTATACACGCTGATCCTCAGAATTTAGAGGAATTAATTACAGTATTGGAACAGTATGAGACCACAGGAAATATGACAAAAATGCCAGAAAATAAAACAGGGAATGGGGGACCCGTTAAAATGGCACCCCATTGGCCTGTGACCCCCACTGTCACCCCTTCTCAAGGAAACACCACTTGAGATGCCAGGGTTATTTGCTATGAGTGCGAAGAGCCAGGTCATGTAAGGTGAGACTGTCTCAGAAAAACAGAGCTTATGGAGTGTGGGGTTGCTAGTATGGGTGCTACATACCCAGCTTTTTGCATGATGGTACCCCTGGATTCCAGACCCCTGTTAATGTGGGAAACTGTGTTACTGAATGGCTGAGAACTCCCAGCTATTATAGACTCAGGGAGTAAACTAACCTTGATCTCAGAGGCTATCCTGCCCAGGCCAGTGGAAAAGGTGCCTGGGTTAGTTGAAGTACTCTGTGTTCATGGATCCACATAAAACTTCTCCCTGGTGCGAGTGAGCCTCACCCTAAAGGGGCGCATTTATGAGGTGGTCACCATGGTTAGTCCTAAGCTCCTCTAACCTATCATATTGGGATGCAATTTTCCAGGATTTGTTGAGCTCATAAAGGAGCCATAGAGACAATGCCAATGTAAAGTCTCCAAGACCCTACCTCAGAAAAGGGATGAGTGGAAAATCATGGCCAGTCTTCTTTGGAGCTTTGGAGAGGGAAACTCTGTGCAATTAATGTCTGAGGAAAGAAATCCACAATACTTTGCCTGGTTACGGGCAGACAAAAATATTGGCCAGGTCAGGTCTCACTCCCAAAACAGATGTTGCCATGGATCTGCTGGAACCCGTCACCCCTGGGGGCCGTTCTAGTTCTCCTAGCCCTACAGAAGTTCTGCTGGTGGACACTTTGTCATCAGAACAGGGAAAAGAAGCAGAAGCCTTAGTTTGCAATAATCAAGATGTGTTTTCTTCCCTGCCAGGGTGCACTGCCTTAGGTGAGCATGAGATAAATACACCTGAAGGAGTGGTTGTAATGCAGCGACTGTATTGCATCCCTGAGGCGTGACGGCAAGCAGTCCAAGAGGTGAAAGAGATGCTTCAACTTGGGGTCATTAACGAGTCCAGAAGTAACTGGTCAAGTCCTTTTGTGTTGGTCCCCAAGCCATCAGGAGCCATATGTTTTTGTATCAGTAGAAATCAGTAGAAAATTTGGCAAGTAGCCTATATCTTACTACCCTGGACCTCACGAAGGGATATTGGCAAATTCCCTTAAGTGAGATCACCAAGGAGAAGACTGCCTTCTTGACGCCTGATGGCCTGTATCAGTATAAATTTGCTCCCATTTAGCCTTCATGGGGCACCAGCAACATTTCAGCGTGCCATGGATTGCCTGCTGACGCCACACTAGGGGTATGCTATAGTCTATCCAGACGACATTGTCATCTATATAGAATATTGAGAACACTTGCCCAAAGTCCAGAAAGTGCTAGACAGCTTTAGAAAGCACGAGGTTTACAGCTAAACCAGCCAAGTGTGCCATTGGACTTTCAGAGGCCAATTACCTTGGGTATGTGATTGGTAATGGGCAAGTGAAACCCCAACTGCAGAAAGTGGAGGCGATTCACTCCTTCCCAACACCATCCACCAAGAAACAAATGAGAACTTTCCTTGGTCTACTAGGATATTACCAACGTTTCATTCCAAATTTTGCATCCAGAGCTTTACCCCTGACTGAGACCCTTAAAAAAGCTCAACCAGAAAGATTTCTCTGGGCCAAAACAACTGAAGCAGGCTGGGAAGATATGAGGATGGCTTTGTGTTCCAAACCGAATCTACAGGCATCGGATTTCTGAAAACCCTTTGTCAGGCAAACCAATGCATCCACAACAGGCTTAGAAGCTGTTTTATCACAGTCCATTGTGGGCAAGGAAAGCCAATCATCTACTTAAGTAGAAAGCTGTTGCCATGAGAAACAAAATATGACATAGTAGAGTTAGAGTGTTTGGCGATAAAGTGGGCAGTAGAAGACCTGAAGTATTATCTTCTGGGATCAGAATTTGTATTAGTCATGAATCATGCACTTCTGAGGTGGATGCATCTCAACAAAGAAGTTAACCCCAAAAGATGTCAAGTAAGTCCTGTATGGGCGGCTCCCTCCAGGTGAAGATGCCGTGGAAGTCCTGGGTGAGGCAGCAGCCATCTAAAAGAGCTTAAAAGCTGCCGCCCACCAGGAGAAGCTGCAGGAAAATAAATTATTAAAACAATCAGTGTTCTTGGGGGTACTATAAGGTACCAGCGGGTCCTTAATCCCCCGCTTGCTGGTACTTGTGGTTCTCCAAGTACCAGCATGCGGGGGAGGCTTGCTGGGACCTGTAATTTGCTGCGCTATATAAGAAACTGTTAATAAATAAATAAATAGTCCTACTGTAAAATACAATATTTTAACTTTCATATACACCACACTACACTATTAACCCAGCACCCACCGGCCAGAGGTGCCGGGGATAGCCCCAGGCTATCAGTCCAGGCCTGGGGTACCCTGGAGAGGGGGACCCCTTTATGGGGGTCCCCAACTCCCCAGGGATTACTGGCCTGGGCTAACTAGCGGTCAGGGGTAATGCTTTGACTGGAGGACCCAGTGAATGGGCTCCCCTGGCTGGGCATTACCCCCCCGCTACAAAAAGTTTGGTGCTGGTTCTGGAATTTGCAGTGGAACCCTACGCATTTTTTCCCGTTTTTCAAGAACCAGGACCAGCTCGGAGCCCAGTGCTGGTTGTGCTTAATACAGTGGACCCCTACATCTTTTGTCCCCTGTATTTTGGCAACTAGGACTGGTTCTGAAAAACCCGGTGCTGGTCGTGCTTCATACGGGGGACCCCTACATCATTTGTCCCCTGTATTTAGCACAACATGTACTGGGTCTCCAGAGCCCGGGGCTGGTTGTACTTTTTTTGGGGGGGCACGCGTGTTTTTTTTTTACACAGGTTTTAATTTTTTCTAAACACAGAAGCACAGATGGAGCTCAATGATCCTGTCCATGCTTCTGTGTTTATTTATACACAGATGCAGGCATCATGGATGTTCCTGATCCGAGCCTGAATCTGCCTGCCACTAACGCCCGCTTCCTCCCCCGGGTCCTGCAGCACGCACCACCACCGCTAGTGCCTGCTACCTCCCCCGGGCCTGCAGCCCACACTGCACGCCCGCTTCCTTCCCCCAAGTAATACCTCCGCTACCGCCCGCAAAGGACCGCCATCTTTGTGCATCCAAGTGAAGCCACAGTGAGTACACCCCCTGCAGGAAATCTCCTACTGAGGCTGCGCAACAAGTTGAAGCTTCCTATCTGTATAATTTCTCAATTACCTGAACCTCAAAAGCACCTACTCTGGAACAATAGCTACCTAATAAAACAAACCCCAAGTCTAAATTTGCCCTATACCCTGACTTATGCCATCCCAAAAATCTCCCATAGAGAACAGCAGAAAAGTGGTCCTAACTGAGAGTGTCAGAAAAAAACTGACAGTTGGAACTTTAGATTACTCCCAAATCCTCAATTTAATTTTTTTGCCCTGAAATTTGGCATGCAGCACCAAGCAACAGTTCCACCCGTCCATGCCAAATTTCAGTTTGGTAACTCCAATAGCTTTTGAGGTGTAGCCCCTTAAACACAATGCCCCTCCCCCCATATGGAGTTCTCTATGGGAGAGTGCCGTTTTTTTCGATTCAGCCTTAATAGAAGGGCACGACTGTGCCCTTATAATATATATATGAAAGTGCTTCTGCATGGAAATGGCAAATTTATTGACTGTTGTGTCGTCTCATTATTCAAAACCCTGAGTGCCACTGTTAAGTGAGTACTACATATATATATATATATATATATATATATATATATATATATATATATATATATGAGGTATGTGCATATATATATTTATATACATATATATATATATATATATATGACTAACATATTTTTGATGGCTTTAGGATTAATTTCCAACAAAAACTAGTTGAAGATAGAAAACTATACTCCTTAGCAACTCATTGTTACACAGGAGTAAACACGTATGCCCTTTCATTCTCATTAATGGAAGAATGAGGTGTAAATGTAAATATCATCAGTCAGTCAAACACAGAATTCAAAGACAGTGATAATGTTACAGTGCTGTTGATATCCAATTATGTTAACCCGCTATGTAAAATATAGGGATCTATTTGTTAGCAAGCAATGATAACGCAGATTTCTTTTTGTTGCTGTACTGGAGTGGTAAGAGTTAACTTTTCAACTTTTGATAAATATACCCCAACTTGTTCTATTGTAGATATCAATGCATCTCAAAAGTGACTTGAAATGTTGAAGTATTACTTGTGCTATTTTTTACAGATTGTCAACAATTTCAGATTTTATTAGTTGAAATCTTGACATACAGTAACTGTTAGACATAATAAAATACACATATTTTCACCTCTTGTTTTTAGCAGGGACTAAGGGCCTGATTCAGAGCCGGACGCTACTTGCGCTCGCTCGTTCAGAAAAAGGGGCCGTCTATTTAAATTGAGCGCTCGCTCTTTGCGGTCTGTTGACGCCCCTATGTCTGAGAGAGCGAACGAAATATGCGCTCGCTATTTTGTAAAGACGCCCCCTGGCCGCTCGCATCCTACGTCATCTCCGCTATTTTGACCTTTTGACATGCCTGCGTTCGGATCACCACTCCCCATTTTCAAGCACCTTCCCCTGTTACCACCCACAAACGCAGGCATTCGCAATTTTGCAAGCGCTCAATTTCCGACCGCAATGACTGGTTGGCACATGCGCATTACGACCCATACGCATGCGCAGATGTGCGAACATCGCTCGGAGCGAACGAGCGGCCGCTTATGAGCGGCTCTGAATCAGGCCCTAATATACAGTATAGTATGTGTCAAATGTGCCCAAAGGTGGCAAATTCATACACAGCACTTAATTCTCCATTGCTATCTATATTGTTCTTTATGCTGTTGCCTACTTTCAGAAATGTTTTAGTTGCTGAAAGCCAAATAAATACATATTTTAACAGTGTTGAGGGTTGTGCTGCAGGTTTTGTTTTTTAATGTTATTTGGACTTTGGGCCTGATTCATTACGGATCACAACTGCAACAATATACGCAGATTGGCTGATGGTGCGTACTTCGCATGCATTGCAGTGCGCGTGCTTGAGTTGGCATTGCGATCGCACTGTGAACACCTATTCAGATACAAAGCCATCATAGATCAAGGGATGGGACGTCACCTTTTGGGGTGAGGTCGGGGGAGTAGCAGGAGAAACACAAGCGTGCCTGTCCGTTGTGCATGCATAAATTAGCCATTGCGACGGTATACGCAGCTTGAGTTCTCACTGCGTGTGACGAGGTTAGCAATTTCTGAGTAAGGTCAGACTTGTTGTAATTGTGCTTGAGGGGCCGATGTTACTCGGTGTTCCTGATGTATACACAGGACTGCAAGTTATTACGAATGTGAGATAGCGGCAGTGGGCGTTTCTATGCTGGCTGTGCGACAGCTTTGCGATTGCATTCATTAGCATATTTTCGTAGCAGATCTGCTTGCGTAATCGCAGCCGCGATCGCAATTGCGATATCTTTATCTTGATCCTAATTAGGAGTAAGTGCTCCTATTCTCTTAAATAGCTCCAGTTCCCATTGTTTCTTTACCTTCACATTATAAAGCTGAACTGATTATGCAGATACTACTGTATTTGAAATTAGGGATGGTTTTGGATATTTATTTATTTTATTTATTACCAGTTATTTATATAGCGCACACATATTCCGCAGTGCTTTACAGATAATATTCGGCCATTCACATCCGTCCCTGCCCCAGTGGAGCTTACAATCTATGGGCCTGATTCAGACCCACTCGCGAGCGGCTGTCCGCTCGCAAGTGGGTCGATGTTCTGGACTGAGCATGCGCACGACGGAGGGAGCTCCGTCGTGCGCATGCGCCAGACGCGACGAGCGAAGGAAAGTCCTTCACTCGTTGTGTCTGATCAAAGGGGGCGTGCTGTCGATGTTGATTGACAGCACGCCCCCTTTGGTAAGCGTGCCGGGGGCGTGCCTCCCTGATGGGGGCGTTCCCACGGGAACGCCTCCCGTCAGAAGCCGGCCCACTGACATCACTAGTGATGTCAGTGGGAGTGATTTTGGCTCTGATAGAGCCAAAATCACTCCGGAGCTTGCGGTTGAAAACCTCAACCGCAGGCTCCGGCTCACAGTTTCGATGGTCGCGATGGTCAAGACCATCGCGGCCATCAAACTACACGCTCGTATAGCCTGTGGGTGGTCACCCACAGCTATACGAGCGTCCAGGAGGACGCTCCTTTTTCATGGAGGCCGGCCCTCATTCAGAGCGTGCGCTCTGCTCAGAGCGTACGGCTCTGAATGAGGGCCTATATTCCCTACCACATGCCCACACACATACACACTGGGGGTAATTTTTGTTAGGAGCCAATTAACCTACCAGTGTATTTTTGGAGTGTGGGAGGAAACCGGAGTACCCGGAGGAAACCCTCGCAAGCACAGGGAGAATACACAAACTCCACACAGTTAGGGCCGTAGTGGGTATCGAACCAACGACCTCAGTGCTGTGAGGTAGTAACGCTAACCATATGTATCTCCTTCGAAGTTCTGGATCTGGATTTGGTTATGCAAAACCGGCCTTGCGTGTTTTGGTTTTGGATCTGTATTTTTATTAAAAAATTATAAAAACAGCTAAAATCACATACAGTAATTTGGGCCTATTTTTGTTCCTACAGTGTTATTAACCTTAATAACACTAATTTCCAGGCATTTCCAGTCATTATTAACCACCTCACAGCTCACAATATTGTTTTCACTACTTTTTTTCACCAATATAGGCCAAAGGCTGCAGCGAGCTGGCTGGCTAAAGTAAGCGACTTAGCAGTGGCACAAATGCACGGCAGCTTAAAAAAATATAGGACATCTGTGAAACATTGCCACACAGCAGTAGCAGATAGGATAACAGTTTAATAAACTATAAAAATGTCAGTCGGCAATGCCCCAAATTGTGCAAAATGTACAGAAAAGATGTGCAAGATGGAATTGTCCTTGGGCCCTCCCACCTACTCTTATGTGGGATATTAAAAAGGACATGCACAGTTTAACAAATCACTTTAACGACAAGGACTGAAACTTTTGTGGCTGAAGTCCTTGGTTTGTTTTGGCCCCCACAAAATAATATTTTGGAAGGACTACCTGCAATCATTAAGGAGGAGGTTGATGATAAGAGAGTTGGTGGTGGAGATTGCATGTGCTGGTCCAAACTGCTGGTAGCTGATACTGGACTGCTTGTTATTAATTTACAAATTATTAGAATTTGAACATGCTGCAAATGACATAACAGGGAGGAGGTGCCTAGATGGTTAACATCCCTACCTCTGCTAACTTTGGCTTCACAAATGGTACAGATGCCTTCACAACTGTTTACAGGATTTGGGTTAAAATAATTTCACACCCAAGACGTGGCTTTTCTGGTTTTATGCCCAGGCGTCACCCAAGCCTATAATACCAGTTTATATCATTACCACAGCCTATACTATCACCCCAGATTATACCAGCACCCAAGCCTGTACCGTCACCCCAGCCTGTAACCCCATTTTATATTGTCATCCCAGTTTATATAATCTCCCCAGCCTATAACCCCAGTTTATATTGTTACCCCAACCTATACCATCACCCCAGATTATACCAGCACCCAAGCCTATATCGTCACCCCATCCTGTGTTGTGTATAAATTACAGCTGCGCTCCCTGTTAGATTGGGGATTCATTAACCACTTTACTGGGTGTGAGCTCCACTTTAATCCAAATCACCACACCCTCTATACATCTTCTGACCTGGGCTACAGGAGGAGCAGATGCACTCTGGAATACAGCTGCATGGAGTTGCCCCTCTAACTCGCTGGAATTCAGGTAGAGGGACCATGGGTAGGAACACTATATCAGAGAATGCAGTTTTAGCTGCTTTATTCCATTTTTGAAACCATATTCCTCTAATTTCATCCATTGAAAATATGTTTATGTGAATCTCATCTGAGACGTTTGTGATGTAATAATGTTTTATATATTACGCATGTTATTTAGCACTTTGTAGTCGGTGTGTAGACTAATCATTTATTCATGATTGAGGAAAGAAGTGAAAGGTTGGATTTTTTTATTGCTAATTTTGTATTATTAAATTGTAAAATTGTGAATATTACACTGCGTTTCCACTTACAGTGTCACAAGATTTTTTCTGAATAAGAAAAGAATAACATACTATGCTACCACTTACAGTAACACAAGATTTTTTATGAATAAGAAGAAAAGAATAACATATTGCGCAACCACTTAGTGTCAAAAGATTTTTTATGAATAAGAAAAGAATACCACACTGTGCTACCACTTACAGTGTCACAAGTTTTTTTATGAATAACAAAAGAATAACACTCTGGGCTACCACTTACAGTGTCACAAGATTTATTATGAGTAAAACACTGCGCTACCACTTACAGTGTCACAAGATTTTTTATGAATAAGAAAAAAATAATAACATTTCTATTGCACAGCGCTAATGGTAGTTATATGCAAATTTAGCAGCTCCACTTTAAAAGTACATAGTATGATATAAAATAAGGAGTGCTTGTAAATATGTGTAAAGTGTATGTGTGTGCAATACCTGTTAAGAATAACAATAATTGTTAGTACATACATGTTTAAAAGCTCTTCTTGTTGCAGTTATAAATTAGTCCATACTGGGAGGCTAGGGGTTCCGATAGTGCCGACTAATGCCCGCATCTAAAAAGGTTGCAGATGAGAGCTAACTAACTGGCCCTAATACTGCCTACCTTCTTTTTCGTATTCTGCCGTTCCCAACTGGTTTACACTGTGTGTGTCTCTTATGCCCAGTTGTTACAAGCTGGTTCTCTCCATGTGCGTCACCTTCATTTGTTTGGCGGAGCAGTATGGTGACATTGCTTCCGGAGCTGTGGTATGGTCTTGTCGCTTCTAACACGTTTCAGGCTTATGCCCTTTGACAAGGATAGCGTCTGAGCTCTTGGGTCTCCTTTTTGTTAGCAAATCTTTATTGAATAATTAGTCTGATTAAAAGAATAATTTGTATTATTATCTTTTAAAAAGGTATTGTGCTACTATATGTGAATATATAAAATGAATTAAATACTGATAACATTAATGAGATTAAAAATCAGTGGTGTGTAATTTGTCTGTTATAATATTAAAAAAAATAGTTAAAATGGACATGATTTTTAAAAAAATTATAAGAATGCATTAAATTATATATCTTTGTTTAAACCTGCAGGTTGTAGGGTTTGCATCAAATAAATCCATTTTGTCTCTTTTTTTTTTAATTCCTGGGAGATGTTTCCTCCCCTCCAATTCTTTGGTACTATTTGGAACCCCATAAATTTAAGTCCAGCGGGATCTTTTTTGTGATGATCCATGAAGTTTTTTGAGATGCTATGGGTTTGTATACCCTTTTTAATGTTAAAAATGTGCTCTGCAATCCTAATTTTCAGCTTTCTTTTCATTTGTCCAATATATTGGTGTCCGCACGGGCACTCTAATAAATAAATAAGTCCTTCCGTCAAACAGGAGATTTCGACTTTTATTTCATATTTCTTTTTTGTTACGTTTGATTGAAACTCTATTAGCGGTTTTGTCATTTTTTTCTTTGTGGTTTTACATGCCAGACAGTTCAGGCAATAGAAATAATCTTTCTTATCTGTTCCTGTATGGTTTTTTTCCTTTTCTTTAATTTAGCTTTTCATTCATTCTAGTTTTAAACTTTGTGCCTTCCTATATATAATCCTTGGTCTTTCTTGAATGAGTGGCTGTAGTTGTTTATCCAGCTGTAGAATATGCCAATGTTTTCTTAGTATTGCCTCAAAAACATGATGTTGACCTTTGTATTGTGTTATGAAGGCTATTTCGGGACCGTCCTGGTTATTTTTTTGTTTATATAGAACCATCTCTCTCCTATTTAATAGACCTACTTTTTCTATTTAATTCTGTAATTCAACTTTATCATATCCCTTCTGCATGAATTTCATTTTCATTTTTTCACTATGTTGCAAATATGTTTTGCAACAGGAAACATCTCCTAGGAATTAAAAAAGAAAAAACCCTACAACCTGAATGTTTAAACATAAATATATAATTTAATGCAATCTCATAATTAAAAAAAACATGTCCGTTTTAACTAATTTATTAGATCTTATAACAGACAAATTACACACCATTGTTTTTTACTCTCATTGATTTTATTAGTATTTAATTAATTTTATATATTCATATATAGTAGCGCAATACCTTTTTAAATTATTTAAAATATATATTTTTATAACCATAGAGTATTTTAAAACATGGCAATCATCTGTTTTAAATGAAAAAGGATTGAACCAAGGTCCGCTTTTAATCAGACTAATTATTCAATAAAGTTTTGCTAACAAAAAGGAGGCCCAAGAGCTCAGATGCTGTCCTTGACAAGTTGGAAGCGACAAGACCGTACCACAGCTCTGGAAGCAATGTCATCATACTGCTCCGCCACACAAACAAAGGCGACACACATGTCGAGAACCAGCTTGTAACAACCAGGTGTAAGAGACTCACATGGAGGGAACCAGTCAGCAAACTGGCAGAACGCAACAAAGAAGGTAGTCAGAATTAGGGCCAGTTAGTTAGCTCTCATCTGCAACCTTTTTAAATGTGGCCATTAGTCGGCACTATAGGAAACTTGGGCCTCCCAGTACAGACTAATTCAAAACTGCAACAAGAAGAGCTTTTAAACATTTATGTACTAACAATTATAGTTATTCTTAACAGGTATTGTGCACACATACACTTTACACATATGTACAAGTGCCCCATATTTTATATCAAGAAACAAATAACACACTGCACTATCATTTACAATGTCACAAGAATTTTTATGAATAAGAAGAAAATAATAACACACTGTGCTACCACTTACAGTGTCACAAGATTTTTTATGAATAAGAAAAGAATAACACACTGCTCTACAATTTACAGTGTCACAAGATTTATTATGAGTAAAACACTGCACTACCACTTACAGTTTCACAAGATTTTTTATGAATAAGAAGAAAAGAATAACACTGTGCTACCACTTACAGTGTCACAAGATTTTTTATGAATAAGAAGAAAATAATTACTCAATGCGCTACCACTTACAGTGTCACAAAATTTTTTATGAATAAAAAGAAAAGAGTAAAACACTGCGCTACCACTTAGTGTCACAATATTTTTTATGATTAAGAAATGAATAACACACTTCGTTACCACTTACAGCGTCACAAGATTTTTTATGAGTAAGAAGAAAAGAATAACACACTTCACTATAACTTACACTGTCACAAGTTTTTTTTATGAGTAAAACACTGCAGTACCACTTACATTTTCAAAAGATTTTTCATGAATAAGAGGAAAAGAATAACACACTTCGCTACCACTTAGTGTCACAAGATTTTTTATAAATAAGAAGAAAAGAAAAACAAACTGTGCTACAATTTAAAGTGTCACAAGATTTTTTATGAATAAGAAAGAATAACACACTTCACTACCACTTACAGTGTCACAAGTTTTTTTATGAATAAGAAGAAAAGAATAACACACTGCACTACCACTTACTGTGTCACAAGATTTTTTATGAATAAGAAGAAAAGAATAACACACTGCGCTACCACTTACAGTGTCACAAGATTTTTTATGAATAAGAATAAAAGAATAACACACTGCTCTACCACTTACAGTGTCACAATATTTTTTATGAATAAAAAAGAACACACTGCGTTTCCACTTAGTGTCTCAATAATTGTTATGAATACACTACGCTATCCCTTACAGTGTCACAATACATGTTGAATATTACTCTGCATTCCCACTCAGTGTCACAATATGTGTATATTACACTGTGGTTATACTTACAGTGTCACAATATTTTTTATAAAAACTGCGCTACCACTTACAGTTACTCAAAATACATGTTGAATATTGCACTGCATTTCCACTTACAGTGTCACAGTAATCATTATTTTTTATGAATACACTGCTCTTTTCCTTACAGTGTCACAATACATGTTGAATATTACACTGCATTTCCACTTAGTGTTACAATATGTGTATATTACTCTGTGGTTACACTTACAGTGTCACAAACTGTGCTACGATGTATAGTGTCACAATACATATATGAATATTACACTGTGGTCTGACTGGCAGTGACACAGTAAAATAATATAGTACACTGGGGTACAGCACAAAAAAAATTATATTATTTAGCTTTCATTACCTTTTTTTTCTTTTACCATGGACACCATTGGATTAACAGAGCAACCCCTGGATGGACACAGCAGCCTTTGCCCCTGGATGGAAACAACAGCCTCTGGATGGACACAGCAGTGCCTGCCCTGGATGGATGCAGCAGACCCTGGATGGACACAGCAGCCCCTGCCCTGAATGGACACAGCAGCCACTGCCCCTGGATGGACACCGCAGCCACTGGATGGACACTGCAGCCCCTGTCCTGGATGGACACAGCAGTCTCTGGATGAACACAGCAGCCCCTGTCCTGGATGGACACAGCAGCCCCTGGATGGACAGCCAGCCACTGCCCCTGGATGGACACAGCAACCTCTGGATGGACACAGCAGACATTACCCCTGGATGGACACTGAAGCTCCTGTCCTGGATGGACACAGCAGTCCCTGGAGGGACACAGAAGCCACTGACCCTGGAAGGACACAGCAGACACTGCCCCTGGATGGATACAGCAACCCCTGATGGACACAGCTGCCTCTGCCCTGGACAGGCACAGCACCCGTGGACAGACACAGCACCCCTGGATAGACACAGCACAACTGCACAGACATAGCACATCTTCTCACTTCACTCACCACAGCCAAAGTGAAATGGTGCAGATGACCGGGTACCTTTATAATATCCAAAACCCACAAGAATCAGACATCGGGATGATGACATTTTGCCTTGTTTTGGGATCAGAGTCTGGTGGGAAAACCCGAGCTGGATTCGGATTCCAGCCTGGATTGCGAAGTCCGGGTGGGTCCGGTTCTCTGAGAACTGGATCCGCTCATCTCTTTTAGAAATATTTCCTTCTTTAATTTCTATAGACTATTTTAGACTAAATATTCCTATAGTGAGAATATATGGGATCACAAAAAGAATCTACCAACCCAGAATATGGGGCCTATTCATAATCGGAGGCAGTATGGCCTCCGATGATGAAGAATTGAACTCACTGCGAGTGATACTTAAGTCCAATCCAACTCACAACGGGGAAAATGTGACACTGGAGCAGTTCATTATTGCTCTGGTACGGGGACAGCTGCTGAAAAAAGCAGCTTTCCCCTTGGTTAGTATCGTAGCTAAAGATGTAGCCGCATTACTTACCTCCTCCCCGTCGTTCGAGCTACACATGCGTGACCCGAGGTCACCGAGGAGGTAGTGAGGAGGCTGTGGAGGGATCCGCTTGAATCCTTCTTCGCATCCCTGGAACTCCTTCCCATATGAAGGAGCGGAGATCCAAGAACAAGCACCGTCTGAAGATGGCGCTTGTTCTCGGCAGCAAACTCCAAATCTTTCAGTTTTCAGAGTTTGCTGAATATCAGGAGGTCCTTTTCGGACCCCTGCTGATGAATGGCCCGTTAACTAAAATATGTGGAGACTAGCCCCTCAATCTCAATAAGAAAAGTTTGAAAAAACCTTTGGTGCTACTAGTGTTTTATGGATCCAGAGTAAAGAAAAATCTCAAGTTCCTTAGTGAAGTTTCCCACGTGATTGATCTTTCAAGATGAAGTCCTCTATCAGCTGTGAGATATTACTCTCAATCCAAATGGTTAAGTCTCACATGGGATTTCATATAAAGAAATAGATAGCTCATATAGTGTAGTAATTTTAATAAACTTTGATATCAATTTATTCACATATATCTTTTAAAAAAAATGAGCATACATATAAATAAAGTAATTGTCCTGTCATTTTTGATAATATGAGAAAGCGTACCATGTGGAGCTCCTAACGAGAAGCAACAAGGTGAGTATTAACTAGGGAGTTTCTGGAATCCTCCTTTTCCCCTTAGTGGCAAGTCGCTGGGGCATTCACAGGGTGTCCACTGTGTGGTTTAACAGGTGAGTAGCCAAACAACCAATGCGTTTCGAATCCATGGATTCTTCCTCAGGGCTGGATATTCTCATATGCATGACTAGTGTCTATTTAAGAGGGATTTGACCCGGACGTGATCCGAGTGCCCATTCATTGCATACTGTTACATAATAGTCAAATATTGCGGATACTTGATCAAATTACATACATATAATATACACATTATAAAACAATATCATAAAAGTGGTTAAAAAAGATGAATGTTTTACATTATTTTAAATATTTCCGGTTCAGTAAAGCTTTATATGAGCTATCATTTTTATGAAATCCCATGTGAGACTTAACCATTTGGATTGAGATTAATATCTCACAGCTGATAGAGGACTTCATCTTGAAAGATCAATCACGTGGGAAACTTCACTAAGGAACTTGAGATTTTTCTTTATTCTGGATCCATAAAACATTAGAAGCGCCAAAGGTTTTTTCAAACTTTTTCTTATTGACAGTGGTGGTTGGGTGCCATCCAGAAATCACCTGGCTGCTACATTAGGGATTTCTGAACTATCCTCTTATTGTAGCCCCTCAATCTGTTTGGAGCAGAATGGATTTTTCAGCTGGATAGTGAATTATTTCACTTACTGACTAGAGATGCTTAATAACTGAAATTGCATGCTTGGAAATAAATGTGGATCTTCGCCTGTACAAAGTGCTGTCTGTATCTAAGCGACTGCACCGCCATCTGCTTTTGAAAGTAGCTTTTATCACTATTAGGGGCAAATGTAATAAGCTCAGGAAAGTGATAAATTGGATAGTGATAAATTACCAATTAATCAACACCTAACTGACATTTTTCAAAAGCAGCCTGTAATATAACAGTTAGGAGCTAAGTGGCTGGTAGTTTATCACTTTCCAATTTATCACTTTCCAGAGCTTAGTGCATCACCCCCTTAGTGTGTTTTTGCACTAGCCCTATACCTGATGCATGAGATCCGTCTGAAATCAGACAAATGTTTGCATTGCTCATAATTCTGCCTTCGGAACACTTAGCCTTCATTCAAACACCAAGCCGCCGCCCAGTAAAACCTGCAAGTGGAGATGAAGCATGTATGACTCTGGATCATCTGTAGTTTCTTATTGTTGTGTATGCTCAGCTCAAAAGCATGCGCCATGTGAAATTACAAGACTCATCAGCAAACGGACATCTATGCAACACTGAATCAGCCCCTGAATGAATACTAATTTAGTGGTTTTATTATTTCCTGGTCCTGGCAGTATAGTGAACGTTGGTTGCCCAGGAAATACAATTAAACATACTGGCTGACAATGGAGAAACTGAGAATATGTTATAACTGAGTCTATCCTTCCATAATGGATGCTGCTCCTGTTTCAGTTATAGGCTGGTAGTAATGCACTGCACTGTGATGTCACACACAGTGTCACACTCCCAGCCTGTTGGTACTGACACAGAGGAGCAAGCTCTGAGACTGACATACCCCTCATCTGTCTGTCAAACTCCACTTGGCTATAGTGACTTATATGTAGACATTGTAAAGGGGGAGGGTCTAATGTGCCTAGTAACCATGAATGGGTTCTGTCCTTTTTATTTATCTTATGCAGTTAATACAACTACATTAATTTGTTCCTAAATTTATTCTGCAGCTTGAAAACTTTATAGACAACATGGGACTGGCTCTGAGTCGGAAGCAAAAGGCTTTTGCATAGAGCCTATGCGTAAATGTGAGTCAGACAAAACTCAAATGCAACTGTCTTTCCATGAAATTGGGCATTTGTGGCAGTAAGTGGGCGGGCAACAACAATGCAAGCACACAGAACCACCTTGTCTTGTAATAGGGCCATGAGACAGTCATGGTAGTGTCATGGGCCTGTATCAAACTCTCTGAGCTATTCTGAGCCATGCAAACGAGGGAGGAAGCCCATTTCTGATGAATCTCTTGCACCTAGCATGGGGTCTAATGCAAGTGCAGATACTATTGAATCATGATGGTTGCTTTGGCTGACATACAATCATATGGCAGTGTAGGTTTCCACTTGCAGATGCACAAACTCCCCCGCATTAGACCTTTGGAATCTTGCGTTACCATAAATAGTAAATCAGCCTGCAGCTACAGCCACTGTGCTTGTGACTTAGAAACAATCCCCAAGGGACTGAAGCATGGTTGATCGCAAGTTAGTTGTAATTGCTCCCACAGAACTAAATGCATATAGTCGCCTGTATGCAAAGTTGTGTACTTATTATTCTTGTTTCATTCATTTAAAAAATATACACTATATTTTAGGGGTGAGCGGGATCGGATTTCTGAAATCCGAACGCCCCCGAGCCCCCCCGATCCGAGGCCGATCCGAGTCAGGCTCGACTTTTCCCGCCTGACTCGGATCTGAAATCGAGGCAAAACGTCATCATCCCGCCTTCCGGATCTCGTGGGTTTTGGATCCTATATAAGATACCCGTGTCGGCGCCATTTTCTCACTCGGCTGTGGACAGTGAAGAGGGAGGGTGGGAGTTAGGGCTGGCTGGGCTGTGTAGTGTAGTGTAGTGCAGAGTAGTGTTGTGCTGTGCTGTGCTGCGCTGTGCTGCTGTTGTCCATAGGGGTTGTGTCCACTACTTCAAAGTCCATAGGGGCTGGCTGTGTTGTGCTGTGCTGCTGTTGTCCATAGGGGCTGTGTCCACTACTTCAAAGTCCATCGGGGCTGGCTGGACTGTGTTGTGCAGTCAGTTGTCCATAGGGGCTGTGTCCACTCCAAAGTCCTGTGCAGTGTCCCAGTCCTAAAGGGGTGCTGTAGTGTTGTCCAGGGGGTGCTCTGTCCATCAGGGGTGCTCCCCCAAAGTGCTAAAAAAAATATTTTTTTTCTGTGTTTTTGAATTGTGTGCGCAGTAGTTGCACGTGCATCAACAAAGTAGTGCCAAGCGTGCGCCTGTGTCATAAGTAAAGGGCCGGCTGGCTTGACCGTTAAAGGGTGCTGTAACCAACAAAGTACACTCCAAACCAAATAAAAAAATATTTTCTGTGTTTGTGAATTGTGTGCGCAGTAGCCGCACATGCATCAACAAAGTAGTGCCAAGCGTGCGCCTGTGTCATAAGTAAAGGGCCGGCTAGCTTGACCGTTAAAGGATGCTGTAACCCCCAAAGTACACTCCAAACCAAATAAAAAAATATTTTCTGTGTTTGTGAATTGTGTGCGCAGTAGCCGCACGTGCATCAACAAAGTAGTGCCAAGCGTGCGCCTGTGTCATAAGTAAAGGGCCAGCTGGCTTGACCATTAAAGGGTGCTGTAACCCCCAAAGTACACTCCAAACCAAATAAAAAAATATTTTCTGTGTTTGTGAATTGTGTGCGCAGTAGCCGCACGTGCATCAACAAAGTAGTGCCAAGCGTGCGCCTGTGTCATAAGTAAAGGGCCGGCTGGCTTGACCGTTAAAGGGTGCTGTAACCCCCAAAGTACACTTCAAACCAAATAAAAAAATATTTTCTGTGTTTGTGAATTGTGTGCGCAGTAGCCGCACGTGCATCAACAAAGTAGTGCCAAGCGTGCACCTGTGTCATAAGTAAAGGGCCAGCTGGCTTGACCGTTAAAGGGTGCTGTAACCCCAAAGTACACTTCATACCAAATAAAAAAATATTTTCTGTGTTTGTGAATTGTGTGCGCAGTAGCCGCACGTGCATCAACAAAGTAGTGCCAAGCGTGCGCCTGTGTCATAAGTAAAGGGCCGGCTGGCTTGACCATTAAAGGGTGCTGTAACCCCAAAAGTACACTCCAAACCAAATAAAAAAATATTTTCTGTGTTTGTGAATTGTGTGCGCAGTAGCCGCACGTGCATCAACAAAGTAGTGCCAAGCGTGCGCCTGTGTCCCATAAGTAAAAGGCCGGCTGGCTTGTCCGTTAAAGGGTGCTGGAACCCCCAAAGGGCATTCCAAACAAAATAAAAAAAAATATTTTTTGGGGTTTGTGAGTTGTGTGCGCAGTAGCCGCACGTGCATCAACAAAGTAGCGCCAAGCGTGCGCCTGTGTCCCATAAATAAAGGGCCGGGTGGCTTGACCGTTACAGGGTGCTGTAACCCCCAAAGTACACTGCAAACCAAATAAAAAAATATTTTCTGTGTTTGGGAATTGTGTGCGCAGTAGCCGCATGTGCATCAACAAAGTAGTACCAAGCGTGCGCCTGTGTTCCATAAATAAAGGGCCATCTGGATTGACCACTAAAGGGTGCTGTAACCCCCAAAGGGCACTCCAAACAAAATAAAAAATTTTTTTCTGTGTTTGTGAATTGTGTGCACTGTGGCTGCACGTGCATCAATGAAGGAGCAGCGCCAAGCGTGCGCCTGTGTCCCATAAGTAAAGGGCCAGCTGGCTTGTCTGTTAAAGGGTGCTGTAACCCCCAAAGTACACTCCAAACAAAATAAAAAAATATTTTCTGTGTTTGTGAATTGTGTGCACTGTGGCTGAACGTGCATCAGCAAAGGAGCAGCGCCAAGCGTGCGTCTGTGTCCCATAAGTAAAGGGCCGGCTGGCTTGTCCGTTAAAGGGTGCTGTAACCCCCAAAGGGCACTCCAAACAAAATAAAAAATATTTTCTGTGTTTGTGAATTGTGTGCACTGTGGCTGCACGTGCATCAACAAAGGAGCAGTGCCAAGCGTGCGCCTGTGTCCCATTAGTAAAGGGCCGGCTGGCTTGTCCGTTAAAGGGTACTGTAACCCCCAAAGTACAATCCAAACAAAAAAATATATATATTTTCTGTGTTTGTGAATTGTGGGCACTATAGCTGCACGTGCATCAACAAAGTAGTGCCAAGCGCGCGCCTGGGTCATAAGTAAAGGGCTGGCTGGCTTGACCGTTAAAGGTGCTGTAACCCCCAAAGTGCACTCCAAACAAAATAAAAAATATTTTCTCTGTTTGTGAATTTTGTGCACTGTGTCTGCACATGCATCAACAAAGGAGCAGCTCCAAGCGTGCTCCTGTGTCCCATAAGTAAAGGGCCAGCTGGTTTGTCCGTTAAAGGGTGCTGTAACCCCCAAAGGGCACTCCAAACAAAATAAAATAATATTTTCTGTGTTTGTGAATTGTGTGCACTGTGGCTGCACGTGCAGCAACAAAGGAGCAGCGCCAAGCGTGCGCCTGTGTCCCATTAGTAAAGGGCCGGCTGTCTTGTCCGTTAAAGGGTACTGTAACCCCCAAAGTACAATCCAAACAAAAAAAATATATATTTTCTGCGTTTGTGAATTGTGTGCACTGTAGCTGCACGTGCATCAACAAAGTAGTGCCAAGCGCGCGCCTGTGTCATAAGTAAAGGGCCGGCTGGCTTGACCGTTAAAGGGTGCTGTAACCCCCAAAGTGCACTCCAAACAAAATAAAAAATATTTTCTGTGTTTGTGAATTGTGTGCACTGTGGCTGCACATGCATCAACAAAGGAGCAGCGCCAAGCGTGCGCCTGTGTCCCATAAGTAAAGGGCCGGCTGGCTCATTTCTTAAAGGGTGGTGTAACCCACAAAGTGCACAAGTCTCCAACAAAAATAAAAAAATATTTTTTGTGTTTGTGTGCACCTTAACCGCACGTATATATCAAATCAATATAACATAAATAAAGGACCAAACTTTCTCCGATAAAAATAAAATAGGGAAAGATCAAGACCCACTTCCTCCTAGTGCTGAAGCTGCTGCATCAACATCGTCTGCCAAGGCCGATGCCCAATGTCATAGTAGAGGGCACATACAATCCCAAACGACAAAGTTCAGGAAAATGACCTTAAAAAAAACATTTAAATCATCTGAAGAGAAACATAAACTTGCCAATATGCCATTTATGACACGGAGTGGCAAGGAACGGCTAAGGTATTTCCCTATGTTCATGACTAGTGGTTCAGCTTCACATGACGATGGAAGCCCTCCTCCCGCTAAAAAAATCAAACGAGTTAAGCTGGCAAAAGCACAGCGAAGAACTGTGCGTTCTAAGAAGATATCACAAATCCCCAAGGAGAGTCCAATTGTGGTGGTGGTTGTGATTCCTGACCTTCCCAGCACTGGACGGGAAGAGGTGGCTCTTTCCACCATTTGCACGCCCCCTGCAAATGCTGAAAGGAGCACCCACAGTCCACTTGCTGATATGCAAATTGAAGATGTCACTGTTGAAGTACAACAGGATGAGGATACTGGTGTAGCTGGTGCTGAGGAGGAAGTTGGCGAGGAGGATTCTGATGGTGATGTGGTTTGTTTAAATCAGGCTCCGGGGGAGACAGTTGTTGTCCATGGGATGAAAAAGCCCATCACGGTCATGCCTGGGCAGAAGACCAAACATTCCACCTCTTTGGTCTGGCAATATTTCTATCCAAATCCGGACAACAACTGTCTTGCCATATGTACCATAGGTAAAGGTGAAATAAGTAGGGGTAGGGACGTTAACCACCTAGGAACATTCTCCCTTATACGGCACCTGCAGCGCGTTCATAAAAAGTTACTGTCAAATTCAGAAACTTTGGCTAAGACCGTAAGCAGTCCAGGGACACCTAAATCCCGTTGTCCTGTTGTATCCAAGCGCCTGCAAACCACATCGTCAACTCCCTCCTCGTCAATTTCCTCCTTAGTCAGGATCGGAAGTAGTCCTGCAGACCATGTCTCTGGCATGACTGACTCTCCTATCTGGGATTCCTCTGGAGGATCCTGTTTTGCTACGCCTCCTGCTGCCACTGCTGCTGTTGCTGGGAGTCGTTCATCATCCCAGAGAGGAAGTAGGAACACCACTACTTTTACTAAACAATTGACCCTCCAACAGTCCTTAGCGAGGAGGATGAAGTACGACAGCAGTCATCCTGAAGCAAAACGTATAACTGAGGCCTTGACTGCTATGTTGGTGTTAGACGTGCATCCGGAATCTGCCATTAGTGCAGTGGGATTTAGACAATTGATGGAGGTAGTGTGTCCCCGGTTCCAAATCCCGTCTAGATTCCTCTTTATTAGGCAGGCGATACCGAGACTGTACAGAAACGTCAGAAAAAGTGTCCTCAGTGTCCTGAAAAATGCGGTTGTACCCAATGTCCACTTAACCACGGACATGTGGACAAGTGGAACAGAGCAGACTAAGGACTATATGACTGTGACAGCTCACTGTATCAGTGATGTATCACCTTACGCAGCAACAACAGCAGCGTCACCAGTAGCAGCATCTCAGAAACGCCAGTAGCAGCATCTCAGAAACGCCAGATCTTTCCAAGGCACTCTACGCTGTGTATCACCGGTTTCAGTAAGAGGCACACCGCCGACAACCTCTTAGAGAAACTGAGGGAAATCATCGCCCAGTGGCTTACCCCACTTAGACTCTCCTGGGGATTTGTGATATCTGACAATGCCACCAAAATTGTGCAGGCATTACATCTGGGCAAATTCCAGCACATCCCATGTTTTGCTCACACAATAAACTTGGTGGTGCAGATTTTTCTGAAAAGTGAAAGGGGCGTGCAGGAGACGCTTTGGGTGGCCCGAAAAATTTCTGCCCACTTTCGCCATTCAGCGACTGCGTGCCGAAGACTGGAGCGCCAGCAAACACTCTTGAACCTGCCCCGCTTTCACCCGAAGCAAGAGGTTGTGATGCGGTGGAACTCAACCCTCTATATGCTTCAGAGGATGGAGGAGCAGCAAAAGGCCATTCAAGCCTATACATCCACCTATGACATAGGCAAAGGAGGGGGTATGCACCTGACTCAAGCGCAGTGGAGAATTATTTCCGTGTTGTGCAAGGTTCTCCAGCCCTTCGAACTTGCCACACGTGAAGTCAGTTCAGACACTGCCAGCTTGAGTCAGGTCATTCCCCTCATCAGGCTTTTGCAGAAGCAGCTGGAGAAAGTGAAGGAGGAGCTAAGACGGAGTGATTCCGCTCGGCATGTGGGACTTGTGGATGAAGCCCTTCATTCGCTTTGCCAGGATTCCAGGGTGGTCAATCTGTTGAAAACAGACCACTACATTTTGGCCACCGTGCTCGATCCTAGGTTTAAAGCCTATGTGGTGTCTCTCTTTCCGGCTGACACAAACCTGCAGAGGTGCAAAGACCTGCTGGTGAAAACACTGTCAGCTGAAGCGGAATGTGACACGTCAACAGCTCCTTCATTTGCTCCCGCTACTGGGGCTGCCAGGAAAAAACTTAGGTATCCTAAGCAACCCGCTGGCGGTGATGCAGGGCAGGCAGGACCAAGTTTGGACATCTGGTCCAGACTGAAGGACCTGGCAACAATTTCTGACATGTCTACTGTCACTGCATATGATACTGTCACCATTGACAGAATGGTGGAGGATTACATCGGTGACAGCATCCAAGTAGGCATGTCAGACAGTCCATATCTGTACTGGCAGGAAAAAGAGGCAATTTGGAGGCCCCTGTACAAACTGGCTCTATTTTACCTGAGTTGCCCCCCCTCCAGTGTGTACTCCGAAAGAGTGTTTAGTGCAGCTGGGAACCTTGTCAGCGAAAGGCGTAGGAGGTTGCTTCCACAAAATGTGGAGAAGATGATGTTCATAAAAATGAATTACCAACTCTTCCAGGGAGACCAGCCTCCAGAACGTACAGAGGGACCTGTGGTGGTGGATTCCAGTGGGGACGAGTTAATAGTCTGTGAGGATGAGGATGTACACAACACTGAAGAGGGTGAGGAATCGGTGGATGAGTTGGATGAGGATGACATCTTGACTCCGTAGAGCCAGTTTGTGCAGGGACAGATTAATTGCCAGCTTGTTTTGTGGGGGCCCAAACGAACCAATCCTTTCAGCCACAGTTGAGTGGCAGACCCTGGCGCTGAAATGATTGGTTTGTTAAAGTGTGCATGTCCTGTTTATACAACATAAGGGTGGGTGGGAGGGCCCAAGGACAATTCCATCTTGCACCTCTTTTTTTTCTTTGCATTATGTAGTGTTTGGGGCCTAGTTTTTCAAACTGCCATCCTGTCTGCCACTGCAGTGCCACTCCTAGATGGGCCACGTGTTTGTGCCGCCCACTCGTGTCGCTTAGCATAGCCTTTTGGACATAAAAACACTATTGTGAGGTGTGAGGTGTTCCGAATAGACTGGATATGAGTGGAAATTAAGATTATTGAGGTTAATAATAGCATAGGAGCAGAAAAACAAACATATTCTGTGATTTTAGCTGTTTTTATTCTTTATTTAAAAAAAATACAGATCCAAAACACAAAACCCAGAACCCAAAACACGGAAGGGTGGTTTTGGCAAAACCAATCCAGATCCAAAACACGAAGAAAGATCCAGATCCAAAACTAAAACACAAAACACGAAAAGTGGCCGGTGCACACCCCTAATATGAATCAACACTATATTCTTTTATACATGTATTTTCATGGCCCTACACAAATGAGGAGAAACTTGCTATTAGTAGTTAATAATGTAGCCATGGTTCTGCACACAATATTGTACCTTGCTGAGCACTATAAGAAGCTCCCGTCACCGCTTAGTGCTGGCCTTAATCTGTAAAAATAACTGAACTGGGGGAATTAACCTTTTGACACTCAAGGCCTGGGCAGACAGTGCCAACTGCCCTAACATTCACTCCCTAATTTGTTGTGAAGGTAAACTTATTAATTCTGACCCACATACATCAAAATAAATCTACATGTTGGATGCAGCAGGTGCATCAATGATTGGGAGAAAAGGAAATAAATTATGTTAAAAAATAAAACACAGGAAAAAATGAAAAAAAAAAGACACCAGGAGCAGGGCTGGGCCCGGGGACTTTTGAGGGTGTGGCCTAATCGGGGAGGCTTGGCCAAGTCCCCTTAGCAAAAAATATAAAAAACAGTATTTGCATGGGGCACCTTGAGCCCCTCAGCCAGGGGCAAATCGAGGAAAAGGGGGTGATTAGTGTGACTGTTTCCCCTGCATAGGCAGAGGATACTGCTGCTGCTAAGTGGCAGCAACCTCCACAGCCCCGCTGCCCCCCTCCTCTTGGTGGCCTTGATCAAGAGGACACATACTTTGATTACTATCCCTTAATACTTACTTGATATGCATTTCACAGAGACTGCTATAGAGCCTCCTCTGTCTGTGACACGTGCTGAGGTCTGGAGTGGGGGTGAACCATGCCGAAGAGAGGGAAAGAAAGGAAAAGTAATTAAGGAGAGAAAGAAACCGTATTAGAAAGTGAAAGGCGGAGCCCAGGAGATAGAATGGGAGCCAGCCGGATCAAAGAGGCAGCCTACTGACCTGATCGGCTACAAACCCTGTGTGTCAGCCTAGTCATCCTGCTCTAGGCAGATAGACAGGCTACTCAGCCATTCAGGATATTGGGATGATCCCTGATGCAAGCAGCAATGTATTTTATGTATTTTATACAGTGGCTGGTCCCTGAGGAGGATCCAGCAAGAATGTCCCAAATGGCTAGACAAAACGGTGCAGTTCCAGCACTCCTTTCTTCCAAGTTCATAGCAGCACAACTGTGGGTGCAGTGTGGGCCAATAAGTTAAGGAGATAGCTTGGAGCTCCCATTACTCATGGGCCCCAGTGCACTGCACACACATAAGATTGGCTTAACCAGGGAGTTAGTTTATTAACCATGTAGAAACAAGTATAATATACAGTCAGGTGCATAAATATTGGGACATTGACAGAATTTTCATATTTTGGCCTCTATTCACCACCACAATGGCTTTGAAATGAAACAAACAAGATGAGCTTTAACTGCAGACTTTCAGACTTAATTTGAGGGTAATTACATCCAAATCAGGTGAACGGTGTAGGAATTACAACGGTTTCTATATGTGCCTCCCACTTTTTAAGGGGCCAAAAGTGGGAGGCACATATAGAAACCATTGTAATTCCTACAAAGTTCACCTGATTTGGATGTAATTACCCTCAAATTAAATAATTAAATCTGAAAGGCTGCAGTTAAAGCACATCTTGTTTGTTTCATTTCAAAGCCATTGTGGTGGTGAATAGAGGCCAAAATATGAAAATTCTGTCAATGTCCCATTATTTATGCACCTGACTGTATGACACAGGGTTAATTAGTAGGTACAGGCTGAAGAGATATTGCCAGTTGCAGCCTGGAGTGTATGCGTTATGCTGGGTATTGTAGTGCACAATGTGCATTATGCACTGGGAGCGCTTGTAGAATACAGTAGTGCCACCGGGGTGCTTAATATGCCAAGCTGGGGTAACACAGTAGAGTTTTAGGTGTCTTGTGGCTACAGACAGCATGAAGTATTAAGGGGTACATCCATCCATGCAAGAAGCTACAGGAGAAAGAGATCGTGTAGCTGTGCATGAGCAACAGAGCTTGTTGGAAGACAGACATCCGGGGAGAGCAGCATCCAGCACTCCTCTCAACCACTCCCCCTCGCTAAAGGATGTCTCTGGTTACATGAATTTCAACATAAGCAGCACACAATTTTGATGTCTCACCAGTAACCAGAAACATATTACTGCAAGAAAACAATCAATGTATGACATATTGGACCTTTGGTTAATACCTGCTACATTGTTTTCGCTAGTCACAGGAACTACATTGACTGAGGCATTATCTACCAACTCTCTAATGAAATGGTGTCTGATAGTAAAATGCTTGCACTTAGCATAATGCTTAGTACTGGTAGACCAATCTATTGAACCTCTATTGTCACATGCAATGTTGATGGTCTCATCTCTAGACTAGAAATATCTAACTCACCCATAGTCTATTTCAGTCATAACCCCTCTTTGGTTGTTTTGGTACAAGTCATATAGATAAAGTAACTGTTGACATGTCTCCAGTTTCTGCACTTGTATTTGGACACCTAGCTTTTGAAGTTTCATGCTTTCGTCGATGGGTGTGCTGACTGCTCTTGCATCTGCTATCCTGGACTTGTTAAGCATCATTTAATATATATAGCCCTGTTGATCTATGGTAACAGTCTCAGTACTTAGGGTTTGTATTAGGCATGAGTGGGTTCGGATTTTAGAAATCTGAACCTCCCCGAGCCCCCCCGATCCGAACTGGGAAACCGAGTCCGGCTCGGGTTTTCCCACCAGACTCAGTTCCTGGAACGAGGCAAAACGTCATCCTCACGCTGTCGGATTCTCGCAGGTTTTAGATTCTATAAAAGGTCCCCAAGTCGGTGCCATATTTCACTCTGGCTGTGGACAGTCAAGAGGGAGAGTGGGGGTCGCTGTGCTGGTGCTGCTGTTGTCCATAGGGGTATGTGTCCAAAGTCCATAGGGGCTGCTGGGCTGTGTTGTGCAGTGCTGTTGTCCCATAAAGGCTGTGTTGTCCATAGGAGCTGTGTGCAGACAGAAGAGGAGGGGGTTTCAGTGGCTCATGTGTCACTGTAATCCTAAAGGGGTGCTGTAGTGTTGTCCAGGGGGTGCTTTGTCCATCAGGGATGCTCCCCCCAAGTGCAAAAAATAATAATATTTTTTTCTATGTTTGTGTGAGCATTAGCCGCACGTGCATCAACAAAGTAGCAGTGCCAAGTGTGTACCTGTGTCATTGTCAAGGGCCAGCTGGTCTGTTGAAGGGCGGTGTAATCCCCAAAGTGCCCCCAAAATTAAAACATTTAGAAAGTGTTTATTTTTCTGTGTTTGTGTGCGTGTTAGCCACACGTGCATCAACAAAGTAGCAGCGCCAAGCGTGTGCCTGTGTCATAAGTCAAGGGCCGGCTGGTCTGTTGAAGGGCGGCGTATCCCTCAAAGTGACCAAAAAATGAAAACATTTAAAAAGTGTTTATTTTTCTGTGTTTGTATGCGCGTTAGCCTCACGTGCATCAACAAAGGAAGAGGATGACACCTTGCCTCTGTAGAGCCAGTTTGTGCAGGGACAGATTAGTTGCCAGCTTGTTTTGTGGGGGCCCAAACGAACCAATCATTTCAGCCACAGTCGTGTGGCAGACCCTGGCGCAAAATGTGCATGTCCTGTTTATTCAAAATAAGGGTGGGTGGGAGGGCACAAGGACAATTCCATCTTGCACCTCTTTTTTCCTTTGCAGTATGTACTCTTTGGGACCTAGTTTTTCAAACTTATACCCTGTCTGCCACTGCAGTGTCACTCCTAGATGGGCCACGTGTTTGTGATGCCCACTTGTGTTGCTTAGCATAGTCATCTAGCTACCTCGGTGCAACCTTTTGGCCTAAAAACAATATTGTGAGGTGTGAGGTGTTCAGAATAGACTGGAAATGAGAGGAAATTAAGGTTATTGAGGTTAATAATGGCATAGGAGCAGAAAACTCCACAAATTCTGTGATTTTAGCTGTTTTATGCTTTAAAAAAAAAAAATACAGATCCAAAACACAGAACCCAGAACCCAAAACACGGAAGGGTGGTTTTGGCAAAACCAATCTAGATCCAAAACACGAAGAAAGATCCAGATCCAAAACCAAAACACGAAACACGAAAAGTGGCCGGTGCACACCCCTAATATATATATATATATATATATATATATATATGTTTCTATATATGTATATATATATGAGGTTAGTAAAAGCATGGGAACAAAAAAAGACCAAATTCTGTGATTTTAGCTGTTTTTATGCTTTTTTCCAAAAAAATACAGATCCAAAACACAAAACCCAGAACCCAAACAAAGGAAGGGTGGTTTTGGTAAAACCAATCCAGATCCAAAACACAAAGAAAGATCCAGATCCAAAACCAAAACACAAAACATGAAAAGTGGCCGGTGCACACCCATAGTTTGTATGATCCTCAGACCTGATAAATGGGTCACATGCCAAATAGCTTTAAGCTTGAATCTGTCACTTGGCAACAGCTTGACATTCTCAATTTCATCCTCTTGTCCTCTGCTTGTTGGAAATTTGTTGTCATCTTTTAAGCTTATGGTAATTTTCCACTCTCGACAGTCACTACTTCACTATATCTTTATGGAGATTTTCCTGTGCTGCTCCTCACAGAATTACTGCTTCTCGATTGGGCATCAATGTTTACTGTTTTAGTCTCTGATATGCTTCCTGTCAGGATTCAGCCTGGGATCAGCTGTTACTTACTGCAGTGCCAGCTTCCCCTGACTAGCAAGCATGGTCAGACGTCAGGTGCAGTGGTGGGTGACATGCTGAGTATTCTCATCGGGGCCCAGGTGACTTCTACACGATTCTCCTTATCTGAGTTCCCGCAGCAGTGGTCATGAACGTAGCCATGTTTTCTGTATCACTTGACTGGTCTCTTATCCAGTGGTAGGCTTGTCAATTCTTAGCTGGCTCTCTCCTCCAATGGACAGCTACCTTAGGGTATATAGCAGGACTTCAGGAAACAGGAAGTTGCCTGTACAACTCGTCTACACCTAGAAGCTGCTGTTACTAGCATCATTCCAGGCTCTATGCTGAATGCTTCCAGTGACTATCTCCAGTGATATACTTCAGCACTAATCATTGTGCTGATCTCCAGTGATGTACTTCCATGCTATTCTTGTGTGCTGATCGCCAGTGATATATTTCAGTGCTACTCTGCGAACTTTCTCCTGTGAAATTCTTCAGTGACTTTCTGCAGTGATATTGATCTGTGATTATCTGCAGTACTATTTCTCAGTGAGATTCCAGATTGATAATCATCAGTGCAGATCTCCCGTGTTGTATTCCATGCTTCTCCTGCACCAGTGTGTGTCCTCAGTACATCACTCATGTACTAATTTCAAGTATTCTACTACAGTGTTTTCCCAGAGTCTGAATCACCTGTGTGTGTACTCAGGGCCTGATTCAGAGATGGATGATGATGCGATTACACACAACGGATATGCATACGCAAACGCAAAACTGCAACATTAGGGAAAGGCAAACCCAAAGAACTCATAAAAAATATGCGAAATTGTCAGGTAAACACAGGCCCACTATGTGTAAGTGCGTGCGCACACATATGCACACTAATCCAATTTTGCACCATCCACTCCCTTTTCTACTTCCATTAGTGCATGCATAAGTATGCGTTCACATCGGTATTCTTTGCGTCAGGCATGTTGTTAAAGAATAAAGCCAGTGTTTGTAGTGTGCAATGTCAATTATTACCTTCAATTCTAAATTTGCCCTTTAATTGATATTAATATTATATCTGAAGAAAACAATTAAGCAATTAAATAAATAATAGTGGGCATTTACAGGGTGCAAGTATGTGCAAAAGGTTTTTTTTTTATTCGTATTTCAAAACTATTGCTGGTATGTGTTTTCGAAAATCTTTATTTTGTTGTAAAAATCGGACAGCATGTGGTATTTTCCCAAATGCAATCCTTGCTAAACATAATTATTTACGGTTTGCATGTTTAAAGTTGTATACATTTTACCATGTCTTCCTGGGTTTTTATGCACATCATCACCAAATAATGTTTACTGTCCTAATTTAAATTCTGACACATGTTGAACGAAATGCAGTGATGTATTTCAGACTGCATTTGTTTGTATGGTTTTTTCTCCAAGTCTGTCTTAAATGTTAAGCTGACAGAAGTTAAAGTGCTCAAAATTGTGCATAGGCTGGTAAGTAGCCCGAACCTCACATCTCCACCCCTAACCCAAAAACTAAATTTCTACTTTCCTAACTCTTAACTGCTACCTGTTTTTGGTTAACACTAAACCCCCTTTCCTGCACCCTAAAACTACACATCCCAGTTGTGTGCCTAAACCCATTTCTCCCTAGGGGATACTATTCCTAACACACCTCCCATCCTCTGGCTATAATATTATTATTTTTAAAAAAATATGAAAAGTCAGCCAATCATCAATTTATGTGGTCTAATTTGCCATTTAAAACATGGTGGCATTTAAAATGCAATGTCCATCTGTAGGCCCATGTGTGGCTATTAGCGCACGGTAATGTGTCCGCTGGAATCCTGACTTCATCCTTCTTACTTCTAATCTAGACTAAAATATAATCTGACAAATCAAATAAATATACCAGACATGAATGCAAACTTTATTTTTATTTTTTTTTTTCAAACATGTTTTTTTTGGGATGTTTTCAATTTTCTTTTCTGGTTCAAAAACAAAAAAATGATGGAATGTCCTGCTGAATGCGTCCCACTGATTCTGCCATCTGGCCAAGGTAAGTGGCCAGGAGGTCCAGCTCCCTCCTGAGCATGTAGTAGAAGGCCTGGCGATCTGTAAATTAATTGGATAAAACTTTAATTGTAATCTTTTTGCTTAATTTAACATAAAATAACAAAGATTGTAGTTTGATTCTAGAAGGTGTTACATAAATGACATTCAAAACGTTGGATGTTGCTATGAGCAACATCCTTCTTAAATTGAGCTCCCATCATATACATGTTACCCTTTTATGTTCTAAATGTAGTAATTAAATAATCAAAACAAGAATATTAAAAAGTCAGGAATCAAATTTTAAGTTAAACAACACACATGAAGAGATTTAGAACAATATAGCTGTGCCCTTAGCAATCGTTTTTTGGATAAATATCAAATAATCTATAAAAATGTCCATCATACTACTATACCTACAATCACATTGTTGTGTGTGCCATACAATTTCTATTTTTAAATTGTGAAGATTATTACAGATATCCTTTACTATATAATTACCAATCATATAATTACTGTCCTATGATGTTTTTTGTTTTTAATTCGGATTTTTTGATGTTGCGTTAGACCTTAATCCAAATAACAAAAAGGGATTAATGATGTAGCTCCTCATACAGATAAATTGTTTTGTCCAATTTTACAGTAATCACCTTATCCACAGGATGTTGTGTTTTTAAATATTCATATTTTCGTAAGAGTTGGTTTATCTTGTTATGTTGATCCTAGCCTGTAACCCATGATTGCAGTGTTGTAATGATACAGATTCAGCAATTAAATGTTGAATACATTTTGGATAAAAATCTCAAATGGATGGATTTACAAAGTTGCTCTGTGTGGATGAACTTAACTATCCTTCTTTTAATGGTGCACAAAATATATAGTAGGTTACGGTATATCTGTAAACTAAAATGTGACCATGCAAGACCATCCAAACACAACAAAATTAAACCCTAGGTAGACCTTAGTTCTAATGTGTTTAGTATATTAAGTGGCCAGTAGCAATTACCTTCTGCCACGGGTTCTTCAGAAGTGGAAACAGCAGAGGATGTTGCAGGGGCAAAGAACTGGGCAGGTGATGAGTGGGCTGGTGAGGCAGATTGGGTCGGGGAGGCAGATTGGGCTGGGGAGGCAGATTGAGCTGGGGAGGCAGATTGGGTCGGGGAGGCAGATTGGGCTGGGGAGGCAGATTGGGCTTGGGAGGCAGATTGGGCTGGGGAGGCAGATTGGGTCGGGGAGGCAGATTGGGCCAGGGAGGCAGATTGGCCTGGGAGGTAGTTTGGGTTGGGGAGGTAGTTTGAGTTGGGGAGGTAGTTTGGTCAGGGAGGGAGAGTGTTCTGGGTTTTGCAAAATGGGGGATGCTACCCTCCTCCTCCTCCTGGATCTCTCGATCCGCTCTTGTCCTAGAATATTAAATGTTTGAAAAATTATTTAGGTATTTCTTTTACTTTTTGAACAATAAAACATACAAAGATACATGCAAAGATAATTGTAAGCTATATAATAAGTACTTTGTCACTGATGATGCAAAACATAATTGTCGTATTCAATGAGGCACGCAAAATTTTAAAGGTTTAGCCTTTGGCACTTTTTGCCTACATCGTGTTTTTTGTTGTTGGAAACTTATTAGGTGCGCCCCCGCTATTCGCCCTATTCTATTCCAAAGGTCGTGAAAACGCGTCCTGACGATTCTCAAACTGGCAAAAAAATGTTAATAAAAATGTGGCAATCAGCCTGACACCCCCCCAAAAGATGCCCTAACATTGTGGATCAATATAGATGTTTCCAAATAGCCCTACTGAAGCTATTTGGGGTACTTAAGTGCTGTTAATTGCCTCTAAATAGCGACTTTGCATAAGTGGTGAACAATATTATTATGGGTTGTTTTTGTTTGAATACAAGTTTTCCAGTCAAATTTTTTGTTATAGAAAATGTTTGCAATCACCTGCAACCCAAAAAGCAACTCCCCCATACTTGCAAACCCCCAAAACTCTTTTATTCTAATTTAAATGTTTGAACCCCTACTTTTTAGCCACCATTTTCAAATGTTTTTTTTTGTGTTGTTCCTTTTTTTAAAACATATTTTTGTATACAGTTCTGCTTTGGGGGGCTGTTCCAAGGGTGCTGACTGGTTTTCCGTTATTTGCACCCCAAATTCGCACATCTGCCCGTTTAAACACAAAATATATTAATAGTCTAAACTTTTTAGTGGTAAACGGCTTTTCACAGCTAATTGAATACGGTCCTTATTAGAAGGAAGTCCTGGAGCACAGTATTTTCTCAAGCCTAGCCATGGTTAAGATGGGAGTTACTTGTATGTAAAGTGTTAATGTTTGGAATTGCTGTCAATCCTTATGTTTGATAATGTTGTATTATTAAAACATTTCCTTGAATTCATGCACAAAAGCACATTAAAAACAATAGGTATGTCTACAAACAACCTAATCAACTTTTTTGCCTCAGTATGCATACTAACATAAATGCACATGACTGCATGTATTCATGTACTAAACTTACTTATGCGAATGCTCGTCTGCAATAGGGATAACAGCTTCGGGGAGCGGTGCTGCAGGTCAGACCAGCGCCGCTCCAACTGCACAATAGTGCGCCGGTACCCGAGCCTGCGGAGGCATCCCCGCACCGCCGCGTATGCCCGCAACTTGCGGCGGTTGGGTCGGGGAGGCAGATTGGGCCGGGGGGGTAGATTGGCCTGGGGAGGGAGAGTGTTCCACTAGCCAGCAGTCCATGACTAGTGTCAGGACACAGAGCTCACGGCGACTGAAGGCCGCAGCTCTTATGATGGCAATGGCGAATTTTACAGTGTGCATCTTATATATTTTATTTCCTATTCTGTGATTGGTTGACAACTTTGTCAATGCCTTCAGAGTTCACATATTACTTTAGACGGATTTTGATTGGCTGGCTGCATAAAGATGGCTGCTTGAACCTATCAATTCACTAATGTTTCTGGCTAAATTAAAAAAGTATAGCAATGCAAACTATTAACATCATCATGCTACTGAATGTTTGCAGATGTTTATGGTCTTCTGCAAATAAACAGAACCTTTTATACAATTGTTTGCAATTAAACAAAAAAAGAAAAAAAAAGCGTATGCATGTATTCGCAGCACTGCTATGCGTTCTCTAACTTGCGTTTTTAACATATCCAACACATCTAATTTTAAACAGACATATACCCACAGACATACACATACACAAATTATCAAACAATTTAAAACAATCATACTCACGTGTCAAAAATTTCATTTGTCAAATTACGTTGTCACTGTGAACAGAGAATATCATCATTTTCTTTACAAAAATTGCAAAACATATAACCTAATCAACTATTGTTTTGCTCTTGTTTGTGATGTACTTTTAGATATGGTGTTGTCTGAGATCACAATCTTGCAGGAAGGCAACTACATTAATCCTATTTGTGATAAACTAATGGACACAGACACACACCTCCTGAACTGTTTTGTTAAATGGTGCTGCTGCACAGAATGTTCATCTAACATACTAAATATTTTTAATTTTTAACAAATTATCTTGATATAAAAAAGGTCAAAGTAGCATGTAGCTTAAAATGGAGCAACAGTTGGCAGTATTTTTTCATGAATTAGTAAAGTTTGTAGCATGTTAGTTTGGGTCCATAACAGTCAACAACACACATTTGAGGATATACAGCAGGTTTTTACTGCAACAATAATGTGTTAAATTATTAACATGGCACTTATATTCATAAGTGATGTTGGCCATAGCAATCAATCACATTAGGACATACATTTTTCTTACACCTTCTACAAGATAAAAAATGGCTTATGAATGGTAGATATGCCCTGCATCGATTTTAAATATAACTGCCATCTTAGTATATTTTTCATAAATGGTGTATTAGATCATTCCAACTACAATGCTAGATGGCCAATTTGTAGTCTGTTAATATAGAGAGTATGCACCTGTATGTTTTTTAACCATTTTAAAATTTTATTAAAAAAAACAAAACGTGTGTGTTTTGGTGGCAAGATCAATATATTATTGGCATTGTAATCATTTCTAGAATCAAGGCCACTCATTCTAACTTGGTTTTTGCAAATTAGTAAATTTACACATAATACAAAGAAAACAACATTTGTAATGTGAAATACCTAAAGTATTGATCACACACTTGTTGATGGATATTGACATTGGTCATAAATCTGGCAGAACCACCATCATCATCCTCATCCTCAGCATGAACCAATGCTTTGTCCATGGCCACATTGCTCTGTACAGCTATGTTGTGAAAAATACAACATAGCGCAATAATTATGGATCATACATTAATGCACCACCAGTTTGGTCTAAACACCGAAAACATGCTTTCAATAATCCAATGCTCAACAATCTGTCTCGTGGCAGTATGTGCCGTATTATAGTTGGTTTGGGCTCCAGGGTTAGGGAAAGGAAATGGAGTGAGTAGCCATAGACAACAAGGGTAAGCACTATCTCCTGTTAAAATTAATATAAAAAAATAAACAACATACAATTTGAAAAACAATACTACTGTCTACTATAAAAAGGAAAGATTCTTACCCAGCATCCATGCATTTCCACCACGCCTCTGCATTCATTTTGCCCAGATCCCTGACTGCCGAATCACATACGAATCATATGAAATTCCTGGAAAGTTGGCATTCAGGGACAGAATCTGGAGGAAGGCACCACATACAATGATGACATTCATCGAATGGTAGTGTTTGTGAATTGCGGAACACATGTTTAAGTCTACCTGGTGGAACAATAGATATATGGGTGCCATCCACAACTCCTATAACATGTGGAAAGCCAGCAATTTCAAGAAACTGCTGCTTAGCCACAGCTAGAGACTCCTCATCTAAAGGCATTTTTATTAATTGGTTGAGACACACCATGAAGGCTGAGCTGACATGCCTCAGGATCCTACTAAAAGATGGCTAAGAAATCCCAGCCACCACAGCTACGGTGGTCTGAAAGGACCCTGAGGTACAAAAGTGTAACACTGAAAGTAATTGTGTCAATGTTGGACTTGCTGTTGGAATGTATATTTGCGACTCTAGATCACTCTCAACAATTTTGGGAGTATCTCGGATGACATGAGGTGGCAAACGAAAACGATGCAAAGCCTCATCATCAGGCATTCCAAATAAGGAAACACGTGTGCGGAAGATAGGCTCCCTTCGCCTGGGATGTAATGGTAGGTTACTTGTAGGATTCGGTGACTCTGATGTTCCATCATATTCAGATAGCAGCAAAACTGCCCTGGAATACTGTAGCCAATTGATATAGAAACACACATAAAATAACCCAGCTAAACATTGCAAAATATAATGTTTTGAGTAAAATTACTGGACAGCTATCGACCATCCTTAGGTTATTGATTGTAGTTTGAATAATTCTAGGTAAAAAATGTTTAAAAAAAAAAAAAAAATTAGACCTAACAATATAAAATGTTAAAGTGTTAAGCAAAAACAAAAATGTTTTGATACATTTTTTTAAAAAACAAACAAAATAACATGGCTTTGAAAACAATTCCCGAAAGGCAACAAACCAAAATTTGAAACAAACTGCTGCATAGGGAAACAAACCCAGAAAAGGTGTAAACAAGACATGCACCACTAGATACAACATTCAACAAAGACAATCACACTTACCTTATGCAAAACAAGAATGTCCTCCTATGCAGGGTAAACTGAAAACTCCAGGAAGGATTCCAAAGTAAAGTTGAAGCAAACTGCTGCATAGGGAAACAAACCCAGAAAAGGTGTAAACATGACATGCACCACTAGATACAACATGCAACAAAGACAATCACACTTACCTTATTCTATCAGTGATTTTTCTATGTCAAGCAAAAAAACGCAACAGAAACCATGCCACAGTCGCAAATGTATGTAACGTGTCAGGGGGACATGGAGGGTCTTACGATCCATCCTTCTATAGGGTATGCGCACGGACGCCCACACGCACGCAATGGGCATGAGCGTATGCACGTTCATGACATGCTGTAAAAAGTACCTTCAGCTGGTTTAAAAATGATGGGGAAGCAGAGAGGTTAAAAATAAAAAAAAAACATGGATCCGCAAGGAGAAGAAACAACACCATAGGAGCCACAATCAGGTCCAAGCACTCAGAAAACCAGCTCAGAAAGAACTGAAGGAACTGCAAGCAGGCAAGAGAAACAGCATTGGAAGAAGAAAAAGCCAACCCAGTTTTTCAATAAAAGAACTTGAAATTTTAGTTTCAGGTTCCATGGAAAAAATCCAACATGGGCCACACAATATGAGTGCAACTGTAAAAGACAAACTATGGTCTGAGCTAACTGAAGAAGCAAACATTTATGCACCAATAGTCCGCACAGTGAATGAAGAGCGCAGACGGTAATGATAAAAAATGTACAAACTATTTACGACATTTAATATTTAATGTAAGACTAATATTTTTGTGTTTTTTACAAATATAATTTTTAAATTGATAAATTTGCTACTTGTGTGTTTTGAATAATGTTTTCAAAGTAAGTTTATAAACTAATAAGTTTCATTCATTTTTTGTGGGTTATGCCATCCATCCTAAACAGTTGGGTTGTCTTCCGGTGCCGCCTGAAACAAAAAATGGCATCCAGGTCACAGTACTGTTTAGAGTACACCCCCCTGGAGGAGTTACCCTTAGGATCCATTGAAGATGTTGAGGTGACTGGAGTGGCTAATGTTGATTCAGATAGACCTGTCTCAGGTATTTAGAATTTCATATCTAATAAAAAAAAAAAACATGTAAATGTGTTTGAAATGTTGTTTTGATCACAAAACTAAGATGGTGTAAAATTATTACATGGTGATGGTGATCAACAAAATCCAGAGCCACAGAGTGCGGACACACAACCTCAACATGAAGAAGGGACAGCCATAGCCACTAAACAAACCCTACTAAGTAGGCATGCCATATTGCAGGAGATTCATACAGAAACAACACAAAATGGCCAAACATTTCAACAAATCTGTGACTGTCTAACAGACATCAAAAACATCCTTGAAGAATACAGGATAACATGGAGGACAGCAACACCATCTCAAGGCGTCAAAACATAATATTAAAGAGTGGCATTAATTGCATTATACAGACTATTGATGATGCCTTGATGGATAATGTGAGGGTACCACAATCGCCCCCAATACAAAAAATCACATTCACTGCAGCAGCTACCACTGTTCAACGTAGTAGAAGGCAACATGCTATTGCTGAGGATGTTAGTCAACAAACAAAGCTTCTAAGGAAAAAAATTAAATAAAATAAAAAACATATAGAAACCAACAAAGAAAATAATCTCGCACCAATAAATATAAATGTATATTGTATCAAAGAATTAAGGTATGTTTTATATTATTGTAGGTCCATCAACTTCATTAATATTTCTGTAATACTTATATACCTGAAGGTGCTACCTTTCAATCCTATAATGTTCACAAATTCAAACAACAAAGGAAAAGATAGGATTTTCACAGTGCACAGATGGCACCTGAATATTTTAGATTCCAAGTGTTTCTTTGAGTTAATATTAAAACATGACTTTTATTAGGTATTGCTTAAAATAATGGTGGTGATGTCTCTAATATAAGGCAAAATATTGTTAAAATAAGTAGATATAGTTAGAAAGTGTATACATATGTAGAAAAAATTAGAAAAGTGATTAAAATATCACCTGCCGCCGGACTGTTACACGTTGTTAAATATAGCATATGTCCCTAGTACTGGAATAGGGTGACTTGTAATCTTTTTGATATCAAATTTTTATTACATATACCAAGATTACACATAAGGGTGGAAAGAGCAGGAAAAATGGAAGATATATATAAGGTATATACGTACTATCAGTATAGTCTTAATAATATTAAATCTATATCTTTCCCATTTCCACAGCATTTAGATGTTATAATAAATAATGCACATGTAGATAATCACGAAGTAAAGGGGGGGAGAGTAGTATAGATGGAAGATCAGTATTTTATAAAGTATTTTCAGTAAGATTTCAGTGCTATTGAATCAGTATCTATCCTATTTCCACAATATTTAAATGTTATTCTGAATGGTATTCAGAAAAAATTGCTTTTATACAGCAATGATGTTGGATTTTATTGCTGAGTATTAAAGGTTTTTATCTCTATTTAATCAAACTGCTCACATCTAGAGCTTGTCAGCAACTGAATTACCTCACGTATTATGTTTTGGGTATATAACATTCACAGACTTATTAATAATTGATATAGAATGTGACTGTCTGCTGGTTTCAGTGTTATTCTGTAATAAGTATCTAGGACTTTTAATATCTTGTCCTGTTACAGCGTTGAATTAATGAATGAGTCAGGTTTGATGTGCTCGTATTTCACAGTTCCTGCTCTTCAAATCAATGATAATACATGAATGGTATCAAATATATTGACAGTGACATTACACCTATTAACTCTGTATATCCCCCTGCAATTGGTACATATGTTTCTGAGTGTAGTGATATTATAAGACTCAGAATGTGCTCATGTCTCATTGCCGACTTTTCCTACGCTAGCGGAGCTATAATTCAGTCCGTCCGCTTACAGCATCACATTATTATTAGTATGCATCGTCCCCTTGAGGCCCAGTACAACAATAGGGTGATTTTGTCAGTAACGTGTGTAGCATGTATTAGTGCTACAGTCCGGCGGCAGCGTGCTTGCCGACGCGCGTTTCACCAATTGATGCTTTGTCAAGGCAGTGAACTGAATTATAGCTCCGCTAGCGTAGGAAAAGCCGGCAATGAGACATGAGCACATTGTATTAATCTGGACTGTTTGTTACAACACTGCAACATTGTAGATGTATGTAACACTGCTAATATAGTCTGAGTCTTATAATATCACTACACTCAGAAACATATGTACCAATTGCAGGGGGATATACAGAGTTAATAGGTGTAATGTCACTGGCAATATATTTGATACCATTCATGTATTATCATTGATTTGAAGATCAGGAACTGTGAAATACGAGCACATCAAACCTGACTCATTCATTAATTCAACGCTGTAACGGGACAAGATATTAAAAGTCCTAGATACTTATTACAGAATAACACTGAAACCAGCAGCCAGTCACATTCTATATCAATTATTAATAAGTCTGTGAATGTTATATACCCAAAACATAATACGTGAGGTAATTCAGTTGCTGACAAGCTCTAGATGTGAGCAGTTTGATTAAATAGAGATAAAAAACATTAATACTCAGCAATAAAATCCAACATCATTGCTGAATAAAAGCAATTTTTTCTGAATACCATTCAGAATAACATTTAAATATTGTGGAAATAGGATAGATACTGATTCAATAGCACTGAAATCTTACTGAAAATACTTTATAAAATACTGATCTTCCATCTATACTACTCTCCCCCCCTTTAAGTCGTGATTATCTACATGTGCATTATTTATTATAACATCTAAATGCTGTGGAAATGGGAAAGATATAGATTTAATAATATTAAGACTATACTGATAGTACGTATATACCTTATATATATCTTCCATTTTTCCTGCTCTTTCCTCCCTTATGTGTAATCTTGGTATATGTAATAAAAATTTGATATCAAAAAGATTACAAGTCACCCTATTCCAGTACTAGGGACATATACTATATTTAACAATGTGTAACAGTCCGGCGTCAGGTGATATTTTAATCACTTTTCTAATTTTTTCTACATATGTATACACTTTCTAACTATATCTACTTATTTTAACAATATTTCGCCTTATATTAGAGACCTCACCACCATTATTTTAAGCAATACCTAATAAGAGTCATGTTTTAATATTAACTCAAAGAAACACTTGGAATCTAAAATATTCAGGTGCCATCTGTACACTGTGAAAATCCTATCTTTTCCTTTGTTGTTTGAAAATAAAAAACATGTCTTTGAAAAAAAAAAATGCATGACTGTTTTTATGTTTGTGAAATCATAGTTTAGGTTGCTAAAAATGTGTTACTTTCCAAAAAAAAAGTAAAACGTGTTTATTTTACTTCCCAGATTTAACTGTGTGCCTATTTCTTTAAATTCAAATCCTTGCCATATTTGTGCAATGAAAATTTATATTTTCAACCAATATATCCAAATGCATATGTTGTAAGGTGGCAATTTATGATTTGTGTAGACATGTATCTACATTTAATTAGATTATTTGTTGTATTTTGATTATGCAGATGCATTTAAATGTGCTTATAAGTTGTTTTGAAAAACAATGTGGCCATCAATTAAAAAAAAATGACTTTAACAAATGTAGTGTTTCCGTGACAGAAAACTATTACTCTGCTTTAAATTAAAAACATTATTTATGTTACTAATATACAAGGTTGTTTAGTGGAGTCCAGGTATACATTGTTTGCAGCAAAGTAATCAGGACTAATAATAATGATGATTTAGTTACAAACAACTCTGAATCAGGCCCTCAGTACGTCATCTGAGTACTGTCTCCAGTGTTCTACTCCAGTGCTTATCCTGTGTCTGGATTAACCAGTGTGTACTCAGTACGTCATCCGAGTACTGTCTCCAGTGATACACTCTGGCACTGTTCTGCGTCTGGATATCCAGTCTTGTTATCTATCTTCAGCAATAGTTCTTTGTGTATCCATCTCCAGTGTCAATCTCCAATGACATTCACTTCATTACGTTTCCAGTGACATTCGCTAGGTTATACTCCTCAGTGACATTCTCTACGTGATACTTTCAGTGACATTCTCTACGTGATACTCCTTAGTGACATTCCCTACGTAACACTCTTCAGTGATATTCAGTGATATTATCTCCCATGTTATCTGTGCTCCACATTGGTCTCTTCTGATATTCCCTAGTGTACACCAGTCCCCAGACTAAAGATCACCAGTCAGACCTTGACACTTCCAGCTTCAGGTTTATTTAACATCACAAATTTTTGTGGTGTTACAATGTCTTGCTTGTCTTTGGCTGAAATGGTCTCGTGAAACATATGTTGCTTGGATAATTTGTTTGCTTATCCTTTGTGCAACTTTCATGCTTTGGTCCTATAGAATTGTTTATCAACATTCCCATTGCCATGCCATCTAGAAGTCCTTGTACATTCCTGCACTCTATGTGACCTAGTGTCATAGCTCTATTGACCGGTCAGAGTCAGAGGCGACCCTTGCACAATACCTTTGGTGTCTAGAATGTATAGGTGTTGATACTGGGTTGCTGTCGCAATTACACTCCCTCATTGGTTGTACACAATACATTGACCCTTTGTGAATTGGACTCTGTATCCTTTCTTGTCCAGTACACTAATGGCAATTAGACATGTCCTTATATCAGGCACAAAAAGTACATCTTCTTTGTATGTAATAACTGTTTTGACTTTAATTCTTAGGCATACGTACAGTAATTGTCATGACTTTTGTGACTTTGTCTCCTTTTCCCCTGATATTCACTGATTCACATGGCTTTAGTGACTTGAACCAACTCTTGTTGCAGCTAAAGTATCTTGTTGCTCCTGAGTCCATGTATCAGCAGTTCTTGCAGTGACTGTCTGCTAAATTAAATGCTGAGTCATTCCTGCTGTCATGTTTATGTGATGAGGTACTATTTAGCTCACTCACTCTGCAGTCATAGGCTTTATTTCCTAACTTATGACATTTGAAACATCTGTACTTTGGCTTTTTAAGCTTTGTGCTTTTTGTTAGAAGAACAGAATTATCAGCGTAAGTTTATACAGGTATGTGCTCTTAAACTGCCATAGCATGACCCATAAAATCTCTGTTGATGGCTTCGTAGCACTAAACCATAAAGCTACTACTAAGAAGTCGTACTATGGTGTAAGCTTTTCCAGCATCACCATTGTAACCTCCTCATCATCTATTAGAATGCCTACTGAGGTCAATTGCTGAGAGATGAACACTTTATCTATTCATTTATGTTCTTGCATGCACTAAGCTTTATAGCCTATAAAGTATGTCTCAAGTTAATAAGTCTTATTAGGCTTTTGTCTTCATAAGACATCTGTAAATTCACCCACATAACATGTGCAGCTGTATTTCCATGAATTTTGGAATATTCATGCTGGTCCACAGCTAATCTTATTGTCCCCATAAATCTATCCACATAATCCGGACTTGGATTATCACCAGGATTGCTAGTAACTGTTCACAGCCTTTCCAGCTTTAATTGTATCTCCATAGCAAAATCCCATGTAGGATAACTCTCTGAACCTGCTAATTTTGTAAGGCTCATGCTGGTACCTGCACTCTACATTTTCATACAGGTGAATAAGGGATTTTCAATACTCACTCAGATCCTCTTACTTTGTGTTGTTGCAGTCTGTATTCTTAATATCACCAATATTCACACCACAGTGTCTGGGCACATTGACAATCTGAGTTGTGAATGTTGATGCTAAGCAGGTTAGTGTGCTGGGCCAATAACCTATTGGCAAAATGCTGAGTATGGTAAGTGTGCAGCAGGTGTGTATATGGAGGTGAGTCAACACATCAGATTGGGAGTTGGTTTATTAACCAATTAGAAACAGGTAGCATATGACACAGGCTTAATTAATAGGTAAAGGCTGCAGAGATACTGCCAATTGCAGCCAGGAGCGTATGAGTAGGCTGAATGTTGTAGTGCACCAGGTGCTGTAAGCACTGGGAGCACTTGTTTCATACAGTACTGCCAGCAGGATGCTTGCTATGCTAAGCAGTGGTGACATAGCAGAGTTTTTGAGTTTTGTGGTTTCAGACAGCATGGAGTAATTGGGGGTATGTCCATCCATGCAATACGCCACAGAGGTAGCACATGTTGGAGGTCCCACCTCTTGGGAGAACTGTGGCAGGTCCTAGTGCCTACCAGCTCTGGGGTCAGAAACAGAGCCTGGGCACAGTGCTCCTCTTTAACACTGGGAAACTGAAAAGTACAGGCATTCAGTAGATATTAGGTTATACATAGAATTATACATCTAAATGCCTAGTTCTTTTCAAATGATGCTTAATTTCCTCCAAATATGTTTTAAAATACCCTGGTCCAGTGTCAGAGCAGTGCTCACTACTGCTCACTACTACTACCATGTGCCGGCCCTGAGCCTCAAACACTTGACATTACATAAGGGGACAGGGATACTAGCAGGAGAAAGGACAGAGGTGCCTGGATGCTCTGGGTGCCTCTATATACTTCATGGTGCCTGAGTGTATTTTGGATGCTTCAAGCAGCACAGTAGCAGCGCCACTGGCCCCAGGGACTGTCAGAGCATCAGCTGAATCAAAGGTGAATGAGTCTTGTCTAAACTGTGAAACAGTAGGGAATCAAATGTTTCTAATGCTTGCACATTTCTTAAGAAATTAGAGTTAGTAGTATCAGTAAATCTAGCAGAAAAGAAAATAACTATTTTGGGTGGGGCACTCTCAAATGTTATAACTGTATCAATTAAAGCCAGCCATACACTGTGCAAGTAGCCGGATTGATAACTGCACAGTGTATGGCCGTTACAGAGCACCATTTATCGCTCTGTCAGACATGACACATTTTTCAGCATGCCCGACTGATGCGATCTGATAGTGGATATATACTCACCATCAGACAGACAGACCAATTATCTGACAGTGTATGGCAACGTCAATGAGTTCTATTTCACAGTCTAAGGTTTATTTTGAGTAAAAATATATTTAAAAAAACAACAGACTTGCAATAACTAATACACATACAGTATTACATAAATTGGTGATATTGGTATAGAGCAAAATATATTCAAAGAGTAAGAAGAAAATGTAATAGGAAACAGATTAAAATTGGACCTGCATAGTCATGCGATTACAATAAATAAATGTTATAGTAATCATTAATGCACAGGATAAGATAAAAATGTTACAAAACAATTAGTAGCTCCTTAAGTTCTATATCAGAGAATTATAGCAGTCATCAATTGTTTCAGGTTGCACTCATATATGGGTAATATCAAAACTGTCAATTAGAAGCAAATTAACATGCAAAATAATTCCTGAGTATATATTGTACACCTCTAGTACAGTACATAGCTGAATTAATTATAGCATCAGATGATTTTCCAATATACTTTGCCAATTAACATATACTTAGTATACCCACTGGCAGTCTTGAATATGTATTATTAACATATATGCATGGAAAATATCAATTTGCTGCATTTATATGGAAGAAAACTGACAATATAGAAAATAATGTCCCAGACATTTGTTTGATATGATTTAACATCTTCATTTGTCATATTAATCTCAAGTGCACTTTCAGATTAATGAAGATAAAAGTTAAAGTAGCTATTAGCGAAGTACACAAGGTGATGTCCTTCTGCTATTCACCATATGCCAACAAAGGCAGTGGATGGCAGATGAGAGAGGTATACTCACCTGCATTTACAAAACTGAAGGAAGTAAGTATTACTTGTCATTGTCACAAGTCTGGTCCCTTTTCACAAGCCTCATTCGCGACCTGTTACCATCACACCATATACTTTGGCCCCAGACTACCTCTCTGGTCACCAGGCAATGTGGATGTTGAACTGGGATGGCGCCCATGGATGCTGGGAGACCAAGATGCCAGACAGTCGCAGGTGCTGCTGCGTCTGCCGGATAGATGTGCAGTGTCCCAGCTGTCAGCTGTCTATCAATCTGTGCACCCGCAGCTCATTGGGGGAGGACTTTTTATTAGTCTGTACTAGCACCACATTGCCAGTGATAGTTTACAGCTTGTGTGTGAATACTGTTTCCTGTCAGTCTCTTATTGTCACTCTCTGCCAGTATCCTGCCAGTTTCTGTCTTGGACTGCCCTGTCTGTATTCCTGAACATCTTTGTGGTTTTGTATCCAGTCTCAGTCTGCAGCCTCGCCGCATCCACGGCAGTCACCTCTTGGTGGTGACTACCTCCTCTGTCTTACAGTGATCTACGCCAGCCGTTCACGTTACCATCCTCTGCAGCACTGTCTATGGCTTAGCTACCTTCTTCACCTAGGTGGCAACTCAGCACCAGTGCCACAACTTGGCCCTCAAAACTGCAACTCGGCATCACTGCCGCACCTCACTCCTCAAGGTCACACCACTGCCTGCCAACTAAGTCACACCTCGGCCCTCAAGGCCGCACCTCGGCACCAGTTTTGTACCTTGGTCCGCAAGGCCACACTGTGGCACCTGTGCCTCACTTTGGCCCTCAAGGCTGCATCACAGCCCTTAAGGTCGCACCATTGCCAACAAAGTCATGACTCGGCCCTCAAGGCCACACCTAGGCACCATTGCCATACTTTGGCCCTCAAAGTCGCACCTCAGCCCTCAAGGCCGCAACTAGGCACCAGTGCCGTACTTCGGCCCCCAAGGCCACATTGTGCTTCTCAAGCTGCAATTCAGCTATATAGGCACGTTTGTGCATGTCCAATTATAATCTGTGTTTTTCACATAATCTTTTTTTCCACACATTGAATATTATGCCTTTTTTCACATACTGTATTGTGTTTTTGTACACCTATGAATTTTACACCCCTATACACAGCTGCATCAATTAATGTCATATGCGTACAATATGTTAGTTATTGGAAGTGTTTATTCAAAATTTTTAGGCAAAACTAGTAAAAGATGTGCTTTAATACATAAACTTATATATAAAATTCATTGGTCTGCTTGTCTGTCCGGTTATGCATTGGAAACCAATGTGAGGTGGTCCATTCGGATGCTGGCCAGGTTTTAGGGTGGGTTAGGGTCCCGGTCAGACCTCCTGTTGGTGTATGCTGGGCAGAATTTGACCCAGGTAGCCTGTTCTGAGACTTCCACTGGATGGATTTGAACAAAAACTTCACAGAGTGGTAACAATGGATCCCAGAAGACATACTAGGGGGTTGAAGTTCCAGTCAGACCTCCCGCTGGTGTACGCTGGGCAAAACTTTGAACCGGGGAGAGTGTTCTGGACCTTCCACTGGATGGATTTAGATGAAAACTACACAGAGGGGTGACAATTGGTCTGGGATGCATAACTTAATAACTTGAAGATTTAAACCCAGGCAATGCAGGGTACTTCAGCTAGTTTTATTATATATAAGAGTACCCCTCCCAAAAGAGTTGGATCAATTAAGCTGTATTTTCTTTGCTGGATTCCTTCCAGATCAAATAACAATGCCCATGCACATATCAATGTAACCCTTAGGAGCAGGGTTTTCCTTTTGAGACCCTGGAATGTTGAATTGTGGAGGAACATTTTTATGGAGCGATAGATAATGATAGTTACTGCAGTCACTGAACCAGCTAAGCTAAATCGACCCACTATGCTTTTATTCCTGATCCATTGTTTGAGATCATAGTCAGGTGCAGCTCTTTTAATCTGAAGAACTCTAAACCATACAAAAATTAGCCAATATAAAATGATCAACATTTATTAAAGTCACATCACTGCTCAACTTTAGTAATGCTTGGAGTACTATCCTTTATCACAATGACAATACTACTTGTCTGATACTAGGTACATACAGAATATGCATACCTGCCTACTCTCTCGGAACAGCGGAGAGGCTCCCGAAAATCGGGTGGTGCTCCAGGCCACCAGCCAGAGGGGGCAGCCAGGAAATCGGCAAGTATGAGTGTATGCATAAGAATGTAAGCTCTCATGCGCAGGGCCCTCATCCCTCATGTGCTTTCCATCCCTTACTTATACGATCATCTACTAAAAATTCCCCACAAGGGCACCTAACACTTGGTTGCTGATGCCCTGCAGCTTTTGAGTGTTTTGCTCGCTATTGCACCAATATTTATAAACTATGTCCTTGTCCTGCATTGTATTGTACTGTAAGTAGCTATTTTCTTATTTGCTCATTTGTTTATGTACTTTGTGAGGCGATGTGGAACCCTTGTGGCGCCATATAAAGGATAATGATGATAATAATAATAATAATAATAATAATAATAATAATAATAATAAGTGCACTATACTTTCAGATGAATTTTAATGTAAAATGTCAAAATGTTAATTTGTCTTCATCAAACAATGGTACTGTATGTCCTTATAGAATATAGCATAATACGTTAGCCTTGTTTGCAACACACTACAAGCCTATTCATATATTAATCACTATTATTAGTATGTACTTCTGTTAGGTGACTCATTACATCAGCTGCATATCCTGTCATTCAAGATGTACAAAATAGTTACACTTCAATATAAGTATCCTCATTGAGGAAAAATTAATTCTTGTTTTCTTCCCACGGTGTTCTTTTTAAAATACTGCTGCTTAACATGGATCAATTTTATAATTTGCAATTTTGAATTACATTATAAGATAAAATTTTACTTAATGAGAAGGTTGTGCTAAAAAAAAGGCTCCTGCCTTTTTGAAGAAGTGTTTTAAAGTAACCTAAGAAATGAACAGAGTCAAAAACTGATAGCAAACACACAAACACATTAGCAAAGTATTGAAGAGTAACAACAGAACAGTTGCTTAAATTTTGCATATTTGCATGTAATTAAGCATTTAATGAACTGTATGTAGTTAGCAAACATGCACAAAATTTATAACTGGTTTGAAATTCAATTGAGTTAACAGCACCATGACCCCAAACATTTTTGGCAATGGGCCTCAGTTCAAACATGAAGTTCAAAAATTCAGCTGGCTATTCATGTTTGGAGTTCACATTAAAATTACTTTTTTATTCTTTTAATAAAATAACAAAAATTTTAATTCATATTAAGATGCATTAATATTTTTGATCAAAGTAAACTCTGAATATTACTGTTTTCGCAGATTGCCTAATGCTTATTTGCATTAAACATTCACTGTTTGCAAATAATATAATTGCAATTTAAATTGTTTGAATTTATGATATGTATAAACCATTTTAAATATGTGTGAACCACAAGTGCAAACATTATTGGATAGGTTCAAATTCATATTCAAACTTATATGAGAATTCAACCTCTACTGTGTGTAGCATCTCTAGCAGTGGCTTAACTAAGGGTGGCCGAGCGGGGCTCGTGCCCTGGGTGCCATGGCAAGCCCTGAAGAGGGGGGGGCGCCGCCAACAGGGCATCGTACCCGCACGCCCACTCTCCACCCCCTTCTCCGCCACCATTGTGTCCTGTCTCTCCTTTAACAAGCAGGCAAGTGTGCCTGCTAGCCTGGTGCTGCCTGTAGGGGGAGCTGCAGCAGAAGTGTGCAGCTCTCCTAGGCAGTCTTCTTCTTGGACTAGAGCTGCCTGCCTGCCGTCTGCGCTGGGTGAGGACTTGGAGTGAATGTGCCTTCCACTGCGCTATTCCTCTCCCACAGGTAAGTTATGCGGGCGAGCGGTTCGGGCGGATGGCTAAGCTGCCGCGGGGAGGTGTTGGCGGCTGCATGGCTAAGCTGCCGCGTGGGGGAAGGGGGGAGGGGGAGTTGTGTCGGTGGGTGGATAGCTAAGCTGCTTGGCCTGGGTGGAAGACTAAATTGCTGCGGGGGGGGTTAATTGTGGTGCCAGGGGAGGGGGTATAGGGGGGCTGCTGGGTGCATTTGGGTGAAATAAGTGGATGTGTCTGTATAGTGTGTGTCAGTATATGTGGGTATGTGTCAGCGTGTGTCAGTGTGTCTATATATGTGTCAGTGTGTTTATATGTGTGTCAGAGTGTGTGTTTCAGTGTATGTGTCAGTGTGTGAATATATATGTGTCTGTGTGTGACAGTGTGCGTATGTGTCAGTGTGTGTAAATATGTGTCAGTGTGTGTTTATATTAGGGGTGTGCACCGGCCACTTTTCGTGTTTTGGTTTTGGATCTGGATCTTTCTTTGTGTTTTGGATCTGGATTGGTTTTGCCAAAACCACCCTTCCGTGTTTTGGGTTCTGGGTTTTGTGTTTTGGATCTGTATTTTTTTTAAAAAAAGCATAAAAACAGCTAAAATCACAGAATTTGTGGGTTTTTCTGTTCCTATGCTATTATTAACCTCAATAATTTCCACTCATTTCCAGTCTATTCGGAACACCTCACACCTCACAATATTGTTTTTAGGCCAAAAGGTTGCACCGAGGTAGCTGGATGACTATGCTAAGCGACACGAGTGGGCAGCACAAACACATGACCCATCTAGGAGTGACACTGCAGTGGCAGACAGGATGGCAGTTTGAAAAACTAGGCTCCAAACAGTACATAATGCAAAGAAAAAAAGAGGTGCAAGATGGAATTGTCCTTGGGCCCTCCCATCCACCCTTATGTTGTATAAACAGGACTTACACACTTTAACAAACCAATCATTTCAGCGCCAGGGTCTGCCACACGACTGTGGCTGAAAGGATTGGTTTGTTTGGGCCCCCACAAAACAAGCTGGCAATTAATCTGTCCCTGCACAAACTGACTCTACGGAGGCAAGATGTCATCCTCATCCAACGATTCCTCACCCTCTTCAGTGTTGTGTATATCCTCAGCCTCACAGAGTATTAATTCGTCCCCACTGGAATCCAACACCACAGGTCCCTCTGTACGTTCTGGAGGCTGGCCTCCCTGGAAGAGTTGATAATTCAATTTTATGAACATCATCTTCTCCACATTTTGTGGAAGCAACCTCCTACGCCTTTCGCTGACAAGGTTCCCGGCTGCACTAAACACTTTCGGAGTACACACTGGAGTTGGGGCAACTCAGGTAAAATAGAGCCAGTTTGTACACGGGCCTCCAAATTGCCTCTTTTTCCTGCCAGTACAGGTACGGACTGTCTGACATGCCTTCTTGAATGCTGTCACCGATATAATCCTCCACCATTCTGTCAATGGTGACAGATCATATGCAGTGACAGTAGACATGTCCGAAATTGTTGCCAGGTCCTTCAGTCCGGGCCAGATGTCCAAACTTGGTCCTGCCTGCCCTAGATCACCGCCAGCAGGGTTGCTTAGTATACCTAAGTTTTTTCCTGGCAGCCCCAGTTGCTGGAGAAAATGAAGAAGGAGCTGTTGACGTGTCATGTTCCGCTTCAGCTGACAGTGTTTTCACCAGCAAGTCTTTGCACCTCTGCAGGCTTGTGTCGGCCGGAAAGAGAGACACCACATAGGCTTTAAACTTAGGATTGAGCATGGTGGCCAAAATGTAGTGGTCTGATTTCAACAGATTGACCACCCTGGAATCCTGGCAAAGTGAATGAAGGGCTTCATCCACAAGTCCCACATGCCGAGCGGAATCGCTCCATCTTAGCTCCTCCTTCACTTTCTCCAGCTGCTTCTGCAAAAGCCTGATGAGGGGAATGACCTAACTCAAGCTGGCAGTGTCTGAACTGACTTCACGTGTGGCAAGTTCGAAGGGCTGGAGAAGCTTGCACAACGCGGAAATCATTCTCCACTGTGTTTGAGGCAGGTGCATACCCCTTCCTTTGCCTATGTCATAGGTGGATGTATAGTCTTGAATGGCCTTTTGCTGCTCCTCCATCCTCTGAAGCATATAGAGGTTTCAGTTCCACCGCGTCACAACCTCTTGCTTCAGGTGATGGCGGGGCAGGTTCAAAAGTGTTTGCTGGTGCTCCAGTCTTCGGCATGCAGTCGCTGAATGGCAAAAGTGGGCAGAAATTTTTCGGGCCACCCAAAGCGTCTCCTGCACGCCCCTGTCGCTTTTCAGAAAATTCTGCACCACCAAGTTTATTGTAGGAGTAAAACATGGGACGTGCTGGAATTTGCCCAGATGTAATGCCTGCAAAATATTGGTGGCATTGTCAGATATCACAAATCCCCAGGAGAGTCTAAGTGGGGTAAGCCACTGGGCGATGATTTCCCTCAGTTTCTCTAAGAGGTTGTCGGCAGTGTGCCTCTTACTGAAACCGGTGATGCACAGCATAGCCTGCCTTGGAACGAGCTGGCATTTCTGAGATGCTGGTACTGGTGACGCTGCTGTTGTTGCTGCGTAAGGTGATACATCTACCCAGTGGGCTGTCACAGTCATATAGTCCTTAGTCTGCCCTGTTCCACTTGTCCACATGTCCGTGGTTAAGTGGACATTGGGTACAACTGCATTTTTCAGGACACTGAGGACACTTTTTCTGACGTTTCTGTACAGTCTCAGTATCGCCTGCCTAGTGAAGTGGAATCTAGACGGGATTTGGAACCGGGGACACACTACCTCCATCAATTGTCTCAATCCCACTGCACTAATGGCGGATACCGGATGCATGTCTAACACCAACATAGCAGTCAAGGCCTCAGTTATACGTTTTGCTTCAGGATGACTGCTGTTGTACTTCATCCTCCTCACTAAGGACTGTTGGAGGGTCAATTGTTTAGTAAAAGTAGTGGTGTTCCTACTTCCTCTCTGGGATGATGAATGACTCCCAGCAGCAACTGCAGCAGCGGCAGCAGTAGGCGTAGCAATGCAGGATCCTCCAGAGGAATCCCGGATAGGAGAGTCAGTCATGCCAGTGACATGGTCTGCAGGACTACTTCCGATCCTGACTATGGAGGAAATTGACGAGGAGGGAGTTGACGGTGTGGTTTGCAGGTGCTTAGATACAACAGGACAAAGGGATTTAGGGATCCCTGGACTGCTTATGGTCTTAGCCAAAGTTTCTGAACTTGACAGTAACTTTTTATGAACGCGCTGCAGGTGATGTATAAGGGAGGATGTTCCTAGGTAGTTGACATCCCTACCCCTACTTATGTCACCTTTACATATGGTACATATGGCAAGACAGTTGTTTGAATAGAAATATTGCCAGACCAAAGAGGTGGAATGTTTGGTCTTCTGCCCAGGCATGACCGTGATGGGCTTTTTCATCCCATGGACAACAACTGTCTCCCCCGGAGCCTGATTTAAACAAACCACATCACCATCAGTATCCTCCTCGCCAACTTACTCCTCAGCGCCAGCTACACCAGTATCCTCATCCTGTTGTACTTCAAAAGTGACATCTTCAGTTTGCATATCAGCAAGTGGACTGTGGGCTTGATTCAGAGCTGAATGCTCTGACCAGAGCGCTCGCTCTGAATCAAGGCCCTCCTCCATGAAAATGGAGCGGCCTCCTGGCCGCTCGTATAGCTGTGTGTGACCACCAACAGCATATGCGAGCAGCCAAAAAGATGGTCGCGATGGTCTAGACCATCGCGACCATCGGACTTGTGACGGAGACCCTGCGGTAGGGTCTCCCTGCCACAAGCCCTGGAGTGATTTTGGCTCTATCAGAGCCAAAATCACTCCCACTGACATCACTAGTGAAGTCAGTGGGGTCGGCTTCAGACGGTAGGTGTTCCCATGGGAACGCCTCCGTCTGGCAGGCACGCCCCCGGCACGCCCACCAAAGGGGGAGTGCTGTCAATCAACATCGACAGCACGCCCCCTTTGGTGCGAGACCCTCCGTCGTGCGCACCATCGACCCGCTTGCGAGCGTACTGACGCTCACGAGCGGGTCTGAATGACCCCCTGTGGGTGCTCCTTTCTGCACTTGCAGAGTGCGTGAAATGGTGGAAAGAGCCACCTCTTCCCGTCCAGTGCTGCGAAGGTCAGGCATCGCAACCGCCACCACACTTGGATTCTCCTTGGGGATTTGTGATATCTTCTTAGAATGCACAGTTCTTCGCTGTGCTTTTGCCAGCTTAACTCGCTTGATTTTTTTAGCGGGAGGAGGGCTTCCATCGTCATGTGTAGCTGAACCACTAGTCATGAACATAGGGAAAGACCTTAGCCGTTCCTTGCCACTCTGTGTTGTAAATGGCATATTGGCAAGTTTACGTTTCTCCTCAGTTGATTTAAATGTTTTTTTTAAGGTCATTTTCCTGAACTTTGTCATTTGGGATTGTATATGCCCTCTACTATGACATTGGGCATCGGCCTTGGCAGATGACGGTATGTTATCGTCTATGTCATGACTAGTGGCAGCAGCTTCAGCACTAGGAGGAAGTGGTTCTTGATCTTTCCCTATTTTATTTTTATCGGAGAAAGTTTGGTACTCCATTTATGTTATTTTGATATATACGTGCGGCTAAGGTGCACACAAACAGAGAGAATAATTTTTTATTTTTGTTGGACACTAGTGCACTTTGTGGGTTACACCACCCTTTAACAGACAGATGCACGCTTGGCGCTGCTGCTTTGAGGATGCACGTACAGTGCAGACAATTCACAAACACAGCCGGCTCTTTACTTATGGGACACAGGCACACACTTGGCACTGCTCCTTTGTTGATGCACGTGCAGCTACAGTGCACATAATTCACAAAGACAGAATAAAAAGAAGAATTTTTTATTTTTTGTGGAGCGCACTTTGAGGGTTACGCCATCCTTTAACAGACAGACGCACGCTTGGCGCTGCTGCTTTGAGGATGCACGTACAGTGCAGACAATTCACAACACAGAAGAAAATGTTTTATTTTTGTTGGAGTGCACTTTGGGGGTTACACCACCCTTTAACAGACAGATGCACGCTTGGCGCTGCTGCTTTGAGGATGCACGTACAGTGCAGACAATTCACAAACACAGAAGAAAATGTTTTATTTTTGTTGGAGTGCACTTTGGGGGTTACACCACCCTTTAACAGCCGGCCCTTTACTTATGACACAGGCGCAAGCTTGGTGCTACTTTGTTGATGCACGTGCGGCCACAGTACACACAATTCACAAATACAGAAAATTATTTTTTATCTTGTTTGGAGTGCACTTTGGGGGTTACAGCACCCTTTAATGGTCAAGCCAGCCGGCCCTTTACTTATGACACAGGCGCACGCTTGATGCTACTTTGTTGAGGCACGTGCGGCTACTGTGCACACAATTCACAAACACAAAAAAATATATATTTTTATTTTTTTTGGAGTGCACTTTGGGGGTTACAGCACCCTTTAACAGACAAGCAAGCTGGCCCTGTACTTATGGGACACAGGCGCACGCTTGCCGCTGCTCCTTTGTTGATGCACGTGCAGCCACAGTGCACACAATTCACAAACACAGAAAATATATATTTTTTTTGTTTGGAGTGCACTTTGGGGGTTTCACCACCCTGTAACAGACGAGCCAGCTGGCCCTTTACTTATGACACAGACGCACGCTTGGCACTACTTTGTTGATGCACGTGCGGCTACTGCGCACACAATTCAGAAATACAAAAAAAAAATTTTTTTTGGAGTGCACTTTGGGGGAGCACCCCTGATGCACAGATCACTCCCTGGACAACACTACAGCACCCCTCTAGGACTACAGCCTTTATGGGACACTGCACAACACAGTCCAGCCAGCCCTTATAGACTTTGGAGTGGACACAGCCCCTATGACTGCAACTGACTGCACAACACAGCCCAGCCAGCCCCTATGACAGCAGCACAACACAGCCCAGCCAGCCCCTATGGACAACAGCAGCACAACACAGCCCAGTTAGCCCCTATGGACTGAGTGGTCCCAGCCCCTATGGACAACAGCAGCACAATACAGCCCAGCCAGCCCTAGCTCCCACCTTCCCTCTACACTGTCCACAACCGGGTGAGAAATGGCGCCGATGCGGGGACCTTTTATAGAATCCAAAACCAGCAAGATCCGGAAGGCGGGATGATGACGTTTTGCCTCGATTTCAGATCCGAGTCAGGCAGGAAAAGTCGAGCCTGACTCGGATACGACTCAGATCGGGTGGCTCGGGGGGGTTCGGATTTCAGGAATCTGAACTCGCTCATCCCTAGTTTATATATGTATCAGTGTGTGTATGTGTGTATATATGTGTCAGTGTGTGTTTGTGTGTATGTGTATGTGTATCTGTGTCAGTGTGTGTCTGTGTGCTGAGAGACAATGCTGGGGAGAGCTAATTGCGTGACTGAGAGACGACGCAGGATGTGGAGGTGATGTTGTGCTGAGAGATGATGCAGGGTGAGATGATGGCGTGTTGAAAGAGGGGAGGTGATGGTGTGGCTGAGAGACGATGCGAGGGGGAGTTGATGGTATGGCTGAGAGACGATGCAGGGGGGAGATGATGGCGTGCTGAGAGATGATGCAGGGGGGAGGTGATGGTATGACTGAGAGACGATGCAGGGGGGAGATGATGGCGTGCTGAGAGATGACGCAGGGAGGAGGTGATGGTATGGCTGTGAGACAATGCATGGAGGGAGATGATGGTGTAGCTAAGAGATGATGCAGTGAGGTGATGGTGTGGCAGAAAGATGCAGGGGGAAGGAAGTTACAAACGGGGCACGAGTCTGGTAGAACCGCTGTTGTATGATGACCTTATTAATATTCCTACACAAACAGGCATCTTCCGGTTGATGAGACCTATATGAATACTGAATATTGAATACCCACTGAAGAAATAATCGTCCCAGGGAGGATGTATTTCTTCAGAGGTTCCTCATTGTAAGAAACCACCATATAGGTAAGGTGCATATGGAATGGAAAGGAATGTTCCCAGAGTGACGAGAAATGGGTGACGTGTCATGTTGGCACGTCCCATTGTCAGTAGCCACGCCCCTTCTGGTATGTGACACGCTCATTTTTTTTGCACGCCTTTTGCACGCAAACGATACTTTTCTATATGTGGATGGGGGGGGGCGATAATCTTAAACTTGCCCTAGGCTCTGAAGACCCTAGTTACGCCACTGATCTCTAGTAATCAGGTTGTTTTGATTTTCTTTTGTATAATTTAAATAGGGCTAGTTACTTGTTAGTATATACTATTCAGGATAAATCTCATGACTTGCAAGCTGTCCTTATCTTATACAAATTACGTTTGCTCAAATTTAACAACTAAAAGTAGTAGCTGCATGTTCCGATATTGTCTTTAGATTGTAAGCTAAGCTTCACTAATGCCTTCCTAGAAGTTGGAAAATAAAATATATCTAAGCACTTTCACAGATGTTTTCAGGCAGTCTAGTTCCAGAGGAGCATGAGAAGATGAAATATTGAAGTAATTTATCCCCTAAGGAATGCAGCCAGTCTAGAACCTTCAGATGAAGTTTTGCTGTGAAGTTTGACCAGAGCAGTTGCTAAACAAACTGATTCCCAGACTGAAGCTTGAAAACTGCATCCCCTACCTCAGAACTCATGTAGTTTGTGAAAGAGCACGCAAATATAGAGTGATAAATACAGTCAGTGAACCCTCATAAAACAAGCTGGGAATAGTATTGTGTCCTTCCAATAAGCTGTACATTTAAAATAAGAAGATAATAATATATAGAGCATAAAGTATTGCTCCCATTAGTTCCTATTAAAATTAGGGGTGTGCACCGGCCACTTTTCGTATTTTGTGTTTTGGTTTTGGATCTGGATCTTTCTTCGTGTTTTGGATCTGGATTGGTTTTGCCAAAACCACCCTTCCGTGTTTTGGGTTCTGGGTTTTGTGTTTTGGATCTGTATTTTTTTTTAAAAAGCATAAAAACAGCTAAAATCACAGAATTTGTAGGTTTTTCTGCTCCTATGCTATTATTAACCTCAATAACCTTAATTTCCACTCATTTCCAGACTATTCTGAACACCTCACACCTCACAATAGTGTTTTTATGTCCAAAACGTTGCACCGAGGTAGCTGGATGACTATGCTAAGCGACACGAGTGGGCGGCACAAACACGTGACCCATCTAGGCGTGAAACTGCAGTGGCAGACAGGATGGCAGTTTGAAAAACTAGGCCCCAAACTGTACATAATGCAAAGAAAAAAAAGAGGTGCAAGATGGAATTGTCCTTGGGCCCTCCCACCCACCCTTATGTTGTATAAACAGGACATGCACACTTTAACAAACCAATCATTTCAGCGCCAGGGTCTGCCACACAACTGTGGCTGAAATGATTGGTTCGTTTGGGCCCCCACAAAACAAGCTGGCAATTAATGTGTCCCTGCACAAACTGGCTCTATGGAGGCAAGATGTCATCCTCATCCTCCTCATCCACCGATTCCTCACCCTCTTCAGTGTGTACATCCTCATCCTCACAAAGTATTAACTCGTCCCCACTTGAATCCACCACCACAGGTCCCTCTGTACCTTCTGGAGGCTGGTCTCCCTGGAAGAGCTGATAATTCATTTTGATGAACATCATCTTCTCCACATTCTGTGGAAGCAACCTCCTACGCCTTTCGCTGACAAGGTTCCCGGCTGCACTAAACACTCTTTCGGAGTACACACTGGAGGGGGGGCAACTCAGGTAAAATAGAGCCAGTTTGTACAGGGGCCTCCAAATTGCCTCTTTTTCCTGCCAGTACAGGTATGGACTGTCTGACATGCCTACTTGGATGCTGTCACCGATGTAATCCTCCACCATTCTGTCAATGGTGACAGTATCATATGCAGTGACAGTAGACATGTCAGAAATTGTTGCCAGGTCCTTCAGTCCGGACCAGATGTCCAAACTTGGTCCTGCCTGCCCTGCATCACCGCCAGCGGGTTGCTTAGGATACCTAAGTTTTTTCCTGGCAGCCCCAGTTGCAGGAGAAAATGAAGAAGGAGCCGTTGACGTGTCACGTTCCGCTTCAGCTGACAGTGTGTTCACCAGCAGGTATTTGCACCTCTGCAGGCTTGTGTCGGCCGGAAAGAGAGACACCACATAGGCTTTAAACCTAGGATCGAGCACGGTGGCCAAAACGTAGTGGTCTGATTTCAACAGATTGACCACCCTGGAATCCTGGCAAAGCGAATGAAGGGCTTCATCCACAAGTCCCACATGCCGAGCGGAATCGCTCCGTCTTAGCTCCTCCTTCACTTTCTCCAGCTGCTTCTGCAAAAGCCTGATGAGGGGAATGACCTGACTCAAGCTGGCAGTGTGTGAACTGACTTCACGTGTGGCAAGTTCGAAGGGCTGGAGAACCTTGCACAACACGGAAATCATTCTCCACTGCGCTTGAGTCAGGTGCATACCCCCTCCTTTGCCTATGTCATAGGTGGATGTATAGGCTTGTATGGCCTTTTGCTGCTCCTCCATCCTCTGAAGCATATAGAGGGTTGAGTTCCACCGCGTCACAACCTCTTGCTTCAGGTGATGGCGGGGCAGGTTCAAGAGTGTTTGCTGGCGCTCCAGTCTTCGGCACGCAGTCGCTGAATGGCGAAAGTGGCCAGAAATTTTTCGGGCCACCCAAAGCGTCTCCTGCACGCCCCTGTCGCTTTTCAGAAAATTCTGCACCACCAAGTTTATTGTGTGAGCAAAACATGGGACGTGCTGGAATTTGCCCAGATGTAATGCCCGCACAATATTGGTGGCGTTGTCAGATATCACAAATCCCCAGGAGAGTCTAAGTGGGGTAAGCCACTGGGCGATGATTTCCCTCAGTTTCTCTAAGAGGTTGTCGGCGGTGTGCCTCTTACTGAAACCGGTGATACACAGCGTAGCCTGCCTTGTAACGAGCTGGCATTTCTGAGATGCTGCTACTGGTGACGCTGCTGCTGTTGCTGCGTAAGGTGATACATCTACCCAGTGGGCTGTCACAGTCATATAGTCCTTAGTCTGCCCTGTTCTACTTGTCCACATGTCCGTGGTTAAGTGGACATTGTGTACAACGGCATTTTTCAGGACACTGAGGACACTTTTTCTGACGTTTCTGTACAGTCTCGGTATCGCCTGCCTAGTGAAGTGGAATCTAGACGGGATTTGGAACCGGGGACACACTACCTCCATCAATTGTCTAAATCCCACTGCACTAATGGCGGATACCGGACGCACGTCTAACACCAACATAGCAGTCAAGGCCTCAGTTATACGTTTTGCTTCAGGATGACTGCTGTCGTACTTCATCCTCCTCGCTAAGGACTGTTGGAGGGTCAATTGTTTAGTAAAAGTAGTGGTGTTCCTACTTCCTCTCTGGGATGATGAACGACTCCCAGCAGCAGCAACAGCAGCAGCGGCAGCAGTAGGCGTAGCAATGCAGGATCCTCCAGAGGAATCCCGGATAGGAGAGTCAGTCATGCCAGTGACATGGCCTGCAGGACTACTTCCGATCCTGACTAAGGAGGAAATTGACGAGGAGGGAGTTGACGGTGTGGTTTGCAGGCGCTTGGATACAACAGGACAACGGGATTTAGGTGTCCCTGGACTGCTTACGGTCTTAGCCAAAGTTTCTGAACTTGACAGTAACTTTTTATGAACGCGCTGCAGGTGCCGTATAAGGGAGGATGTTCCTAGGTGGTTGACGTCCCTACCCCTACTTATTTCACCTTTACATATGGTACATATGGCAAGACAGTTGTTGTCCGGATTTGGATAGAAATATTGCCAGACCAAAGAGGTGGAATGTTTGGTCTTCTGCCCAGGCATGACCGTGATGGGCTTTTTCATCCCACGGACAACAACTGTCTCCCCCGGAGCCTGATTTAAACAAACCACATCACCATCAGAATCCTCCTCGCCAACTTCCTCCTCAGCGCCAGCTACACCAGTATCCTCATCCTGTTGTACTTCAACAGTGACATCTTCAATTTGCATATCAGCAAGTGGACTGTGGGTGCTCCTTTCAGCACTTGCAGGGGGCGTGCAAATGGTGGAAAGAGCCACCTCTTCCCGTCCAGTGCTGGGAAGGTCAGGCATCGCAACCACCACCACACTTGGACTCTCCTTGGGGATTTGTGATATCTTCTTAGAAAGCACAGTTCTTCGCTGTGCTTTTGCCAGCTTAACTCTTTTGATTTTTTTAGTGGGAGGAGGGCTTCCATCGTCATGTGAAGCTGAACCACTAGTCATGAACATACTAGGGATCGACCTTAGCCGTTCCTTGCCACTCCGTGTCGTAAATGGCATATTGGCAAGTTTACGTTTCTCTTCAGCTGATTTAAATGTCTTTTTCAAGGTCATTTTCCTGAACTTTGCCATTTGGGATTGTATGTGCCCTCTACTATGACATTGGGCATCGGCCTTGGCAGACGACGTTGATGGCATGTTATCGTCTATGTCATGACTAGTGTCAGCAGCTTCAGCACTAGGAGGAAGTGGTTCTTGATCTTTCTCTATTTTATTTTTATCGGAGAAAGTTTGGTCCTCCATTTATGTTATATCGATTTGATATATACGTGCGGCTAAACACAGAAAATAATTTTTTTTTTGGTTTGGACTGGAGTGTACTTTGTGGGTTACAGCACCCTTTAACGGTCAAGCCAGCCGGCCCTTTACTTATGACACAGGCGCACGCTTGGCACTACTTTGTTGATGCACGTGCGGCTACTGCGCACACAATTCACAAACACAGAAAATAATTTTTTTTTTGGTTTGGACTGGAGTGTACTTTCGGGGGTTACAGCACCCTTAATGGTCAAGCCAGCCGGCCCTTTACTTATGACACAGGCGCACGCTTGGCACTACTTTGTTGATGCACGTGCGGCTACTGCGCACACAATTCACAAACACAGAAAATAATTTTTTTTTGGTTTGGACTGGAGTGTACTTTCGGGGGTTACAGCACCCTTTAACGGTCAAGCCAGCCGGCCCTTTACTTATGACACAGGCGCAGCTTGGCACTACTTTGTTGATGCACGTGCGGCTACTGCGCACACAATTCACAAACACAGAAAATAATTTTTTTTTGGTTTGGACTGGAGTGTACTTTCGGGGGTTACAGCACCCTTTAACGGTCAAGCCAGCCGGCCCTTTACTTATGACACAGGCGCACACTTGGCACTACTTTGTTGATGCACGTGCGGCTACTGCGCACACAATTCACAAACACAGAAAATAATTTTTTTTTGGTTTGGACTGGAGTGTACTTTCGGGGGTTACAGCACCCTTTAACGGTCAAGCCAGCCGGCCCTTTACTTATGACACAGGCGCACGCTTGGCACTACTTTGTTGATGCACGTGCGGCTACTGCGCACACAATTCACAAACACAGAAAATAATTTTTTATTTGGTTTGGACTGGAGTGTACTTTGGGGGTTACAGCACCCTTTAACGGTCAAGCCAGCCGGCCCTTTACTTATGACACAGGCGCACGCTTGGCACTACTTTGTTGATGCACGTGCGGCTACTGCGCACACAATTCACAAACACAGAAAATAATTTTTTTTTTGGTTTGGACTGGAGTGTACTTTCGGGGGTTACAGCACCCTTAACGGTCAAGCCAGCCGGCCCTTTACTTATGACACAGGTGCACGCTTGGCACTACTTTGTTGATGCACGTGCGGCTACTGCGCACACAATTCACAAACACAGAAAATATTTTTTTTTTGGTTTGGACTGGAGTGTACTTTGGGGGTTACAGCACCCTTTAACGGTCAAGCCAGCCGGCCCTTTACTTATGACACAGGCGCACGCTTGGCACTACTTTGTTGATGCACGTGCGGCTACTGCGCACACAATTCACAAACACAGAAAATAATTTTTTTTTTGGTTTGGACTGGAGTGTACTTTCGGGGGTTACAGCACCCTTAACGGTCAAGCCAGCCGGCCCTTTACTTATGACACAGGTGCACGCTTGGCACTACTTTGTTGATGCACGTGTGGCTACTGCGCACACAATTCACAAACACAGAAAATAATTTTTTGTTGGTTTGGACTGGAGTGTACTTTCGGGGGTTACAGCACCCTTTAACGGTCAAGCCAGCCGGCCCTTTACTTATGACACAGGTGCACGCTTGGCACTACTTTGTTGATGCACGTGCGGCTACTGCGCACACAATTCACAAACACAGAAAATAATTTTTTTTTGGTTTGGACTGGAGTGTACTTTCGGGGTTTACAGCACCCTTTAACGGTCAAGCCAGCCGGCCCTTTACTTATGACACAGGCGCACGCTTGGCACTACTTTGTTGATGCACGTGCGGCTACTGCGCACACAATTCACAAACACAGAAAATAATTTTTTTTTGGGTTTGGACTGGAGTGTACTTTGGGGGTTACAGCACCCTTTAACGGTCAAGCCAGCCGGCCCTTTACTTATGACACAGGCGCACGCTTGGCACTACTTTGTTGATGCACGTGCGGCTACTGCGCACACAATTCACAAACACAGAAAATAATTTTTTTTTTGGTTTGGACTGGAGTGTACTTTCGGGGGTTACAGCACCCTTAACGGTCAAGCCAGCCGGCCCTTTACTTATGACACAGGTGCACGCTTGGCACTACTTTGTTGATGCACGTGGGGCTACTGCGCACACAATTCACAAACACAGAAAATAATTTTTTTTTTGGTTTGGACTGGAGTGTACTTTCGGGGGTTACAGCACCCTTTAACGGTCAAGCCAGCCGGCCCTTTACTTATGACACAGGCGCACGCTTGGCACTACTTTGTTGATGCACGTGCGGCTACTGCGCACACAATTCACAAACACAGAAAATAATTTTTTTTTTGGTTTGGACTGGAGTGTACTTTCGGGGGTTACAGCACCCTTAACGGTCAAGCCAGCCGGCCCTTTACTTATGACACAGGCGCACGCTTGGCACTACTTTGTTGATGCACGTGCGGCTACTGCGCACACAATTCACAAACACAGAAAATAATTTTTTTTTGGTTTGGACTGGAGTGTACTTTCGGGGGTTACAGCACCCTTTAACGGTCAAGCCAGCCGGCCCTTTACTTATGACACAGGCGCACGCTTGGCACTACTTTGTTGATGCACGTGCGGCTACTGCGCACACAATTCACAAACACAGAAAATATATTATTTTTTTAGCACTTGGGGGGAGCACCCCTGATGGACAGAGCACCCCCTGGACAACACTACAGCACTCCTTTAGGACTGGGACACTGCACAGGACTTTGGAGTGGACACAGCCCCTATGGAGAACTGACTGCACAACACAGTCCAGCCAGCCCCTATGGACTTTGAAGTAGTGGACACAGCCCCTATTAACAACAGCAGCACAGCACAACACAGCCAGCCCCTATGGACTTTGAAGTAGTGGACAACAGCAGCACTACACTACACTACACTACACAGCCCTAACTCCCACCCTCCCTCTTCACTGTCCACAGCCGAGTGAGAAAATGGCGCCGACGCGGGTACCTTATATAGGATCCAAAACCCGCGAGACTCGGAAGGCGGGATGATGACGTTTTGCCTCGATTTCAGATCCGAGTCAGGCGGGAAAAGTCGAGCCTGACTCGGATCGGACTCGGATCGGGGAGGCTCGGGGGGGTTCGGATTTCAGAAATCCGAACCCGCTCACCCCTAATTAAAATATTGTTTCAGTCTTCAGACTACAATACTCCACCAATTAATTGACCACCCCATACATCCAGTTTAAAAAACAAAAGTGATTGTACTGTATGTTGTGTATGGTATACATATGGACTATAGATGTTTAAAATCCTTGCAACTTTGTTCAATTTAGATTTTTAATTTACCATCAAAAATTTAGTTTTTAACTAAGAGGTGATTTTTTTTCTCACTGCAACGTAAGACAGCCCATAATGTGGATTTTACACTGTAACAAAACACACAGGTCAATAGTGAATTAGTTTCTATATACAGAGCTGTACAGGCTCACCGGGGTATTGCTGCCTGTCTGTGTATGCTGGGACAATGATTAGAGGCACCTGGCTCTCTACACTTGCTTCCATACATACAATCGTCATCCCTGATGTAACAATAAGAGAGCAGTCCATGATTAGTACCAACAAAACAAAAATAATAAACAATAATGAAACATATTGAATACTATGTTCATGAAAACTGCTATAATACATATGCAACTGATTGCTGCAATTCCCCAATATCTATCTCCAAGGTTTGAAACATCTTTCCCTGAGGGGAGTGCAGAGTTGCATGCTGTAGGGAACAGGTGCCACACTGAGAGATGCTCCTGAGTCCAGAGACGACTTGAGTCCCGAATACTGTATGCAATATACCAACATTATGTTTGAGAGAAACAAGTCAGTGAGAGGGATCAAAACATAGATTCCAATGGATCTCTTTATCATTGGTGGGTCAATGGGTGCCTTTTGTATGGCTGCATATTGCAAATTATCAATCTGGGAAATCTACTGAAAACCCCACTCCTTTTTGGAGTTTACTATACCACCCCCTCACCGGCAGCTGAATACTGCTGGTGAAGGATTCCAGCAATATCTGCAGACACAGCTACTCCTACTTCAATGGTCCTTTATTGACGGATATGGATAATGCAATATTAAAAAACTGATGCATTTAGTTGCTTCATAAATTGAGCCTCTTTTCAGTCCGCAAAGCAAGCTATGGGGACTCTGGTAACATAAAAGTAGAGGGCCACCCAGAGAAATATTTTTTTCACTCTTGCTAAATAGGGAGAAGCAGTGATAACCCCGTGCTCTGGTAAAAGGGTTACCACTGCATGATAAATAGACCCCCCAAAAAAGAAAACAATCTCCCCTAAGCACACTGCAAAAGACCAGCAATAAGATTTAAATACTACATGATAATAGAAATCCAGAGATCTTTGTTGCATATATTTGCAAAGATATGTTTAAGCATTGTGCCCCATCAAGGTGACTTTTCCTCCAGCCAGGGGAAGTGTCGAGCGGGTTAACAACGCTAATTAAATTTTGCCGGCTGTGGCCAATTGAATTCCCCCTAAAGCTGCAATGTAACAGACAAGAAGCAGAGAGAGAGAGGGAAAGAATGTTAGTCCTACAGCACAAGACTACCAAAGCTACCAGATGATTGATCTGATAAGATGATTTGGTCTGCAAAATAACATCATGTAACAAAGGGGCAGATGTACTATAGCAGCACTTACCTTGCCGCTATAGCGCTTCCAGCTTTGCCTCTCATCAACAGGAAACAATGATTCTGAGCTGTATTAACATCTTGGCCGCAAGGAGTGAGGGAGAGAAAGCTCCCCCCCTCTCCCCTCCGGCGATCACTGCAAGACCCACAGAGCATCAGTCTGGTGCTTTTGGCCGGTCTCACTGTGGATGCACAAGATCTGACAAACATTGCAAGATGTCGTGCGCAGCCTGAGACCCCCACAGAAGCTGCCTGGCCACCGCAGGTTAGTGGTGCTTGACCTAATGGCCCTGCAAGCTAGGAGTTTAGCCTAACACACTATGGGCCTGATTCAGAGTTAAATTCTGATGGTTGTTGATCTGCATATGCCCCGATCTGTGTCAGCGACGATGTTTCCTAAGCCACAGCATGATTGACCTTACACAGCTGTTTGGGGTTGGGGATGAAGTGGCAATGGGCAGCATCCCAGAAAATGGGGCGTGTAAGCCCTGTTCTCTTTGGGCGTGCCAAGGCCCGTGTCTGCGTCTTTCACCTCAGCTTCACTGGTCCCGGTAGCATGAATTACATGGGCATCCTGAGGAACCTGAGGTTACTCAGATGGACGACATTCACGCAAATGATCTGATGGCTGCGTACATTGGATGGAACAGCGGATCACAGAAGCTGGCAGGAGGTGTATATTTACACAAGAAGCCTCCAGCAGCATTAGCATCATTTTGCCAATAGTGTACAACTCTGAGTAAGGCCCAATAACCACCAGGCAAGCAGTGGTAGCATGCAATATAGTGATCTTCAGTAGTCATGTTAAAGCAGGTTAACAAGGATTACTGCTTGTTCCCCATTTCAAGATTGTACCTTAATAGCAGTATGGTTACACCTACCTAGGAATGCAGTTTTAAGGCATCTAGGGCTCCATCTACTAAGATTCCACTTGCTGTGGAGAAGGATCAGTTCCTGCTTTGCCTGTGTTCGCCAAACCTCTCTAATGTGCTGTGTACTAAAAATAGCCCCGCCAATGAGAGTGAACATTAAGTTACCCCATCGGTGGTGTCAACAGACAGCAGAGACTGTGGACTCTATTCCGTCCAGCTGTAGCAGTGACTTCAAGTGAGACTTTTTTTTTCAAAACTTTATTGACAAGCAGCCAAGTGACCGAAAGAACACTTTCTTCTTCAACATTGAAGAGAATCAGGTAACGGGAGCCATACGTAATGAAGCAGACGCTGGAGAAGACAGCCATGCTGCCATTCTATAGGTGCCTATGGCAGCATGATAATCTATCCTGCCCTTAGCACTAGCAGGCAGAAGGCAGTGAAAACCCTTTAGTAGATAAAGCCATATGTACAGGAAGTTTCTCTTTTTCTTTTTTTTTTGGGGGGCCACTTAGCTCCCCATTTTACATGGACCCCCTAATCATTTTTACAACAGAGGTTTATTAGCAAGCACAGAATAAGTAATATAGACTATTAAACATTCTGATGTTTGAGTTGTTTCTTTGTTCTTTGTATTTTTGTAACAGCTGTCATACAGGAAAACTGTCTGAGATCCTCTGGGCAAAATCATTCATTTCATTAGGACAGTACCTTCGAAATAAAATGACAGTTTTCCTGGATGAAAAAAATGCAGCAGAAAACTCATACGGCAATGTCTGATATACAGTTTAGAAATCCACAATATTCTAACCACAAAAATGTTGCATTCTATCATGATGTTCCTCTGTCACACCATTGCAATTCCGCTGTCATGGTATGGATCGCGTAGGTAACAGAACCTTTATGATGTGCAGAACAGTTTTCCCCATCCTGTTCCGTGATTGACTGAGCATAGCATTGCTTTAGAATGCCATTGTTTTCTTGTCTCACAGCCAAGCTAATGTTTCATTATTTTTTGTGATGGCTTTTGCACTTAATAATCAAATTAGTAAGCAGACTATTTTTGTATTCTGTTAAAAGGTTAAAATCCGATATGTATTCATTTTAAAAGTGATGCCTTATTGCTGACATAAACATTTTCATTATATTTTTATGCAGAAATGATTTCTCTCTAAGTAATTATTTTCTTTTATTCTAAGTAATAGATGAATACAGCTCAACACTCACTGTAATTTCTTAAAGAAAGTATCTCAATAAATAAATTTTTAACATCAGTAATTGCTGTGGTGATTAAAATTAAAATTAGCAGTAATTTATATAGCGCACATATATTGAGCAGCAATTTACAGAGAATATTTCAGTCATTCACATCAGTCCCTGGTCCAACGAAGCTTACAATCTATGGCCCTGATTCAGACCCACTCGCAAGCGGCTGTCCGCTCGCAAGTGGGTCGATGTTGTGCACTGCGCATGCGCACGATGGCGGGAGCTCCGTCGTGCGCATGCACCAGACGCGACGAGCGAAGGAAAGTCCTTCGCTCGTTGTGTCTGATCAAAGGGGGCGTGCTGTCGATGTTGATTGACATCACTAGTGATGTCAGTGGGAGTGATTTTGGCTCTGATAGAGCCAAAATCACTCCGGGCCTTGCGGTTGAAAACCTCAACCGCAGGCTCCGGCTCGCAGTTTCGATGGTCGCGATGGTCACGACCATCGCGCCCATCAAACTGCACGCTCGTATAGGCTGTGGGTGGTGACCCACAGCTATACGAGCGTCCAGGGGGACGCTCCATAGTTATGGAGGACGGCCCTCATTCAGAGCGTGCGCTCTGCTCAGAGCGTACAGCTCTGAATGAGGGCCTATATTCCCTCTTCACACATACAGTAGGGGTAAATTTACTAAAGGGAGAGTTTGGGAGAGTTTGCAAACTCTGGAGAGTTTGGGCATTTTTTCCCACTCTCAAATTTACTAATGTCAAACTCGGGAGAGAGATCTCCTTTGCAGTATGGGAAAATACTGGAGAGTTAGCAAACTCTCTTCAATTCATCATCTGCAAAACTCGAGATAGGATTCTGGAATTTACCAAGCAGAGAGTTTCTAAACTCTCATGAGATGGGAAAACTCTACTGTAAAAACTTGTGAAATACCTACACCTGCCTGTGAACTGCGAGTTTGGCAGAAACATACACAGATCACTGTGATCCATGTATGTTTCTGCCTGTAGATAAAAAAAAAGTTTAAAAGTTAAAAAAAAAAAAATACATAGCCCCCCCCCAAAAAAAAATTACTAACCAGCCCCGGACATGCCAGTCAATCCTGGTTCTTACAATTACAGGGAACAAAATGTGTAGAGTTCCACAGTAATTTAACAACCAGCACCAGGCAACATGGACAGACCTGGTTTTAAGTATAAAATTGCATGAGGTTCCCCTTATATTTAAAACCAGCTCTGGACCCTTTCTAGTGGGGGGACTGATGCCACAGCCAGCGGTGCCCTTTCACCGGGCCCCCCAGCCACAGCATCAGCCCTGACCGCTAGTCAGCCCAGGCCAGGAATCCCTGGGGAGTTGGGGACCTCCCAATAAAGGGTCCCCCCTCTCCAGTGCACCCCTGTCCTGGGCTGATAGCCCGGGGCTATCCCCGCCACCCCTGGGTGGTGGGTGGTGGGTTGATAGCATAGGTGTAGTGTTAAAAATAGAATTAACAACATTGTCTTTACAGTAAAACTGCAGGTCCCAGCAAGCCTCCCCCGCATACTGGTACTTGGAGAACCACAAGTACCAGCATGCAGGGCATTAAGGGGCCGCTAGTACGTGTAGTTCACCTGTAAAGAAATGTGTAAAAAACACAAGACACACACACCATCCCCTTCTCAACGTAAAGTATCCTATGGAAGTACCTGAAAAAAGATCCGATACTCACCTTTTGTCCCAAGATATTCTTATTCTCCACAGTAATCCAATAAGGGCTCCGGACACACTGTATCATCATGCTACAGCATGTTGATACAGTACGCTAATGACAGTTCATGGAGAATGAGATAATGGGCCGCGAGCCAATCAGTGGTGGCTTAACAGTAGCGGCTGCTCATTGGCTGGGACCCACGTGGACTTAGCCAATGAGCGGATCCTCCACGTGGGTCCCAGCCAATGAGCGGCCGCTAATGTAAAGCAGCCGCTGATTGGCTCGTGGCCCGGCACTAGTGATAGCTCATTCTCCATGAACTGTCATTAGCGTACTGTATCAACATGCTGTAGCATGTTGATACAGTGTGTCCGGGGTCTTATTTGGATCACTGCGGAGAATATCGTGGGACAAAAGATGAGTATTGGATCTTTTATTCATGTACTTCCATTTGATTCTTTATGTTGAGAAGGGGATGTGAACATCTGGGAGAAGGTGAGTATGTGTGTATGTATGTATGCAATAAATCTTTGTTTTCACGGTGTGTGTGTCTTGTGTTTTTTACACATTTCTTTACAGGTGAACTATACGTACCAGCGACTCCTTAATGCCCCGCATGCTGGTACTTGTGGTTTTCCAAGTAGCAGCATGCGGGGGGAGGCTTGGTAGGACCTGAAGTTCTACTGTAAAGATAATGTTGTTAATTCTATTTTTCACACTACACTTACACTATCAACCCACCACCCACCACCCAGGGGTGGCGGGGATAGCCCCGGGCTATCACCTAGGACAGGGGTACCCTGGAGATGGTGAGCCCTTTATTGGGGGGGTCCCCAACTCCCCAGGAATCCCTGGCCTGGGCTGACTAATGGTCAGGGCTTATGCTGCAGCTGGGGGGCCCGGTGAAAGGGCCCCCATGGCTGTGGCATCAGTCCCCCACTAGGAAGGGTCCAGAGCTGGTTTTAAATATAAGGGGAACTTCACGCAAATTTTTTCGCCCTATATCTAAAACCAGGTCTGGCCCTGCTGCCTGGTGCTGGTTGTTAAATTACTGTGGAACCCTACACATTTTATTCCCTGTAATATTAAGAACCAGGACTGGCTGGCAAGTCCGGGGCAGATTAGGCTTTAAGGGGGGGCCTATGTCATTTCTTAAAAACCTTTTAAAAATTTTTTTACAGCCTAGAACACAAGTAGCTTACACATATTTCACTGATATATGCAGGCTGCTTGCTCAGGAGAGTTTTGCAGAGAGAAGACACTGCAGTCTTGGGTGAGTAATCTCCTGCAAAACCTGCTACTCGGGAGAGAAATCTTGTTCTGCTTCACCATCGGACATCTCACTCTCAGCTAAACTCACTTCTTGGTAAATTTGAGAGTCTCAGGAGCCTCAAATCACCCAAGTTTCGGCAAAGCTAATCGAGTTGAAAAAAAGGCAAACTCTCCCAAACTCGATTCTTAGTAAATTAACCCCTTAGAGACAGTAGGGTTAATTTTTTTGCCAGCAGCCGATTAATTTCTCAGTATGTTTTTGGAGTGTGGAAAAAAACTATGCAAACACAGGGAGAACATACAAACACAATATAGTTCAGCCATGACTGGCAATTGAACTCTTAACCTCAGTGCTATGAGGTAGTAATGCTAACCATTATGCCAACTGTGAATCTGAACCATGAGCAGTTGTTTTTATAGATATGTGTATATGTACAGTATGTACTTATGTATATGCAATTGTGTTTTTAAGAAAAAAAACTACATTGAAAAATATGAGCTTACAATCTAAATGGGTGATGAGATACAAATAAGAACAAAAACCTAGGCCCTCATTCAGAGCCGTACGCTCTGAGCAGAGCGCACGCTCTGAATGAGGGCCGGGCTCCATTTTCATGGAGCGTCCTCCTGGACGCTCGTATAGCTCTGGGTCACCACCCACAGGCTATACGAGCGTGCTTTGTGATGGCCGCGATGGTCGAGACCATCGCGACCATCGAAATTGCGAGCTGGAGCCTGCGGTTGAGGTTTTCAACCGCAAGCTCCGGAGTGATTTTGGCTCTATCAGAGCCAAAATCACTCCCACTGACATCACTAGTGATGTCAGTGGGCCGGCTTCTGACGGGAGGCGTTCCCGTGGGAACGCCCCCGTCAGGGAGGCACGCCCCCGGCACGCCCACCAAAGGGGGCGTGCTGTCAATCAACATTGACAGCACGCCCCCTTTGATCGGACACAACGAGCGAAGGACTTTCCTTCGCTCGTCGCGTCAGGCGCATGCGCACGACGGAGCTCCCTCCGTCGTGCGCATGCTCAGTGCATAACATCGACCCACTTGCGAGCGGACAGCCGCTCGCGAGTGGGTCTGAATCAGGCCCCTAGTTAGCAAAGTGCCACATTTTTAAAGTGCATTCATGGATAAGGATATGTAGCAGTGTCCCCTCCTTATATTTATATAGATAAATATCCAGTAGTTGAGGAATAGAGCAGTGCTCAAAGTGTGCTGGTATGGAACGGTATGGCTTATCGGCACTTCAAGCACTAAACTTTTTTTTTACACATTCCATGGACAGCAGAGCTGAGGGTGGAGGCACTGCTCACAGGCAGTTGTCAATCACAAGAGGACAGCCCCTAAAGCAAGCTGCAGTAAGTGTTTGTGCTGATGGCTCTTTGTTGATGCTGCGTAAAGTCCGGCAGCAGGGACGGGCTGCCCCCTGGGCTAGTACAGTTTAGGGCACTTCAGGACAGTCTGCACACTGCTGCTTTGTCTATGGGCCAGGTGGCTGCAGCAGCATATTCCCCTCCCTCCTCCCAGACTGGTGCTTTGGCCTACCCTGCAGCCCACCATGTGGAGGAGAGATCCATGCTGGCCTGGATGTCCAAAACACCCATGGACCTGGCCTGATTCCTGCACTACCGTGCCACCTCAGGCAGCCCCTGATGCTGAGCCCTGCGGCCAGACTTTCCTGGATGAGGCGCCGACTCTAGTTGGGGAAAGTCTGGAACACCTGCTCCAATAAATTGACCAGAGCACCCTGCAGGTTGGCAACATAATTTATAGAGGGCATTACTGTGTGGCATAATGAGTAAGGGACATTACTGTTTGACATAATGTGTTATAAGGGGCATTACTGTGTGTGGCATAAGGTGTAAGGGGCATTACTGTGTGGCATAATGTATAAAGGACACTAATACTGCATTGCTAATGTGTTATAAGGGGCACTACTCTTGTGTGGAATAATAGGGTATAAGGGGTACTACAGTGTGGTACACTAAACTGATGCAAAGGGTGCGTACCTTAAGGACACACCCCCTTTGAGTGGCTACAACCCCATTTACGGCACGTAACATAACTACAAACTTAGATTTTACATACCCCTATTTCAAAATTCCCACTTCGACCACTGGGACATAGGGCCCGATTCAGACCCGCTCGCTAAGAAGCATTCGCACGCAGACTGCCGATGTTTGCATTGTGTGCATGTATAGGCATCGCAATGCACATGTGCGAACCAGTCCGAGCGATCGGGAAGTGTACCCGCGCTGCGCATAGACTGCCCAGCTGGGTGAGTGACAGGAGAAGCCGTTTGTGGGTGGTGACAGCGGTTGTTCTATGAAAACGGGGAGTAGAGGTGCGAACGAAGGTGTGTCTGAGCGTCTCAATGCCGTTTCAGAGGCGTGCATAAATAAGACGCAGCGTCATAGTACACGTCACTTGGTTGTATTTCACACTGAAGCACTCGCAGTGCTTGCGGTAGGGTATGGTTAGCCACAAGCGCTGTGTTCGCTTCCGTTGGCACTCGATGTACCGATGGTTGCATACACTTCCTGGAGATAACTTCCAATAGTGGGCGTCTTAAGACAGGCTGGTGGGCGTTTGCATACACAATGCGATCGCACGATAAAACATAGTGGGCGTGCTAATACCTTGCCGTGTGATTGCTGGCCTTGCCGAAATTTGCATACGCATCTAGCATGCGAACACATCTAGCTAATGGGTCTGAATCTAGCCCATAGTTCAATGTTATATACAGTACAGGAGAATGTTTTATGGTGTGAGACACCAGTCCTATAGAATTGTGTATAGAATAAAGTATTTCTGAGAGGCGTGAAGAGGAAGTCTAAAGACAAAAGGCCTTATACAGAGTTAGGAGCAAATTAAAAAGAGTGGGCAAAAAGGAGCAATTTGCCCCTGTTGCTATGCAAAGGTGCAAATGCATTTCTTTATTTATGGATTTATTTATTTCGCAAGCAGGGAAATACTGACTGCTTTATGTGTAGAGAACCAATAACGGACAGCTTTGCTCTTATACTGAAATGTACAATTAAGCTATGATGTCCTTCCAAATCTTTAAATCTTTCTGCACATTTTAAATCTTCCCCACATGCTGTGCAACCATAGTTTTACCAAGGTGTAGATTGCTCCTTTTTTGCACTTTTTTTTCATTTGCTCCTAACTCTAAATCAAGACATAGGAGCCCACTTATTAATAATCACATTTGCAATGTGTTCTGGACGTGATATTACCACCTATGATCGCATTGCGGCAGTGGCGTCACTATGAGGGTGCGGAGGGTGCAGTCCACACCCGGGTGTCACTAGACCTGGTGACTCCTCTGCATTGCAGGTTGTGATCATAGCACCGTGATGTATGACAAAGCACATGCAGAGACAGAGGCTTCCGAAAGGAGCCCGTCCCTGTGATGTGCTAGGAGTGAAGTGACCGCATCAGAGGTCTCTTCTCTCCTGTGGCGGGGATCCTGCACATTTTCGGTCTACAGACCACACAAGCGCTGCACCCTCTCCCAGCTAGTTATGCAATGTGTAGCTCATAGGCTACAGTGGCTAGTTTCTGCATATTTTTGATAACAGGGCCATTCATTATAAGGGACCCGATGTGTTATAAGGGACCCGATGTGGCCGCCTGGTATTTAAGCAACCTCATAAAAATGAAAGTCTCACGGATCCCTGCTCCTAATGTTAGGATGGAGGTCCTGAATATGAAGAGGGATGCGTTCTTATCTCTCCCCCCCCTCAGTTCATACATGCACACTAAATAACACTGCTACTGTATGTAAAGTTTCACCGCTAGTAATCAGTGATATGGATCGCGGTTACATCTGATCTTCAGAGCAGCTGTCCCCGCACTGGAGCAATATTGGATATCTTTGGTAATATGGCATCCAATACCGCAATTCACAGCGAGTCTCATGCCTCCGACATATAGATGCACCTTAGGGACATATTGATGAATATGAGACCTTATGAGCCCTCCAGAGAAAGAGCATATCAGGAGAAATGTAGTGAACAGAGGTGGATCCCAAATACATTACAATATGATATCCTGAACAAAAAGAGTAATGTCCCCTTAGCTGCTCATCATTATAGGGCTTTGAATGTGTGGTCAATAGGATTGTAGTGAGTAGAGCTAAATGTTAAAGAGGTGCAAGATGAGAGACTAGAAACATGTATCAATGTTAAATGCCGTTCAAGTATGTTTAAGTAGATAGTTATAATCAGTGCTTTTGTCCTGAGAAAAAGATACTGGTACTTTGACAAAAATGACAGCTGCTAAACAATTTGATACAAGATGTATAATGGCTTCTATCACTTGGACACATCTTCAGATGCTTATTTTATTAATTTATGAAATTATTTAACTAATTTCTTGCTGTTTCTATAACTAGTTAAAATAAGAATTAAAAATTATAACAAAAAAATGTGCTGGTACTGCATACAATTTAGTAGTTTCAGAATAAAAGCACTGGTTACAATTGAAAGTCAAGGAGTTGCAGTGGGAAGGAGATAGTGGAGATGTTGCCCATAGCAACCAATCAGATTCTACTTAACATTTATCTAGCACCTTCTAGAAGATAATAGCTAGAATCTGATTGGTTGCTATGGGCAACATCTACTCTTCTAAAAACTCTCACTTTAGTAAATATACCTCAAAGAGTCAAAAAAGAAAGAATTTGTTTAAAAATAGACAGGAAAAAATATAGGAATTATATGTTATGTACTATGGGAATACAAAAGGGGAAAAAATAGTTAATACAGTCTAATGGAGCATACACACGGTCAGATTTGTCAGATGTATCAGATCAACGATTGAACGATTTGAAAGATCTGAACGATCTGAACGATTTGATGAACGATTTGACCAACGATTTGAACTATGAACAATTTTTGACTGCATTAAATGGAATTGTCCAAATCTGACTGCAAACACATCAGATGTCAGATATCGTTATCTGACCATGGGGAACGCTCATCGTTCATCATTCAGACATGTCAGATATGTCAAATTTACCTTCAGATATGAACGATTGAACGATTTCTTAAATCGTTATCATTCAGATCTGAAGAAAAATCTGACCATGTGTATGCACCATAAATGTGGAATTTTCATGTCCTACATCTTTAGGTGCACTAGTCAAGAGCACCATCCTCATCAATAAACCCGACTATGTAGCCTTGCTCAGTACTTAGGTTTCTAGATTTTCAGACTCAGGGGTTGATTCAGAGATGGTAGCTATAGCACAGCTGCTGTGTTTTTGTATGCAGCGGCTGTGCAAAATTATGCTAAAGCCACATACAGCATCTTAAGTAAAAAAACGCTCACTGCCTGCTTCCCTGATCTTCTGCTGCATCTAGACTCAGCATCGGAGCAACTGTGTGAACATCAGACATCTGAGTAACCCCCAGTATACTCAGGATGTCCGATGTAATCATGCTGCAGGAGCCAGTAAAGCTACATCTGAGGACGAAGCCACTCTTTAGCATGCCCTAAAAACTGGGTTGTAGTTGGTACCTCCGATTTTCTGGAATGCTGTCCTTTGCCGCCCCCAAATATCAGCAGCATGTCAATTAGGCTGCGGCTTTTGGAGCACTGAGAGTGACATCGCATCCCCAGATCTGCAGGTGCACAGTGTGGCTCCTGTGCATGTGCATATCCACAACCAGGGCCGGACTGGCCATCGGGCAATTCTGGCAAATGCCAGAAGGGCCGATGGCCAGATGGGCCGGTCTAGATGTCCGCAGGCCCGCCCTGCAGCACTGCCTTCCGGTTGGCACTGCACTGCTGCTCAGTCAGACGGCAGCATCATTGCAGAATTACGTCATGACGTGGCCGCGTTGTGATGTCATTCCACTGCAGCCGGGCAAGAAAAGTGTGGTGGCGGGGGGAAGGGAAGGCCGGAGTTCAGGTGCCTCCTGTGACCCGGCAGCACTACTACTCACCGCCGCTGGCCCAGACTGGGATGAGGAAGCTGGACAAGCCTTCCTATAAGCTCTGCCTCCCATGCCTTGGAAAATCAAGCCATATACGAGCGCAAGGTTACATCTTGATGTCACACTGCACATGCGCGCTCACTCTCTCCATTTTCAGTTAAGACTAGAAGAGCAGTGGAGGAGCAAAACAGCAGTTCCTGGAGGAGGACGTCTTTATAGTGAGTAACTACTAGTGACTAGTGAGACTGTGGCAGACTGACAGGCACTTTCTAGAGGGGGGGAAAAGTAATTGAAAGTAATGGATACATAGTACATGTGCTTGTAGCAAAAGGGGACACACAAGGCAGGTGGCTGGAGTGACAAAGGGAGCTGGAGGGGACTCACAAGGCAGGTCGCTGGAGAGACAGAAGGGCCTGGATGGGGGCACACAAGTTAGGTCGTTGGGGTGACTGAGGGGTCACTAGGGACATGTGGCTAAAGTGACAGAGGGGTTTGGAAGGGAGACACGGGGCATGTGGCTAGAGTGACAGGGGGCTGGAGGGAAGACATGGGGCATGTGGCTAGAGTGACAGAGGGGGCTGGATGGGAGACATGGGGCATGTGGCTAGAGTGACAGAGGAGGCTGGATGGGAGACATGGGGCATGTGGCTGGACTGGAGTGACAAAGAGGGCTGGATGGGGCATGTGGCTAAAGTGACAGAGGGGGTTGGAAGGGAGACATGGAGCATGTGGTTAGAGTGACAGGGGAGGCTGGAGGGAGCATGTGGCTAAAGTGACAAAGGGGGCTGGAGGGGAGACATGGGACATGTAGCTAGAGTGACAGAGGGGGCTGGATGGGGGACATGGGGCATGTGACTAAAGTGACAGATCGGGCTGGAGGGGACACATAGGATAGGTAACTGGAAATACAGAGTTGGAGGGGACACATAGGGTAGTTGACTGGAAATACAGAGTTGGAGGGGACAAAGGTATCGATTCCTACCTATCTTTACACTCTAAAATTGTTGCTATTTAGCGTTGAGTCGCACAAGAAATAATTGCGTTCAGACTTTGATTGTGGTTCCAAAGCACAAAAAGTTATTATTCAACATAAAAGCAGATAGTTACACGCTGTGATCTAAATTACAATTAGCGCAAACAAATTATACAGTCACAAGGTACAGTCGTTACATACGCACACGCTCTGGGTCCAGATCCCGGCATCAAAGTTGAAACCTCCGTCAACACCAAAGAAAGGTGACTAGCATCTAGTTTCAGAGAACCTGCATATATACTCTTACAGAGATAGGCAATACAATAGAACAGTTTGGCATGATACCATTGGTTCTTCTTCCTGGTTCTTCTGTTACAGTACAGTTCATAGGTCAATTCCTATGGTCACATTGCAGCCTCCAACAGCTCTTTGTGTCCATTTTCCAGCTGCATAACAAATCTAAACTGTCTGCATTACAGGATACATTTTACTGCCTAACTCTCTATGATCCATAATTTGCAGACACATGTTGCAATTTCTTCACCGATGGAACAGGAATCTGCAAAGACACAGTGGTTTAGAATGACACCAAACACGGTCTGCTTATCATGCACTAAACCTTAGATATAAAAAAACATGTATTTCACAACATTACTGATAATGAATAAAACCTTAAATATTAACCTTAATGCTAGGGAGCCTTTTTATGTAAGTGTGCAGTGTGTAAGTATTGGGGTGTTATGAAAAGACGCTAGTTAGCGTTGTGCGACTACGTGTTTTGTGGAGTACACCGTGGTACGTGTTTTGCAGGGTTGATCATATTATATGTTTTAGTAACTGTCTGTATTTATATAATGAGGACTTTTAACATCTTTCTATTGTCGCACGACGCTAAATAATAACATCGCCGTATGTACTTATGTGTGAGATTCGCTAAAATGGCACCAGTCGCAAAATGGCGTCTTGTTGCCATTCGCAAATTGGTGTCATGCAGATTTAATTTTAAACAGATTCTGTCTCAGCCAGTTATCCGGCTTCGACACAGGTTATGTGGCTGGAGTGACAAAGAGGGCTGTAGTGGACACATGGGGCATGTGGCTTGTGTGACAGAGGGGGCTAGTGGGGACACACGGGGGATGTGGCTGGAGTGACAGAGGGGGCTGGAGGGGACACATATGGCATGTGGCTAGAGTGACAGGGGCCGGAGGGGAGACATGGGACATGTGGCTGGAGTGACAGAGGGGGCTGGAGTGACACAGTGACACAGTAAGGAAGGAGGCTCTGTTGTATGATGATGACATTGGTCACATTCCTACACAAGCAGGCATTTTCTGGACCATGAGATCTCCAACATGAATAATGAATACTGACTGAAGATACTGTCCAAGCAGGATCAATTTATTCAGCGGTCACCTATTGCAGAGAAATCACCATACAGGTAAGGTGTATTTTTATTTAGTACACACAAAAAAAACATTATAGATTTTTTTTTAAGTGGGGCTTTTAGCACTAGCATTAGAAAGGCTGGTAAGTGATACTCTGGGGAGACTGCAGACTAGCAGGGATAGTATAGAGAGGCGGAATTAATTTAATTATCAACTCCCATCAGGGCCGCCATCAGGGGGGGACTGCCGGGACTGGAGTACCGGGCCCGGACAGAGAGGGGGCCCGCCCGCCCGCAAGCCCAGTCCCACCCTTCCCCCCGCCAATCCTTTGCCGCAGCTAAACGATTTATTTTTTTTTCTTCTGTGAGACGGAGATTCTTGTCTCCGTCTCACTTGGGTTCCGAACAGGCTGCCTGTCTGTGGAGGGAGCTACCACGCATGCGCGGCAGCTCCTCGTAGCCACAGACATGATATCGCAAGAATGTGTGAGCTGATGCTATGGCACATAGCTCCTTCTCCTACTTGCTCGATTGTTTGTTCTCAGTGTTCGGTGGTCACTGTACTCCTCCTCCAGCTGCAGGTAGGGCTCCTTACACTTTACATTGTTGGATTGGGCTGTGTATTTTCACATGTTGGGGGGAATCGTCAACAACAATATATATATATATATATTTATTTAGTGTGTGTGTGCGTATCTATATATAGTATAGTATATATCTGACAATATCTGGGTAGTGTGTATAAATATATATATCTCTATATACTGTAGATGCACAATATACATATATATATATATATATATATATATAGGAAGGTATCGTGGGCGGCACTCAAAGGACTTCAATATGTAAGTAATAAACGAGGAGACACTACTCCATGCGTGGCTGTTAACGTTTCAGTTGCTTTATCAACGTTCATCAGAATCAACAGGGTATACAAAAAACACTTACCTTTATGGTGAGCAACCCATCACCAAATGCCGTTGACTGCTCTCCTCCCGGGTCCTGGCGCAACGTGATGACGTCACCCGCCGGCGATGCGCGCTCCCTGGCGCCTCTCACTCCCGGGAGGTTACCTAGCAACCAATAAATATAAACACCCATTACGTGAGCAATTGAACAAGGTCAGGTAGGGAAAGTAACAAAGTAACACAGATGCAGAAGCTTGAAAGCACTGATAGGAATTACTTTAAAAACACACATCCTGTCTTCAATCTATCTTCAAGAGCACTTACAACAACTGAACTGCGGCTACTTAATAAAGGGTTGTCCTTCATACCATCCTGTAAAAGAGACGAGTTTCAATGGAAACTGGACATATTTGGCTTAAACAGAAAATTACGTTTAAAGGAGTTTTTTTACAATCAAAACAAACAAGGGAGTGTTGACTTGAGAAAAAAGTTACCTATAGCACCTATCTCTTCATTTGACCCTATCAGCAATAACGCATCCATAAAATGCTTCTCCAGGATGCTAGAATCTTCAGTGTCGGAACAATTCCAGTGTCATAGTACTTTTTCCAACATGACCAAACAGGAGTGGCATGCCTTGAAGGATCTGGGTAATGACACAAATATTGTGATCCGCCCCGCCGATAAGGGGGGTGGCATTGTAATTCAGGATCTGAGCCAATACAAGGCAGAAATATGTCGTCAATTGAATGATGAGAAGGTGTATAGACGGCTTGAAACAGATCCTACCTGGCAGTTTAACAAAGAGTTAGAAAATATTCTAAAACAAGCCGAGGAAGATAAGATTATCTCCAATTATGAATATCGAGCTTTACTCCAGGAGCATCCAACTGCACCGATTATGTACACACTCCCTAAAATTCACAAACTTCCGACACAGCCTCCAGGTCGTCCCATCGTCTCAGCACGAACTCGATTTATTACAAAGTAGCCCAGTATCTGGATTATTTTTTTCAGCCAGCTATCCAGACCCAAGGAACATATTTAAAGGACACCACCACCTTTATCTGCAACCTACAGCGCTTACCACCGTTGCCAGAAGGTTGCATTTTATGCACACTGGACATTGTGAGCCTCTATACGAATATCCCTCACAAAGGAGGTTTACAGGCAGCCCAAAGGTTGCTTCTATCGAGCAAGAAATATGAGGGTCCAGAATTGTAATTTTTTCTAAATCTACTAGATTTAACGCTAACAAGAAACTATTTCCTGTTTGATGGGAAATGGTTTATACAGGTTCAAGGATGTGCTATGGGCTCATGCGTAGCACCATCCTTTGCGAACTCATACATGTTCGAAGTGGAAAAAGATTTATTTTTTTCAGACTCCTCTATCGCTTCTAGAATCATGTATTACACACGGTACATAGATGACGTGTTCTTAATTTGGAGTGGAACCAAGATACAATTACAGAACATGGTCTCACACGTCAACACGTTAAATGACACTATCAAATTTACAGCCAATATAAGTGACAGTAGCATCAATTACTTAGATGTACTCGTGAAACTTGATGGTAATACAATAAGGACTAGCTTTTTCAAAAAGCCAACGGATAGGAACACCATCTTGCATTCTTCTAGTCAACATCCACCAGGAACGATACATGGACTTCCCTATTCCAAATTTTTATGAATTCACAGGATTTCCGACAATTTGGAGGAGACAACAAAAGAAATTGATATCATGATTGATCATTTTCAAGCAAGGGGATACAAGTATACAGACCTTATAACAGCTAAGAATAAAGTATTGAAAATACCACGCAGTGAGACCTTGATATCTAAATCTATAAAGAAAATGGACAAACAAATACCGTTTGTTCAACATTTCAACAAACAGAGTAAGATCATCAACAGCAAAGCCAAGGAACTGTGGCCAATAGTCACGTCTGACCCTGACTTGAAGATGTTCAGGGATCATAAATTGCTATCTAGTTACTCACGCAACAAAAATCTAAAAGATCATCTAGTGCATAATGATATAACGAGCTTTAAGGCTGAAAAAGTTGAAAATTTTCTATCACGCAAACCTGGGTGTTATCGGTGCACAGGATGCACAACCTGTGGATACCTAGAAAGTGGTAACACTTTAGCACACCCACATACGGGCAAGCGTATTGCCATTAAACAAATTCTAACATGCCTTAGCACTTATGTAGTCTATTATATTAGATGCCCCTGTGGGCTCTTTTACATAGGGAAGACTAGCCGTCAGTTTCGGGAACGTATGGCCTTACACAGATCCTCCATACGTTTGGCCTTGGATGGTCGTGACCAGGATCAACCTGTTGCACGACACTTTAAACAGTTTAATCATAGTTTAGCTACATTAAGATATAAAATAATCGATCAAGCCCCTAAACAAGTAAGAGGGGGTGATAGAGATAAATTACTTTTAAAAATGGAGGCTAGGTGGATCTATCGCCTGAACACTATATCTCCTCATGGTCTCAATGAACAACTCAATTTAAATTGCTTTATATAGATCATGTATATCTCGTATGCATGATAGCTTTATTATTGTGTATAAATACTGGCCAATACAGCAATGTACATATTGCTATTTTTCGTGATCCATATGATGTTATGGGATCCGTATATAATACTTAGTCAGAATGATTTGCATGGCCACCATATCATATATATGAAGACAGGATGTGTGTTTTTAAAGTAATTCCTATCAGTGCTTTCAAGCTTCTGCATCTGTGTTACATTGTTACTTTCCCTACCTGACCTTGTTCAATTGCTCACGTAATGGGTGTTTATATTTATTGGTTGCTAGGTAACCTCCCAGGAGTGAGAGGCGCCAGGGAGCGCGCGTCGCCGGCGGGTGACGTCATCACGTTGCGCCCGGACCCGGGAGGAGAGCAGTCAACGGCATTTGGTGGTGGGTTGCTCACTATAAAGGTAAGCGTTTTTTGTATACCCTGTTGATTCTGACGAAAGTTGATAAAGCAACTGAAACGTTAACAGCCATGCATGGAGTAGTGTCTCCTCGTTTATTACTTACATATTGAAGTCCTTTGAGTGCCGCCCACGATACCTTCCTGTATTACCGTGTTGTGAACTAGTGACACCACCCGGGAGGGATGGCACCAAGGCCAGCTGTATCTGTAAGGAATTGAGTGCCGGTTTTGTGGAACTGTATATATATATATATATATATATATATATATATATATATATATATAGTTCGGGTTGGTCCACACTCACATCCTCATAGTTAAATTGCTGGGGTAGCTTACCCAAAAGGAAGTCCAAAAACCACCCATAAAGAACAAAAATATGCAAAAAATGGGGTGCACTCACCAGTCTTCCAATAAAATCCTTTATTTAAATGTTACATAGCAGCAGGTATCATAGTATGTCGACGTTTCGGTCCCAAGTGTGGACCTTTGTCAAGATGTATTACAAAGTACTGACAACCCATTTATACCTTCACAGTACACAGAAACACCACCCACTCTAATTACTAAACCCACCCCTAATTAACAAGTATAACATAGAAACAGACTATAAGCATAAAAACAATACCTGATCTGATGGGTACACACCTTATATATCACATATTAATCTAGCATAAGTATATCCAAGGCATAAATACACTTTAGAGTCAATGACAATAACCTGATGCCACTGTAGAGCGTGGTTAAGCTGTCCAGCCGCGTGCGTTCCACCTAGGAAACACTTCCGGTCGGTGGAGCGCATATCCGGCTGAGGTGTAGTCAAAGAAACACAGCATACAAAATAATGCAGGAAGTCACCTGACCACCGCGGCATGTTACATCCACACAACATTAAAGTATAGAGGATTACAATGTGAGTTCCACCAAAGGAAAACTTCCTATCGGTGAGACACAATGCCCATCCCATTATCACCAAGGTAACGATATAAACAATCAAGATAGTGATCCATAGTGCTTTCAGGTATCAAACAACTGTGCAAACATCCTATATTGAAAAATATTATACAAACAACACATAAAAGAAAAACTTAATATCACAGGCTAAATATAGCACTATAGGCAAAAGTTGATAAATAACATGCCCTATTCATTATAAGCCACATAGAAAAAAGACCGCAAAAAATAATGAAAAAAATGAAAAAAATACAAAATGTTAATGAAAAATATTTAAAATAAAGAAAAACGAATATCCATTGAAAAATATATTAGCAACAATCCAAGGTGGTGCACCCCAAAGAGAACCAATTTTATTAGCCAATATATTTAGCCTGTGATATTAAGTTTTACTTTGATGTGTTGTTTGTATAATATTTTTCAATATAGGATGTTTGCACAGTTGTTTGATACCTGAAAGCACTATGGATCACTATCTTGATTGTTTATATCGTTGCCTTGGTGATAATGGGATGGGCATTGTGTCTCACCGATAGGAAGTTTTCCTTTGGTGGAACGCACATTGTCATCCCCTATACTTTAATGTTGTGTGGATGTAACATGCCGCGGTGGTCAGGTGACTTCCTGCATTATTTTGTATGCTGTGTTTCTATGACTACACCTCAGCCGGATATGCGCTCCACTGACCGGAAGTGTACCTACTTCCCAAAATCCATAAGACTTTGGATAAGCCGCCTGGGCGTCCCATAATCTCAGCCCGTAACTCACTATTTTCACCAGTTGCACAATATGTCGATATATTTTTACAGAAGGCGGTGGTTTGTATAGATAGTTACTTAAAGGATACTCAGGATCTGATCGATCAAATAAAGGTCCTACCTCCACTAAATAATGGTATTTTGGTAACCATGGATGTTTCATCCTTATATACTGTAATACCACACATAGGAGGCATCTCTACAGCCAGGGATGCTTTAACTAAAAGTCATGACGGTATGCCACCAGTTGAATTTCTGATGAGTCTTTTGGAACTATCACTAACGTGTAATTATTTTCGATACGGTGAGCGATACTATCTCCAAACGGCCGGTACGGCAATGGGTAGTAACATCGCCCCGGCATATGCCAATTTATATATGGACAGATATGAGAATACTCACATCCTGCCGCCGTTTGGAGATAGTATCGCTTTTTACCGTCGATATATTGACGATGTATTTTTGATCTGGTGTGGAGCCGAAGAAGCTCTACTTGAAATGATACAGGTTCTTAATCAAATTGATTCACCTATTAGGTTCACAATGCAGTACAGTAAGGTACAGATAGATTTTCTAGATATTACCATTTATGCCACCAGCTCTGGGTATGGTTATAAGCTATATAGAAAATCTACAGATCGCAACACATTATTATTTTTCAAGAGCCACCATCCAGAATCTTTAAAACGGAGCTTACCAGTGTCTCAATTTTTGAGAGTGTTCCGTAATAATTCGGATTCATTGAATTCACTATCTCAGGTTGAAGATATGAAACTAAGATTTCTGGAAAGAGGCTACAACAAACCAACCATTGATAAATGCCTAGCTAGGGCACAAAACATCTTTTTGACTGGTGATAAAAAAACTGCTAAGAAGAAAAAGGCCCCAGAATCCTTTTGTCATCACGACTACCTATGACACAGCGGGTACGGACATTCGTAAAGCCATTAACAAGCACTGGCACTTGGTTTCTTCAGACCCGAATTTGGGTAATAAATTACCAAATAGACCGCTAATTAGTTACAGACGTGGTCGCAATCTGAAGGACATATTGATGCGTCCAGATTTGAATCCTATGAGGGACAGCTCAACATGGTTATCATATCAAAAAACCGGTTGCTTCAGATGCGCCAACTGTACCACATGCAGGAGCATGTCTGTAGGGGAAGGATTCCATCACCCCCACACAGGGCGAAGAATCAAGATTCAACATCGGGTTACATGTACTACAGACCATGTGATATATATCTTGACTTGTCCATGCTCAAAGGTGTATGTTGGGAAGACTATTCGCCCTTTTCGAGAACGCATGGCGAATCACTGGTCTTCTATTCGCAGTGCATTAGTGAATATGGATTCCGATAAACCAGTAGCCAGGCACTTTCTTGAAGCCCATCATTTGTTAGCATCGCTCAAATGTATGATCATCGATTGGGTGCCACCACCCCGAAGAGGAGGCGATCAAGCGAAAAATGCTCTTAAAGAGAGAAGCCGTTTGGATTAACAAACTGGACACCATTTGGCCTCGGGGCCTCAATGAGGCAATACATTATGGTATTTTTTTATAATAAATTTGGTTCTCTTTGGGGTGCACCACCTTGGATTGTTGCTAATATATTTTTCAATGGATATACGTTTTTCTTTATTTTAAATATTTTTCATTAACATTTTGTATTTTTTTCATTTTTTTCATTATTTTTTGCGGTCTTTTTTCTATGTGGCTTATAATGAATAGGGCATGTTATTTATCAACTTTTGCCTATAGTGCTATATTTAGCCTGTGATATTAAGTTTTACTTTGATGTGTTGTTTGTATAATATTTTTCAATATAGGATGTTTGCACAGTTGTTTGATACCTGAAAGCACTATGGATCACTATCTTGATTGTTTATATCGTTGCCTTGGTGATAATGGGATGGGCATTGTGTCTCACCGATAGGAAGTTTTCCTTTGGTGGAACGCACATTGTCATCCCCTATAATTTAATGTTGTGTGGATGTAACATGCCGCGGTGGTCAGGTGACTTCCTGCATTATTTTGTATGCTGTGTTTGTATGACTACACCTCAGCCGGATATGCGCTCCACCGACCGGAAGTGTTTCCTAGGTGGAACGCACGCGGCTGGACAGCTTAACCACGCTCTACAGCGGCATCAGGTTATTGTCATTGACTCTAAAGTGTATATATGCCTTGGATATACTTATGCTAGATTAATATGTGATATATAAGGTGTGCACCCATCAGATCAGGTATTGTTTTTATGCTTATAGTCTGTTTCTATGTTATACTTGTTAATTAGGGGTGGGTTTAGTAATTAGAGTGGGTGGTGTTTCTGTGTACTGTGAAGGTATAAATGGGTTGTCAGTACTTTGTAATACATCTTGACAAAGGTCCACACTTGGGACCGAAACGTTGACATACTATGATACCTGCTGCTATGTAATATTTAAATAAAGGATTTTATTGGAAGACTGGTGAGTGCACCCCATTTTTTGCATATGGCTAAGCTGCCGCGGGGAGGTGTTGGCGGCTGCATGGCTAAGCTGCCGCGTGGGGGAAGGGGGGAGGGGGAGTTGTGTCGGTGGGTGGATAGCTAAGCTGCTTGGCCTGGGTGGAAGACTAAATTGCTGCGGGGGGGGTTAATTGTGGTGCCAGGGGAGGGGGTATAGGGGGGCTGCTGGGTGCATTTGGGTGAAATAAGTGGATGTGTCTGTATAGTGTGTGTCAGTATATGTGGGTATGTGTCAGCGTGTGTCAGTGTGTCTATATATGTGTCAGTGTGTTTATATGTGTGTCAGAGTGTGTGTTTCAGTGTATGTGTCAGTGTGTGAATATATATGTGTCTGTGTGTGACAGTGTGCGTATGTGTCAGTGTGTGTAAATATGTGTCAGTGTGTGTTTATATTAGGGGTGTGCACCGGCCACTTTTCGTGTTTTGGTTTTGGATCTGGATCTTTCTTTGTGTTTTGGATCTGGATTGGTTTTGCCAAAACCACCCTTCCGTGTTTTGGGTTCTGGGTTTTGTGTTTTGGATCTGTATTTTTTTAAAAAAAGCATAAAAACAGCTAAAATCACAGAATTTGTGGGTTTTTCTGTTCCTATGCTATTATTAACCTCAATAATTTCCACTCATTTCCAGTCTATTCGGAACACCTCACACCTCACAATATTGTTTTTAGGCCAAAAGGTTGCACCGAGGTAGATGGATGACTATGCTAAGCGACACGAGTCGGCAGCACAAACACATGACCCATCTAGGAGTGACACTGCAGTGGCAGACAGGATGGCAGTTTGAAAAACTAGGCTCCAAACAGTACATAATGCAAAGAAAAAAAGAGGTGCAAGATGGAATTGTCCTTGGGCCCTCCCATCCACCCTTATGTTGTATAAACAGGACTTACACACTTTAACAAACCAATCATTTCAGCGCCAGGGTCTGCCAAACGACTGTGGCTGAAAGGATTGGTTTGTTTGGGCCCCCACAAAACAAGCTGGCAATTAATCTGTCCCTGCACAAACTGACTCTACGGAGGCAAGATGTCATCCTCATCCAACGATTCCTCACCCTCTTCAGTGTTGTGTATATCCTCAGCCTCACAGAGTATTAATTCGTCCCCACTGGAATCCAACACCACAGGTCCCTCTGTACGTTCTGGAGGCTGGCCTCCCTGGAAGAGTTGATAATTCAATTTTATGAACATCATCTTCTCCACATTTTGTGGAAGCAACCTCCTACGCCTTTCGCTGACAAGGTTCCCGGCTGCACTAAACACTTTCGGAGTACACACTGGAGTTGGGGCAACTCAGGTAAAATAGAGCCAGTTTGTACACGGGCCTCCAAATTGCCTCTTTTTCCTGCCAGTACAGGTACGGACTGTCTGACATGCCTTCTTGAATGCTGTCACCGATATAATCCTCCACCATTCTGTCAATGGTGACAGATCATATGCAGTGACAGTAGACATGTCCGAAATTGTTGCCAGGTCCTTCAGTCCGGGCCAGATGTCCAAACTTGGTCCTGCCTGCCCTAGATCACCGCCAGCAGGGTTGCTTAGTATACCTAAGTTTTTTCCTGGCAGCCCCAGTTGCTGGAGAAAATGAAGAAGGAGCTGTTGACGTGTCATGTTCCGCTTCAGCTGACAGTGTTTTCACCAGCAAGTCTTTGCACCTCTGCAGGCTTGTGTCGGCCGGAAAGAGAGACACCACATAGGCTTTAAACTTAGGATTGAGCATGGTGGCCAAAATGTAGTGGTCTGATTTCAACAGATTGACCACCCTGGAATCCTGGCAAAGTGAATGAAGGGCTTCATCCACAAGTCCCACATGCCGAGCGGAATCGCTCCATCTTAGCTCCTCCTTCACTTTCTCCAGCTGCTTCTGCAAAAGCCTGATGAGGGGAATGACCTAACTCAAGCTGGCAGTGTCTGAACTGACTTCACGTGTGGCAAGTTCGAAGGGCTGGAGAAGCTTGCACAACGCGGAAATCATTCTCCACTGTGTTTGAGGCAGGTGCATACCCCTTCCTTTGCCTATGTCATAGGTGGATGTATAGTCTTGAATGGCCTTTTGCTGCTCCTCCATCCTCTGAAGCATATAGAGGTTTCAGTTCCACCGCGTCACAACCTCTTGCTTCAGGTGATGGCGGGGCAGGTTCAAAAGTGTTTGCTGGTGCTCCAGTCTTCGGCATGCAGTCGCTGAATGGCAAAAGTGGGCAGAAATTTTTCGGGCCACCCAAAGCGTCTCCTGCACGCCCCTGTCGCTTTTCAGAAAATTCTGCACCACCAAGTTTATTGTAGGAGTAAAACATGGGACGTGCTGGAATTTGCCCAGATGTAATGCCTGCAAAATATTGGTGGCATTGTCAGATATCACAAATCCCCAGGAGAGTCTAAGTGGGGTAAGCCACTGGGCGATGATTTCCCTCAGTTTCTCTAAGAGGTTGTCGGCAGTGTGCCTCTTACTGAAACCGGTGATGCACAGCATAGCCTGCCTTGGAACGAGCTGGCATTTCTGAGATGCTGGTACTGGTGACGCTGCTGTTGTTGCTGCGTAAGGTGATACATCTACCCAGTGGGCTGTCACAGTCATATAGTCCTTAGTCTGCCCTGTTCCACTTGTCCACATGTCCGTGGTTAAGTGGACATTGGGTACAACTGCATTTTTCAGGACACTGAGGACACTTTTTCTGACGTTTCTGTACAGTCTCAGTATCGCCTGCCTAGTGAAGTGGAATCTAGACGGGATTTGGAACCGGGGACACACTACCTCCATCAATTGTCTCAATCCCACTGCACTAATGGCGGATACCGGATGCATGTCTAACACCAACATAGCAGTCAAGGCCTCAGTTATACGTTTTGCTTCAGGATGACTGCTGTTGTACTTCATCCTCCTCACTAAGGACTGTTGGAGGGTCAATTGTTTAGTAAAAGTAGTGGTGTTCCTACTTCCTCTCTGGGATGATGAATGACTCCCAGCAGCAACTGCAGCAGCGGCAGCAGTAGGCGTAGCAATGCAGGATCCTCCAGAGGAATCCCGGATAGGAGAGTCAGTCATGCCAGTGACATGGTCTGCAGGACTACTTCCGATCCTGACTATGGAGGAAATTGACGAGGAGGGAGTTGACGGTGTGGTTTGCAGGTGCTTAGATACAACAGGACAAAGGGATTTAGGGATCCCTGGACTGCTTATGGTCTTAGCCAAAGTTTCTGAACTTGACAGTAACTTTTTATGAACGCGCTGCAGGTGATGTATAAGGGAGGATGTTCCTAGGTGGTTGACATCCCTACCCCTACTTATGTCACCTTTACATATGGTACATATGGCAAGACAGTTGTTTGAATAGAAATATTGCCAGACCAAAGAGGTGGAATGTTTGGTCTTCTGCCCAGGCATGACCGTGATGGGCTTTTTCATCCCACGGACAACAACTGTCTCCCCCGGAGCCTGATTTAAACAAACCACATCACCATCAGTATCCTCCTCGCCAACTTACTCCTCAGCGCCAGCTACACCAGTATCCTCATCCTGTTGTACTTCAAAAGTGACATCTTCAGTTTGCATATCAGCAAGTGGACTGTGGGCTTGATTCAGAGCTGAATGCTCTGACCAGAGCGCTCGCTCTGAATCAAGGCCCTCCTCCATGAAAATGGAGCGGCCTCCTGGCCGCTCGTATAGCTGTGTGTGACCACCAACAGCATATGCGAGCAGCCAAAAAGATGGTCGCGATGGTCTAGACCATCGCGACCATCGGACTTGTGACGGAGACCCTGCGGTAGGGTCTCCCTGCCACAAGCCCTGGAGTGATTTTGGCTCTATCAGAGCCAAAATCACTCCCACTGACATCACTAGTGAAGTCAGTGGGGTCGGCTTCAGACGGTAGGTGTTCCCATGGGAACGCCTCCGTCTGGCAGGCACGCCCCCGGCACGCCCACCAAAGGGGGAGTGCTGTCAATCAACATCGACAGCACGCCCCCTTTGGTGCGAGACCCTCCGTCGTGCGCACCATCGACCCGCTTGCGAGCGTACTGACGCTCACGAGCGGGTCTGAATGACCCCCTGTGGGTGCTCCTTTCTGCACTTGCAGAGTGCGTGAAATGGTGGAAAGAGCCACCTCTTCCCGTCCAGTGCTGCGAAGGTCAGGCATCGCAACCGCCACCACACTTGGATTCTCCTTGGGGATTTGTGATATCTTCTTAGAATGCACAGTTCTTCGCTGTGCTTTTGCCAGCTTAACTCGCTTGATTTTTTTAGCGGGAGGAGGGCTTCCATCGTCATGTGTAGCTGAACCACTAGTCATGAACATAGGGAAAGACCTTAGCCGTTCCTTGCCACTCTGTGTTGTAAATGGCATATTGGCAAGTTTACGTTTCTCCTCAGTTGATTTAAATGTTTTTTTTAAGGTCATTTTCCTGAACTTTGTCATTTGGGATTGTATATGCCCTCTACTATGACATTGGGCATCGGCCTTGGCAGATGACGGTATGTTATCGTCTATGTCATGACTAGTGGCAGCAGCTTCAGCACTAGGAGGAAGTGGTTCTTGATCTTTCCCTATTTTATTTTTATCGGAGAAAGTTTGGTACTCCATTTATGTTATTTTGATATATACGTGCGGCTAAGGTGCACACAAACAGAGAGAATAATTTTTTATTTTTGTTGGACACTAGTGCACTTTGTGGGTTACACCACCCTTTAACAGACAGATGCACGCTTGGCGCTGCTGCTTTGAGGATGCACGTACAGTGCAGACAATTCACAAACACAGCCGGCTCTTTACTTATGGGACACAGGCACACACTTGGCACTGCTCCTTTGTTGATGCACGTGCAGCTACAGTGCACATAATTCACAAAGACAGAATAAAAAGAAGAATTTTTTATTTTTTGTGGAGCGCACTTTGAGGGTTACGCCATCCTTTAACAGACAGACGCACGCTTGGCGCTGCTGCTTTGAGGATGCACGTACAGTGCAGACAATTCACAACACAGAAGAAAATGTTTTATTTTTGTTGGAGTGCACTTTGGGGGTTACACCACCATTTAACAGACAGATGCACGCTTGGCGCTGCTGCTTTGAGGATGCACGTACAGTGCAGACAATTCACAAACACAGAAGAAAATGTTTTATTTTTGTTGGAGTGCACTTTGGGGGTTACACCACCCTTTAACAGCCGGCCCTTTACTTATGACACAGGCGCAAGCTTGGTGCTACTTTGTTGATGCACGTGCGGCCACAGTACACACAATTCACAAATACAGAAAATTATTTTTTATCTTGTTTGGAGTGCACTTTGGGGGTTACAGCACCCTTTAATGGTCAAGCCAGCCGGCCCTTTACTTATGACACAGGCGCACGCTTGATGCTACTTTGTTGAGGCACGTGCGGCTACTGTGCACACAATTCACAAACACAAAAAAATATATATTTTTATTTTTTTTGGAGTGCACTTTGGGGGTTACAGCACCCTTTAACAGACAAGCAAGCTGGCCCTGTACTTATGGGACACAGGCGCACGCTTGCCGCTGCTCCTTTGTTGATGCACGTGCAGCCACAGTGCACACAATTCACAAACACAGAAAATATATATTTTTTTTGTTTGGAGTGCACTTTGGGGGTTTCACCACCCTGTAACAGACGAGCCAGCTGGCCCTTTACTTATGACACAGACGCACGCTTGGCACTACTTTGTTGATGCACGTGCGGCTACTGCGCACACAATTCAGAAATACAAAAAAAAAATTTTTTTTGGAGTGCACTTTGGGGGAGCACCCCTGATGCACAGATCACTCCCTGGACAACACTACAGCACCCCTCTAGGACTACAGCCTTTATGGGACACTGCACAACACAGTCCAGCCAGCCCTTATAGACTTTGGAGTGGACACAGCCCCTATGACTGCAACTGACTGCACAACACAGCCCAGCCAGCCCCTATGACAGCAGCACAACACAGCCCAGCCAGCCCCTATGGACAACAGCAGCACAACACAGCCCAGTTAGCCCCTATGGACTGAGTGGTCCCAGCCCCTATGGACAACAGCAGCACAATACAGCCCAGCCAGCCCTAGCTCCCACCTTCCCTCTACACTGTCCACAACCGGGTGAGAAATGGCGCCGATGCGGGGACCTTTTATAGAATCCAAAACCAGCAAGATCCGGAAGGCGGGATGATGACGTTTTGCCTCGATTTCAGATCCGAGTCAGGCAGGAAAAGTCGAGCCTGACTCGGATACGACTCAGATCGGGTGGCTCGGGGGGGTTCGGATTTCAGGAATCTGAACTCGCTCATCCCTAGTTTATATATGTATCAGTGTGTGTATGTGTGTATATATGTGTCAGTGTGTGTTTGTGTGTATGTGTATGTGTATCTGTGTCAGTGTGTGTCTGTGTGCTGAGAGACAATGCTGGGGAGAGCTAATTGCGTGACTGAGAGACGACGCAGGATGTGGAGGTGATGTTGTGCTGAGAGATGATGCAGGGTGAGATGATGGCGTGTTGAAAGAGGGGAGGTGATGGTGTGGCTGAGAGACGATGCGAGGGGGAGTTGATGGTATGGCTGAGAGATGATGCAGGGGGGAGATGATGGCGTGCTGAGAGATGATGCAGGGGGGAGGTGATGGTATGACTGAGAGACGATGCAGGGGGGAGATGATGGCGTGCTGAGAGATGACGCAGGGAGGAGGTGATGGTATGGCTGTGAGACAATGCATGGAGGGAGATGATGGTGTAGCTAAGAGATGATGCAGTGAGGTGATGGTGTGGCAGAAAGATGCAGGGGGAAGGAAGTTACAAACGGGGCACGAGTCTGGTAGAACCGCTGTTGTATGATGACCTTATTAATATTCCTACACAAACAGGCATCTTCCGGTTGATGAGACCTATATGAATACTGAATATTGAATACCCACTGAAGAAATAATCGTCCCAGGGAGGATGTATTTCTTCAGAGGTTCCTCATTGTAAGAAACCACCATATAGGTAAGGTGCATATGGAATGGAAAGGAATGTTCCCAGAGTGACGAGAAATGGGTGACGTGTCATGTTGGCACGTCCCATTGTCAGTAGCCACGCCCCTTCTGGTATGTGACACGCTCATTTTTTTGCACGCCTTTTGCACGCAAACGATACTTTTCTATATGTGGATGGGGGGGGGCGATAATCTTAAACTTGCCCTAGGCTCTGAAGACCCTAGTTACGCCACTGATCTCTAGTAATCAGGTTGTTTTGATTTTCTTTTGTATAATTTAAATAGGGCTAGTTACTTGTTAGTATATACTATTCAGGATAAATCTCATGACTTGCAAGCTGTCCTTATCTTATACAAATTACGTTTGCTCAAATTTAACAACTAAAAGTAGTAGCTGCATGTTCCGATATTGTCTTTAGATTGTAAGCTAAGCTTCACTAATGCCTTCCTAGAAGTTGGAAAATAAAATATATCTAAGCACTTTCACAGATGTTTTCAGGCAGTCTAGTTCCAGAGGAGCATGAGAAGATGAAATATTGAAGTAATTTATCCCCTAAGGAATGCAGCCAGTCTAGAACCTTCAGATGAAGTTTTGCTGTGAAGTTTGACCAGAGCAGTTGCTAAACAAACTGATTCCCAGACTGAAGCTTGAAAACTGCATCCCCTACCTCAGAACTCATGTAGTTTGTGAAAGAGCACGCAAATATAGAGTGATAAATACAGTCAGTGAACCCTCATAAAACAAGCTGGGAATAGTATTGTGTCCTTCCAATAAGCTGTACATTTAAAATAAGAAGATAATAATATATAGAGCATAAAGTATTGCTCCCATTAGTTCCTATTAAAATTAGGGGTGTGCACCGGCCACTTTTCGTGTTTTGTGTTTTGGTTTTGGATCTGGATCTTTCTTCGTGTTTTGGATCTGGATTGGTTTTGCCAAAACCACCCTTCCGTGTTTTGGGTTCTGGGTTTTGTGTTTTGGATCTGTATTTTTTTTTAAAAAAGCATAAAAACAGCTAAAATCACAGAATTTGTAGGTTTTTCTGCTCCTATGCTATTATTAACCTCAATAACCTTAATTTCCACTCATTTCCAGACTATTCTGAACACCTCACACCTCACAATAGTGTTTTTATGTCCAAAACGTTGCACCGAGGTAGCTGGATGACTATGCTAAGCGACACGAGTGGGCGGCACAAACACGTGACCCATCTAGGCGTGAAACTGCAGTGGCAGACAGGATGGCAGTTTGAAAAACTAGGCCCCAAACTGTACATAATGCAAAGAAAAAAAAGAGGTGCAAGATGGAATTGTCCTTGGGCCCTCCCACCCACCCTTATGTTGTATAAACAGGACATGCACACTTTAACAAACCAATCATTTCAGCGCCAGGGTCTGCCACACAACTGTGGCTGAAATGATTGGTTCGTTTGGGCCCCCACAAAACAAGCTGGCAATTAATGTGTCCCTGCACAAACTGGCTCTATGGAGGCAAGATGTCATCCTCATCCTCCTCATCCACCGATTCCTCACCCTCTTCAGTGTGTACATCCTCATCCTCACAAAGTATTAACTCGTCCCCACTTGAATCCACCACCACAGGTCCCTCTGTACCTTCTGGAGGCTGGTCTCCCTGGAAGAGCTGATAATTCATTTTGATGAACATCATCTTCTCCACATTCTGTGGAAGCAACCTCCTACGCCTTTCGCTGACAAGGTTCCCGGCTGCACTAAACACTCTTTCGGAGTACACACTGGAGGGGGGGCAACTCAGGTAAAATAGAGCCAGTTTGTACAGGGGCCTCCAAATTGCCTCTTTTTCCTGCCAGTACAGGTATGGACTGTCTGACATGCCTACTTGGATGCTGTCACCGATGTAATCCTCCACCATTCTGTCAATGGTGACAGTATCATATGCAGTGACAGTAGACATGTCAGAAATTGTTGCCAGGTCCTTCAGTCCGGACCAGATGTCCAAACTTGGTCCTGCCTGCCCTGCATCACCGCCAGCGGGTTGCTTAGGATACCTAAGTTTTTTCCTGGCAGCCCCAGTTGCAGGAGAAAATGAAGAAGGAGCCGTTGACGTGTCACGTTCCGCTTCAGCTGACAGTGTGTTCACCAGCAGGTATTTGCACCTCTGCAGGCTTGTGTCGGCCGGAAAGAGAGACACCACATAGGCTTTAAACCTAGGATCGAGCACGGTGGCCAAAACGTAGTGGTCTGATTTCAACAGATTGACCACCCTGGAATCCTGGCAAAGCGAATGAAGGGCTTCATCCACAAGTCCCACATGCCGAGCGGAATCGCTCCGTCTTAGCTCCTCCTTCACTTTCTCCAGCTGCTTCTGCAAAAGCCTGATGAGGGGAATGACCTGACTCAAGCTGGCAGTGTGTGAACTGACTTCACGTGTGGCAAGTTCGAAGGGCTGGAGAACCTTGCACAACACGGAAATCATTCTCCACTGCGCTTGAGTCAGGTGCATACCCCCTCCTTTGCCTATGTCATAGGTGGATGTATAGGCTTGTATGGCCTTTTGCTGCTCCTCCATCCTCTGAAGCATATAGAGGGTTGAGTTCCACCGCGTCACAACCTCTTGCTTCAGGTGATGGCGGGGCAGGTTCAAGAGTGTTTGCTGGCGCTCCAGTCTTCGGCACGCAGTCGCTGAATGGCGAAAGTGGCCAGAAATTTTTCGGGCCACCCAAAGCGTCTCCTGCACGCCCCTGTCGCTTTTCAGAAAATTCTGCACCACCAAGTTTATTGTGTGAGCAAAACATGGGACGTGCTGGAATTTGCCCAGATGTAATGCCCGCACAATATTGGTGGCGTTGTCAGATATCACAAATCCCCAGGAGAGTCTAAGTGGGGTAAGCCACTGGGCGATGATTTCCCTCAGTTTCTCTAAGAGGTTGTCGGCGGTGTGCCTCTTACTGAAACCGGTGATACACAGCGTAGCCTGCCTTGTAACGAGCTGGCATTTCTGAGATGCTGCTACTGGTGACGCTGCTGCTGTTGCTGCGTAAGGTGATACATCTACCCAGTGGGCTGTCACAGTCATATAGTCCTTAGTCTGCCCTGTTCCACTTGTCCACATGTCCGTGGTTAAGTGGACATTGTGTACAACGGCATTTTTCAGGACACTGAGGACACTTTTTCTGACGTTTCTGTACAGTCTCGGTATCGCCTGCCTAGTGAAGTGGAATCTAGACGGGATTTGGAACCGGGGACACACTACCTCCATCAATTGTCTAAATCCCACTGCACTAATGGCGGATACCGGACGCACGTCTAACACCAACATAGCAGTCAAGGCCTCAGTTATACGTTTTGCTTCAGGATGACTGCTGTCGTACTTCATCCTCCTCGCTAAGGACTGTTGGAGGGTCAATTGTTTAGTAAAAGTAGTGGTGTTCCTACTTCCTCTCTGGGATGATGAACGACTCCCAGCAGCAGCAACAGCAGCAGCGGCAGCAGTAGGCGTAGCAATGCAGGATCCTCCAGAGGAATCCCGGATAGGAGAGTCAGTCATGCCAGTGACATGGCCTGCAGGACTACTTCCGATCCTGACTAAGGAGGAAATTGACGAGGAGGGAGTTGACGGTGTGGTTTGCAGGCGCTTGGATACAACAGGACAACGGGATTTAGGTGTCCCTGGACTGCTTACGGTCTTAGCCAAAGTTTCTGAACTTGACAGTAACTTTTTATGAACGCGCTGCAGGTGCCGTATAAGGGAGGATGTTCCTAGGTGGTTGACGTCCCTACCCCTACTTATTTCACCTTTACATATGGTACATATGGCAAGACAGTTGTTGTCCGGATTTGGATAGAAATATTGCCAGACCAAAGAGGTGGAATGTTTGGTCTTCTGCCCAGGCATGACCGTGATGGGCTTTTTCATCCCACGGACAACAACTGTCTCCCCCGGAGCCTGATTTAAACAAACCACATCACCATCAGAATCCTCCTCGCCAACTTCCTCCTCAGCGCCAGCTACACCAGTATCCTCATCCTGTTGTACTTCAACAGTGACATCTTCAATTTGCATATCAGCAAGTGGACTGTGGGTGCTCCTTTCAGCACTTGCAGGGGGCGTGCAAATGGTGGAAAGAGCCACCTCTTCCCGTCCAGTGCTGGGAAGGTCAGGCATCGCAACCACCACCACACTTGGACTCTCCTTGGGGATTTGTGATATCTTCTTAGAAAGCACAGTTCTTCGCTGTGCTTTTGCCAGCTTAACTCTTTTGATTTTTTTAGTGGGAGGAGGGCTTCCATCGTCATGTGAAGCTGAACCACTAGTCATGAACATACTAGGGATCGACCTTAGCCGTTCCTTGCCACTCCGTGTCGTAAATGGCATATTGGCAAGTTTACGTTTCTCTTCAGCTGATTTAAATGTCTTTTTCAAGGTCATTTTCCTGAACTTTGCCATTTGGGATTGTATGTGCCCTCTACTATGACATTGGGCATCGGCCTTGGCAGACGACGTTGATGGCATGTTATCGTCTATGTCATGACTAGTGTCAGCAGCTTCAGCACTAGGAGGAAGTGGTTCTTGATCTTTCTCTATTTTATTTTTATCGGAGAAAGTTTGGTCCTCCATTTATGTTATATCGATTTGATATATACGTGCGGCTAAACACAGAAAATAATTTTTTTTTTGGTTTGGACTGGAGTGTACTTTGTGGGTTACAGCACCCTTTAACGGTCAAGCCAGCCGGCCCTTTACTTATGACACAGGCGCACGCTTGGCACTACTTTGTTGATGCACGTGCGGCTACTGCGCACACAATTCACAAACACAGAAAATAATTTTTTTTTTGGTTTGGACTGGAGTGTACTTTCGGGGGTTACAGCACCCTTAATGGTCAAGCCAGCCGGCCCTTTACTTATGACACAGGCGCACGCTTGGCACTACTTTGTTGATGCACGTGCGGCTACTGCGCACACAATTCACAAACACAGAAAATAATTTTTTTTTGGTTTGGACTGGAGTGTACTTTCGGGGGTTACAGCACCCTTTAACGGTCAAGCCAGCCGGCCCTTTACTTATGACACAGGCGCACGCTTGGCACTACTTTGTTGATGCACGTGCGGCTACTGCGCACACAATTCACAAACACAGAAAATAATTTTTTTTTTGGTTTGGACTGGAGTGTACTTTCGGGGGTTACAGCACCCTTAACGGTCAAGCCAGCCGGCCCTTTACTTATGACACAGGTGCACGCTTGGCACTACTTTGTTGATGCACGTGGGGCTACTGCGCACACAATTCACAAACACAGAAAATAATTTTTTTTTTGGTTTGGACTGGAGTGTACTTTCGGGGGTTACAGCACCCTTTAACGGTCAAGCCAGCCGGCCCTTTACTTATGACACAGGCGCACGCTTGGCACTACTTTGTTGATGCACGTGCGGCTACTGCGCACACAATTCACAAACACAGAAAATAATTTTTTTTTGGTTTGGACTGGAGTGTACTTTCGGGGGTTACAGCACCCTTTAACGGTCAAGCCAGCCGGCCCTTTACTTATGACACAGGCGCACGCTTGGCACTACTTTGTTGATGCACGTGCGGCTACTGCGCACACAATTCACAAACACAGAAAATATATTATTTTTTTAGCACTTGGGGGGAGCACCCCTGATGGACAGAGCACCCCCTGGACAACACTACAGCACTCCTTTAGGACTGGGACACTGCACAGGACTTTGGAGTTGACACAGCCCCTATGGAGAACTGACTGCACAACACAGTCCAGCCAGCCCCTATGGACTTTGAAGTAGTGGACACAGCCCCTATTAACAACAGCAGCACAGCACAACACAGCCAGCCCCTATGGACTTTGAAGTAGTGGACAACAGCAGCACTACACTACACTACACTACACTACACTACACAGCCCTAACTCCCACCCTCCCTCTTCACTGTCCACAGCCGAGTGAGAAAATGGCGCCGACGCGGGTACCTTATATAGGATCCAAAACCCGCGAGACTCGGAAGGCGGGATGATGACGTTTTGCCTCGATTTCAGATCCGAGTCAGGCGGGAAAAGTCGAGCCTGACTCGGATCGGACTCGGATCGGGGAGGCTCGGGGGGGTTCGGATTTCAGAAATCTGAACCCGCTCACCCCTAATTAAAATATTGTTTCAGTCTTCAGACTACAATACTCCACCAATTAATTGACCACCCCATACATCCAGTTTAAAAAACAAAAGTGATTGTACTGTATGTTGTGTATGGTATACATATGGACTATAGATGTTTAAAATCCTTGCAACTTTGTTCAATTTAGATTTTTAATTTACCATCAAAAATTTAGTTTTTAACTAAGAGGTGATTTTTTTTCTCACTGCAACGTAAGACAGCCCATAATGTGGATTTTACACTGTAACAAAACACACAGGTCAATAGTGAATTAGTTTCTATATACAGAGCTGTACAGGCTCACCGGGGTATTGCTGCCTGTCTGTGTATGCTGGGACAATGATTAGAGGCACCTGGCTCTCTACACTTGCTTCCATACATACAATCGTCATCCCTGATGTAACAATAAGAGAGCAGTCCATGATTAGTACCAACAAAACAAAAATAATAAACAATAATGAAACATATTGAATACTATGTTCATGAAAACTGCTATAATACATATGCAACTGATTGCTGCAATTCCCCAATATCTATCTCCAAGGTTTGAAACATCTTTCCCTGAGGGGAGTGCAGAGTTGCATGCTGTAGGGAACAGGTGCCACACTGAGAGATGCTCCTGAGTCCAGAGACGACTTGAGTCCCGAATACTGTATGCAATATACCAACATTATGTTTGAGAGAAACAAGTCAGTGAGAGGGATCAAAACATAGATTCCAATGGATCTCTTTATCATTGGTGGGTCAATGGGTGCCTTTTGTATGGCTGCATATTGCAAATTATCAATCTGGGAAATCTACTGAAAACCCCACTCCTTTTTGGAGTTTACTATACCACCCCCTCACCGGCAGCTGAATACTGCTGGTGAAGGATTCCAGCAATATCTGCAGACACAGCTACTCCTACTTCAATGGTCCTTTATTGACGGATATGGATAATGCAATATTAAAAAACTGATGCATTTAGTTGCTTCATAAATTGAGCCTCTTTTCAGTCCGCAAAGCAAGCTATGGGGACTCTGGTAACATAAAAGTAGAGGGCCACCCAGAGAAATATTTTTTTCACTCTTGCTAAATAGGGAGAAGCAGTGATAACCCCGTGCTCTGGTAAAAGGGTTACCACTGCATGATAAATAGACCCCCCAAAAAAGAAAACAATCTCCCCTAAGCACACTGCAAAAGACCAGCAATAAGATTTAAATACTACATGATAATAGAAATCCAGAGATCTTTGTTGCATATATTTGCAAAGATATGTTTAAGCATTGTGCCCCATCAAGGTGACTTTTCCTCCAGCCAGGGGAAGTGTCGAGCGGGTTAACAACGCTAATTAAATTTTTGCCGGCTGTGGCCAATTGAATTCCCCCTAAAGCTGCAATGTAACAGACAAGAAGCAGAGAGAGAGAGGGAAAGAATGTTAGTCCTACAGCACAAGACTACCAAAGCTACCAGATGATTGATCTGATAAGATGATTTGGTCTGCAAAATAACATCATGTAACAAAGGGGCAGATGTACTATAGCAGCACTTACCTTGCCGCTATAGCGCTTCCAGCTTTGCCTCTCATCAACAGGAAACAATGATTCTGAGCTGTATTAACATCTTGGCCGCAAGGAGTGAGGGAGAGAAAGCTCCCCCCCTCTCCCCTCCGGCGATCACTGCAAGACCCACAGAGCATCAGTCTGGTGCTTTTGGCCGGTCTCACTGTGGATGCACAAGATCTGACAAACATTGCAAGATGTCGTGCGCAGCCTGAGACCCCCACAGAAGCTGCCTGGCCACCGCAGGTTAGTGGTGCTTGACCTAATGGCCCTGCAAGCTAGGAGTTTAGCCTAACACACTATGGGCCTGATTCAGAGTTAAATTCTGATGGTTGTTGATCTGCATATGCCCCGATCTGTGTCAGCGACGATGTTTCCTAAGCCACAGCATGATTGACCTTACACAGCTGTTTGGGGTTGGGGATGAAGTGGCAATGGGCATCATCCCAGAAAATGGGGCGTGTAAGCCCTGTTCTCTTTGGGCGTGCCAAGGCCCGTGTCTGCGTCTTTCACCTCAGCTTCACTGGTCCCGGTAGCATGAATTACATGGGCATCCTGAGGAACCTGAGGTTACTCAGATGGACGACATTCACGCAAATGATCTGATGGCTGCGTACATTGGATGGAACAGCGGATCACAGAAGCTGGCAGGAGGTGTATATTTACACAAGAAGCCTCCAGCAGCATTAGCATCATTTTGCCAATAGTGTACAACTCTGAGTAAGGCCCAATAACCACCAGGCAAGCAGTGGTAGCATGCAATATAGTGATCTTCAGTAGTCATGTTAAAGCAGGTTAACAAGGATTACTGCTTGTTCCCCATTTCAAGATTGTACCTTAATAGCAGTATGGTTACACCTACCTAGGAATGCAGTTTTAAGGCATCTAGGGCTCCATCTACTAAGATTCCACTTGCTGTGGAGAAGGATCAGTTCCTGCTTTGCCTGTGTTCGCCAAACCTCTCTAATGTGCTATGTACTAAAAATAGCCCCGCCAATGAGAGTGAACATTAAGTTACCCCATCGGTGGTGTCAACAGACAGCAGAGACTGTGGACTCTATTCCGTCCAGCTGTAGCAGTGACTTCAAGTGAGACTTTTTTTTTCAAAACTTTATTGACAAGCAGCCAAGTGACCGAAAGAACACTTTCTTCTTCAACATTGAAGAGAATCAGGTAACGGGAGCCATACGTAATGAAGCAGACGCTGGAGAAGACAGCCATGCTGCCATTCTATAGGTGCCTATGGCAGCATGATAATCTATCCTGCCCTTAGCACTAGCAGGCAGAAGGCAGTGAAAACCCTTTAGTAGATAAAGCCATATGTACAGGAAGTTTCTCTTTTTCTTTTTTTTTGGGGGGGCCACTTAGCTCCCCATTTTACATGGACCCCCTAATCATTTTTACAACAGAGGTTTATTAGCAAGCACAGAATAAGTAATATAGACTATTAAACATTCTGATGTTTGAGTTGTTTCTTTGTTCTTTGTATTTTTGTAACAGCTGTCATACAGGAAAACTGTCTGAGATCCTCTGGGCAAAATCATTCATTTCATTAGGACAGTACCTTCGAAATAAAATGACAGTTTTCCTGGATGAAAAAAATGCAGCAGAAAACTCATACGGCAATGTCTGATATACAGTTTAGAAATCCACAATATTCTAACCACAAAAATGTGGCATTCTAACATGATGTTCCTCTGTCACACCATTGCAATTCCGCTGTCATGGTATGGATCGCGTAGGTAACAGAACCTTTATGATGTGCAGAACAGTTTTCCCCATCCTGTTCCGTGATTGACTGAGCATAGCATTGCTTTAGAATGCCATTGTTTTCTTGTCTCACAGCCAAGCTAATGTTTCATTATTTTTTGTGATGGCTTTTGCACTTAATAATCAAATTAGTAAGCAGACTATTTTTGTATTCTGTTAAAAGGTTAAAATCCGATATGTATTCATTTTAAAAGTGATGCCTTATTGCTGACATAAACATTTTCATTATATTTTTATGCAGAAATGATTTCTCTCTAAGTAATTATTTTCTTTTATTCTAAGTAATAGATGAATACAGCTCAACACTCACTGTAATTTCTTAAAGAAAGTATCTCAATAAATAAATTTTTAACATCAGTAATTGCTGTGGTGATTAAAATTAAAATTAGCAGTAATTTATATAGCGCACATATATTGAGCAGCAATTTACAGAGAATATTTCAGTCATTCACATCAGTCCCTGGTCCAACGAAGCTTACAATCTATGGCCCTGATTCAGACCCACTCGCAAGCGGCTGTCCGCTCGCAAGTGGGTCGATGTTGTGCACTGCGCATGCGCACGATGGCGGGAGCTCCGTCGTGCGCATGCACCAGACGCGACGAGCGAAGGAAAGTCCTTCGCTCGTTGTGTCTGATCAAAGGGGGCGTGCTGTCGATGTTGATTGACATCACTAGTGATGTCAGTGGGAGTGATTTTGGCTCTGATAGAGCCAAAATCACTCCGGGCCTTGCGGTTGAAAACCTCAACCGCAGGCTCCGGCTCGCAGTTTCGATGGTCGCGATGGTCACGACCATCGCGCCCATCAAACTGCACGCTCGTATAGGCTGTGGGTGGTGACCCACAGCTATACGAGCGTCCAGGGGGACGCTCCATAGTTATGGAGGACGGCCCTCATTCAGAGCGTGCGCTCTGCTCAGAGCGTACGGCTCTGAATGAGGGCCTATATTCCCTCTTCACACATACAGTAGGGGTAAATTTACTAAAGGGAGAGTTTGGGAGAGTTTGCAAACTCTGGAGAGTTTGGGCATTTTTTCCCACTCTCAAATTTACTAATGTCAAACTCGGGAGAGAGATCTCCTTTGCAGTATGGGAAAATACTGGAGAGTTAGCAAACTCTCTTCAATTCATCATCTGCAAAACTCGAGATAGGATTCTGGAATTTACCAAGCAGAGAGTTTCTAAACTCTCATGAGATGGGAAAACTCTACTGTAAAAACTTGTGAAATACCTACACCTGCCTGTGAACTGCGAGTTTGGCAGAAACATACACAGATCACTGTGATCCATGTATGTTTCTGCCTGTAGATAAAAAAAAAGTTTAAAAGTTAAAAAAAAAAAAATACATAGCCCCCCCCCAAAAAAAAATTACTAACCAGCCCCGGACATGCCAGTCAATCCTGGTTCTTACAATTACAGGGAACAAAATGTGTAGAGTTCCACAGTAATTTAACAACCAGCACCAGGCAACATGGACAGACCTGGTTTTAAGTATAAAATTGCATGAGGTTCCCCTTATATTTAAAACCAGCTCTGGACCCTTTCTAGTGGGGGGACTGATGCCACAGCCAGCGGTGCCCTTTCACCGGGCCCCCCAGCCACAGCATCAGCCCTGACCGCTAGTCAGCCCAGGCCAGGAATCCCTGGGGAGTTGGGGACCTCCCAATAAAGGGTCCCCCCTCTCCAGTGCACCCCTGTCCTGGGCTGATAGCCCGGGGCTATCCCCGCCACCCCTGGGTGGTGGGTGGTGGGTTGATAGCATAGGTGTAGTGTTAAAAATAGAATTAACAACATTGTCTTTACAGTAAAACTGCAGGTCCCAGCAAGCCTCCCCCGCATACTGGTACTTGGAGAACCACAAGTACCAGCATGCAGGGCATTAAGGGGCCGCTAGTACGTGTAGTTCACCTGTAAAGAAATGTGTAAAAAACACAAGACACACACACCGTCCCCTTCTCAACGTAAAGTATCCTATGGAAGTACCTGAAAAAAGATCCGATACTCACCTTTTGTCCCAAGATATTCTTATTCTCCACAGTAATCCAATAAGGGCTCCGGACACACTGTATCATCATGCTACAGCATGTTGATACAGTACGCTAATGACAGTTCATGGAGAATGAGATAATGGGCCGCGAGCCAATCAGTGGTGGCTTAACAGTAGCGGCTGCTCATTGGCTGGGACCCACGTGGACTTAGCCAATGAGCGGATCCTCCACGTGGGTCCCAGCCAATGAGCGGCCGCTAATGTAAAGCAGCCGCTGATTGGCTCGTGGCCCGGCACTAGTGATAGCTCATTCTCCATGAACTGTCATTAGCGTACTGTATCAACATGCTGTAGCATGTTGATACAGTGTGTCCGGGGTCTTATTTGGATCACTGCGGAGAATATCGTGGGACAAAAGATGAGTATTGGATCTTTTATTCATGTACTTCCATTTGATTCTTTATGTTGAGAAGGGGATGTGAACATCTGGGAGAAGGTGAGTATGTGTGTATGTATGTATGCAATAAATCTTTGTTTTCACGGTGTGTGTGTCTTGTGTTTTTTACACATTTCTTTACAGGTGAACTATATGTACCAGCGACTCCTTAATGCCCCGCATGCTGGTACTTGTGGTTTTCCAAGTAGCAGCATGCGGGGGGAGGCTTGGTAGGACCTGAAGTTCTACTGTAAAGATAATGTTGTTAATTCTATTTTTCACACTACACTTACACTATCAACCCACCACCCACCACCCAGGGGTGGCGGGGATAGCCCCGGGCTATCACCTAGGACAGGGGTACCCTGGAGATGGTGAGCCCTTTATTGGGGGGGTCCCCAACTCCCCAGGAATCCCTGGCCTGGGCTGACTAATGGTCAGGGCTTATGCTGCAGCTGGGGGGCCCGGTGAAAGGGCCCCCATGGCTGTGGCATCAGTCCCCCACTAGGAAGGGTCCAGAGCTGGTTTTAAATATAAGGGGAACTTCACGCAAATTTTTTCGCCCTATATCTAAAACCAGGTCTGGCCCTGCTGCCTGGTGCTGGTTGTTAAATTACTGTGGAACCCTACACATTTTATTCCCTGTAATATTAAGAACCAGGACTGGCTGGCAAGTCCGGGGCAGATTAGGCTTTAAGGGGGGGCCTATGTCATTTCTTAAAAACCTTTTAAAAATTTTTTTACAGCCTAGAACACAAGTAGCTTACACATATTTCACTGATATATGCAGGCTGCTTGCTCAGGAGAGTTTTGCAGAGAGAAGACACTGCAGTCTTGGGTGAGTAATCTCCTGCAAAACCTGCTACTCGGGAGAGAAATCTTGTTCTGCTTCACCATCGGACATCTCACTCTCAGCTAAACTCACTTCTTGGTAAATTTGAGAGTCTCAGGAGCCTCAAATCACCCAAGTTTCGGCAAAGCTAATCGAGTTGAAAAAAAGGCAAACTCTCCCAAACTCGATTCTTAGTAAATTAACCCCTTAGAGACAGTAGGGTTAATTTTTTTGCCAGCAGCCGATTAATTTCTCAGTATGTTTTTGGAGTGTGGAAAAAAACTATGCAAACACAGGGAGAACATACAAACACAATATAGTTCAGCCATGACTGGCAATTGAACTCTTAACCTCAGTGCTATGAGGTAGTAATGCTAACCATTATGCCAACTGTGAATCTGAACCATGAGCAGTTGTTTTTATAGATATGTGTATATGTACAGTATGTACTTATGTATATGCAATTGTGTTTTTAAGAAAAAAAACTACATTGAAAAATATGAGCTTACAATCTAAATGGGTGATGAGATACAAATAAGAACAAAAACCTAGGCCCTCATTCAGAGCCGTACGCTCTGAGCAGAGCGCACGCTCTGAATGAGGGCCGGGCTCCATTTTCATGGAGCGTCCTCCTGGACGCTCGTATAGCTCTGGGTCACCACCCACAGGCTATACGAGCGTGCTTTGTGATGGCCGCGATGGTCGAGACCATCGCGACCATCGAAATTGCGAGCTGGAGCCTGCGGTTGAGGTTTTCAACCGCAAGCTCCGGAGTGATTTTGGCTCTATCAGAGCCAAAATCACTCCCACTGACATCACTAGTGATGTCAGTGGGCCGGCTTCTGACGGGAGGCGTTCCCATGGGAACGCCCCCGTCAGGGAGGCACGCCCCCGGCACGCCCACCAAAGGGGGCGTGCTGTCAATCAACATTGACAGCACGCCCCCTTTGATCGGACACAACGAGCGAAGGACTTTCCTTCGCTCGTCGCGTCAGGCGCATGCGCACGACGGAGCTCCCTCCGTCGTGCGCATGCTCAGTGCATAACATCGACCCACTTGCGAGCGGATAGCCGCTCGCGAGTGGGTCTGAATCAGGCCCCTAGTTAGCAAAGTGCCACATTTTTAAAGTGCATTCATGGATAAGGATATGTAGCAGTGTCCCCTCCTTATATTTATATAGATAAATATCCAGTAGTTGAGGAATAGAGCAGTGCTCAAAGTGTGCTGGTATGGAACGGTATGGCTTATCGGCACTTCAAGCACTAAACTTTTTTTTTACACATTCCATGGACAGCAGAGCTGAGGGTGGAGGCACTGCTCACAGGCAGTTGTCAATCACAAGAGGACAGCCCCTAAAGCAAGCTGCAGTAAGTGTTTGTGCTGATGGCTCTTTGTTGATGCTGCGTAAAGTCCGGCAGCAGGGACGGGCTGCCCCCTGGGCTAGTACAGTTTAGGGCACTTCAGGACAGTCTGCACACTGCTGCTTTGTCTATGGGCCAGGTGGCTGCAGCAGCATATTCCCCTCCCTCCTCCCAGACTGGTGCTTTGGCCTACCCTGCAGCCCACCATGTGGAGGAGAGATCCATGCTGGCCTGGATGTCCAAAACACCCATGGACCTGGCCTGATTCCTGCACTACCGTGCCACCTCAGGCAGCCCCTGATGCTGAGCCCTGCGGCCAGACTTTCCTGGATGAGGCGCCGACTCTAGTTGGGGAAAGTCTGGAACACCTGCTCCAATAAATTGACCAGAGCACCCTGCAGGTTGGCAACATAATTTATAGAGGGCATTACTGTGTGGCATAATGAGTAAGGGACATTACTGTTTGACATAATGTGTTATAAGGGGCATTACTGTGTGTGGCATAAGGTGTAAGGGGCATTACTGTGTGGCATAATGTATAAAGGACACTAATACTGCATTGCTAATGTGTTATAAGGGGCACTACTCTTGTGTGGAATAATAGGGTATAAGGGGTACTACAGTGTGGTACACTAAACTGATGCAAAGGGTGCGTACCTTAAGGACACACCCCCTTTGAGTGGCTACAACCCCATTTACGGCACGTAACATAACTACAAACTTAGATTTTACATACCCCTATTTCAAAATTCCCACTTCGACCACTGGGACATAGGGCCCGATTCAGACCCGCTCGCTAAGAAGCATTCGCACGCAGACTGCCGATGTTTGCATTGTGTGCATGTATAGGCATCGCAATGCACATGTGCGAACCAGTCCGAGCGATCGGGAAGTGTACCCGCGCTGCGCATAGACTGCCCAGCTGGGTGAGTGACAGGAGAAGCCGTTTGTGGGTGGTGACAGCGGTTGTTCTATGAAAACGGGGAGTAGAGGTGCGAACGAAGGTGTGTCTGAGCGTCTCAATGCCGTTTCAGAGGCGTGCATAAATAAGACGCAGCGTCATAGTACACGTCACTTGGTTGTATTTCACACTGAAGCACTCGCAGTGCTTGCGGTAGGGTATGGTTAGCCACAAGCGCTGTGTTCGCTTCCGTTGGCACTCGATGTACCGATGGTTGCATACACTTCCTGGAGATAACTTCCAATAGTGGGCGTCTTAAGACAGGCTGGTGGGCGTTTGCATACACAATGCGATCGCACGATAAAACATAGTGGGCGTGCTAATACCTTGCCGTGTGATTGCTGGCCTTGCCGAAATTTGCATACGCATCTAGCGTGCGAACACATCTAGCTAGTGGGTCTGAATCTAGCCCATAGTTCAATGTTATATACAGTACAGGAGAATGTTTTATGGTGTGAGACACCAGTCCTATAGAATTGTGTATAGAATAAAGTATTTCTGAGAGGCGTGAAGAGGAAGTCTAAAGACAAAAGGCCTTATACAGAGTTAGGAGCAAATTAAAAAGAGTGGGCAAAAAGGAGCAATTTGCCCCTGTTGCTATGCAAAGGTGCAAATGCATTTCTTTATTTATGGATTTATTTATTTCGCAAGCAGGGAAATACTGACTGCTTTATGTGTAGAGAACCAATAACGGACAGCTTTGCTCTTATACTGAAATGTACAATTAAGCTATGATGTCCTTCCAAATCTTTAAATCTTTCTGCACATTTTAAATCTTCCCCACATGCTGTGCAACCATAGTTTTACCAAGGTGTAGATTGCTCCTTTTTTGCACTTTTTTTTCATTTGCTCCTAACTCTAAATCAAGACATAGGAGCCCACTTATTAATAATCACATTTGCAATGTGTTCTGGACGTGATATTACCACCTATGATCGCATTGCGGCAGTGGCGTCACTATGAGGGTGCGGAGGGTGCAGTCCACACCCGGGTGTCACTAGACCTGGTGACTCCTCTGCATTGCAGGTTGTGATCATAGCACCGTGATGTATGACAAAGCACATGCAGAGACAGAGGCTTCCGAAAGGAGCCCGTCCCTGTGATGTGCTAGGAGTGAAGTGACCGCATCAGAGGTCTCTTCTCTCCTGTGGCGGGGATCCTGCACATTTTCGGTCTACAGACCACACAAGCGCTGCACCCTCTCCCAGCTAGTTATGCAATGTGTAGCTCATAGGCTACAGTGGCTAGTTTCTGCATATTTTTGATAACAGGGCCATTCATTATAAGGGACCCGATGTGTTATAAGGGACCCGATGTGGCCGCCTGGTATTTAAGCAACCTCATAAAAATGAAAGTCTCACGGATCCCTGCTCCTAATGTTAGGATGGAGGTCCTGAATATGAAGAGGGATGCGTTCTTATCTCTCCCCCCCCTCAGTTCATACATGCACACTAAATAACACTGCTACTGTATGTAAAGTTTCACCGCTAGTAATCAGTGATATGGATCGCGGTTACATCTGATCTTCAGAGCAGCTGTCCCCGCACTGGAGCAATATTGGATATCTTTGGTAATATGGCATCCAATACCGCAATTCACAGCGAGTCTCATGCCTCCGACATATAGATGCACCTTAGGGACATATTGATGAATATGAGACCTTATGAGCCCTCCAGAGAAAGAGCATATCAGGAGAAATGTAGTGAACAGAGGTGGATCCCAAATACATTACAATATGATATCCTGAACAAAAAGAGTAATGTCCCCTTAGCTGCTCATCATTATAGGGCTTTGAATGTGTGGTCAATAGGATTGTAGTGAGTAGAGCTAAATGTTAAAGAGGTGCAAGATGAGAGACTAGAAACATGTATCAATGTTAAATGCCGTTCAAGTATGTTTAAGTAGATAGTTATAATCAGTGCTTTTGTCCTGAGAAAAAGATACTGGTACTTTGACAAAAATGACAGCTGCTAAACAATTTGATACAAGATGTATAATGGCTTCTATCACTTGGACACATCTTCAGATGCTTATTTTATTAATTTATGAAATTATTTAACTAATTTCTTGCTGTTTCTATAACTAGTTAAAATAAGAATTAAAAATTATAACAAAAAAATGTGCTGGTACTGCATACAATTTAGTAGTTTCAGAATAAAAGCACTGGTTACAATTGAAAGTCAAGGAGTTGCAGTGGGAAGGAGATAGTGGAGATGTTGCCCATAGCAACCAATCAGATTCTACTTAACATTTATCTAGCACCTTCTAGAAGATAATAGCTAGAATCTGATTGGTTGCTATGGGCAACATCTACTCTTCTAAAAACTCTCACTTTAGTAAATATACCTCAAAGAGTCAAAAAAGAAAGAATTTGTTTAAAAATAGACAGGAAAAAATATAGGAATTATATGTTATGTACTATGGGAATACAAAAGGGGAAAAAATAGTTAATACAGTCTAATGGAGCATACACACGGTCAGATTTGTCAGATGTATCAGATCAACGATTGAACGATTTGAAAGATCTGAACGATCTGAACGATTTGATGAACGATTTGACCAACGATTTGAACTATGAACAATTTTTGACTGCATTAAATGGAATTGTCCAAATCTGACTGCAAACACATCAGATGTCAGATATCGTTATCTGACCATGGGGAACGCTCATCGTTCATCATTCAGACATGTCAGATATGTCAAATTTACCTTCAGATATGAACGATTGAACGATTTCTTAAATCGTTATCATTCAGATCTGAAGAAAAATCTGACCATGTGTATGCACCATAAATGTGGAATTTTCATGTCCTACATCTTTAGGTGCACTAGTCAAGAGCACCATCCTCATCAATAAACCCGACTATGTAGCCTTGCTCAGTACTTAGGTTTCTAGATTTTCAGACTCAGGGGTTGATTCAGAGATGGTAGCTATAGCACAGCTGCTGTGTTTTTGTATGCAGCGGCTGTGCAAAATTATGCTAAAGCCACATACAGCATCTTAAGTAAAAAAACGCTCACTGCCTGCTTCCCTGATCTTCTGCTGCATCTAGACTCAGCATCGGAGCAACTGTGTGAACATCAGACATCTGAGTAACCCCCAGTATACTCAGGATGTCCGATGTAATCATGCTGCAGGAGCCAGTAAAGCTACATCTGAGGACGAAGCCACTCTTTAGCATGCCCTAAAAACTGGGTTGTAGTTGGTACCTCCGATTTTCTGGAATGCTGTCCTTTGCCGCCCCCAAATATCAGCAGCATGTCAATTAGGCTGCGGCTTTTGGAGCACTGAGAGTGACATCGCATCCCCAGATCTGCAGGTGCACAGTGTGGCTCCTGTGCATGTGCATATCCACAACCAGGGCCGGACTGGCCATCGGGCAATTCTGGCAAATGCCAGAAGGGCCGATGGCCAGATGGGCCGGTCTAGATGTCCGCAGGCCCGCCCTGCAGCACTGCCTTCCGGTTGGCACTGCACTGCTGCTCAGTCAGACGGCAGCATCATTGCAGAATTACGTCATGACGTGGCCGCGTTGTGATGTCATTCCACTGCAGCCGGGCAAGAAAAGTGTGGTGGCGGGGGGAAGGGAAGGCCGGAGTTCAGGTGCCTCCTGTGACCCGGCAGCACTACTACTCACCGCCGCTGGCCCAGACTGGGATGAGGAAGCTGGACAAGCCTTCCTATAAGCTCTGCCTCCCATGCCTTGGAAAATCAAGCCATATACGAGCGCAAGGTTACATCTTGATGTCACACTGCACATGCGCGCTCACTCTCTCCATTTTCAGTTAAGACTAGAAGAGCAGTGGAGGAGCAAAACAGCAGTTCCTGGAGGAGGACGTCTTTATAGTGAGTAACTACTAGTGACTAGTGAGACTGTGGCAGACTGACAGGCACTTTCTAGAGGGGGGGAAAAGTAATTGAAAGTAATGGATACATAGTACATGTGCTTGTAGCAAAAGGGGACACACAAGGCAGGTGGCTGGAGTGACAAAGGGAGCTGGAGGGGACTCACAAGGCAGGTCGCTGGAGAGACAGAAGGGCCTGGATGGGGGCACACAAGTTAGGTCGTTGGGGTGACTGAGGGGTCACTAGGGACATGTGGCTAAAGTGACAGAGGGGTTTGGAAGGGAGACACGGGGCATGTGGCTAGAGTGACAGGGGGCTGGAGGGGAGACATGGGGCATGTGGCTAGAGTGACAGAGGGGGCTGGATGGGAGACATGGGGCATGTGGCTAGAGTGACAGAGGAGGCTGGATGGGAGACATGGGGCATGTGGCTGGACTGGAGTGACAAAGAGGGCTGGATGGGGCATGTGGCTAAAGTGACAGAGGGGGTTGGAAGGGAGACATGGAGCATGTGGTTAGAGTGACAGGGGAGGCTGGAGGGAGCATGTGGCTAAAGTGACAAAGGGGGCTGGAGGGGAGACATGGGACATGTAGCTAGAGTGACAGAGGGGGCTGGATGGGGGACATGGGGCATGTGACTAAAGTGACAGATCGGGCTGGAGGGGACACATAGGATAGGTAACTGGAAATACAGAGTTGGAGGGGACACATAGGGTAGTTGACTGGAAATACAGAGTTGGAGGGGACAAAGGTATCGATTCCTACCTATCTTTACACTCTAAAATTGTTGCTATTTAGCGTTGAGTCGCACAAGAAATAATTGCGTTCAGACTTTGATTGTGGTTCCAAAGCACAAAAAGTTATTATTCAACATAAAAGCAGATAGTTACACGCTGTGATCTAAATTACAATTAGCGCAAACAAATTATACAGTCACAAGGTACAGTCGTTACATACGCACACGCTCTGGGTCCAGATCCCGGCATCAAAGTTGAAACCTCCGTCAACACCAAAGAAAGGTGACTAGCATCTAGTTTCAGAGAACCTGCATATATACTCTTACAGAGATAGGCAATACAATAGAACAGTTTGGCATGATACCATTGGTTCTTCTTCCTGGTTCTTCTGTTACAGTACAGTTCATAGGTCAATTCCTATGGTCACATTGCAGCCTCCAACAGCTCTTTGTGTCCATTTTCCAGCTGCATAACAAATCTAAACTGTCTGCATTACAGGATACATTTTACTGCCTAACTCTCTATGATCCATAATTTGCAGACACATGTTGCAATTTCTTCACCGATGGAACAGGAATCTGCAAAGACACAGTGGTTTAGAATGACACCAAACACGGTCTGCTTATCATGCACTAAACCTTAGATATAAAAAAACATGTATTTCACAACATTACTGATAATGAATAAAACCTTAAATATTAACCTTAATGCTAGGGAGCCTTTTTATGTAAGTGTGCAGTGTGTAAGTATTGGGGTGTTATGAAAAGACGCTAGTTAGCGTTGTGCGACTACGTGTTTTGTGGAGTACACCGTGGTACGTGTTTTGCAGGGTTGATCATATTATATGTTTTAGTAACTGTCTGTATTTATATAATGAGGACTTTTAACATCTTTCTATTGTCGCACGACGCTAAATAATAACATCGCCGTATGTACTTATGTGTGAGATTCGCTAAAATGGCACCAGTCGCAAAATGGCGTCTTGTTGCCATTCGCAAATTGGTGTCATGCAGATTTAATTTTAAACAGATTCTGTCTCAGCCAGTTATCCGGCTTCGACACAGGTTATGTGGCTGGAGTGACAAAGAGGGCTGTAGTGGACACATGGGGCATGTGGCTTGTGTGACAGAGGGGGCTAGTGGGGACACACGGGGGATGTGGCTGGAGTGACAGAGGGGGCTGGAGGGGACACATATGGCATGTGGCTAGAGTGACAGGGGCCGGAGGGGAGACATGGGACATGTGGCTGGAGTGACGGAGGGGGCTGGAGTGACACAGTGACACAGTAAGGAAGGAGGCTCTGTTGTATGATGATGACATTGGTCACATTCCTACACAAGCAGGCATTTTCTGGACCATGAGATCTCCAACATGAATAATGAATACTGACTGAAGATACTGTCCAAGCAGGATCAATTTATTCAGCGGTCACCTATTGCAGAGAAATCACCATACAGGTAAGGTGTATTTTTATTTAGTACACACAAAAAAAACATTATAGATTTTTTTTTAAGTGGGGCTTTTAGCACTAGCATTAGAAAGGCTGGTAAGTGATACTCTGGGGAGACTGCAGACTAGCAGGGATAGTATAGAGAGGCGGAATTAATTTAATTATCAACTCCCATCAGGGCCGCCATCAGGGGGGGACTGCCGGGACTGGAGTACCGGGCCCGGACAGAGAGGGGGCCCGCCCGCCCGCAAGCCCAGTCCCACCCTTCCCCCCGCCAATCCTTTGCCGCAGCTAAACGATTTATTTTTTTTTCTTCTGTGAGACGGAGATTCTTGTCTCCGTCTCACTTGGGTTCCGAACAGGCTGCCTGTCTGTGGAGGGAGCTACCACGCATGCGCGGCAGCTCCTCGTAGCCACAGACATGATATCGCAAGAATGTGTGAGCTGATGCTATGGCACATAGCTCCTTCTCCTACTTGCTCGATTGTTTGTTCTCAGTGTTTGGTGGTCACTGTACTCCTCCTCCAGCTGCAGGTAGGGCTCCTTACACTTTACATTGTTGGATTGGGCTGTGTATTTTCACATGTTGGGGGGAATCATCAACAACAATATATATATATATATATATTTATTTAGTGTGTGTGTGCGTATCTATATATAGTATAGTATATATCTGACAATATCTGGGTAGTGTGTATAAATATATATATCTCTATATACTGTAGATGCACAATATACATATATATATATATATATATATATATATATATATATATATATATATATAGGAAGGTATCGTGGGCGGCACTCAAAGGACTTCAATATGTAAGTAATAAACGAGGAGACACTACTCCATGCGTGGCTGTTAACGTTTCAGTTGCTTTATCAACGTTCATCAGAATCAACAGGGTATACAAAAAACACTTACCTTTATGGTGAGCAACCCATCACCAAATGCCGTTGACTGCTCTCCTCCTGGGTCCTGGCGCAACGTGATGACGTCACCCGCCGGCGATGCGCGCTCCCTGGCGCCTCTCACTCCCGGGAGGTTACCTAGCAACCAATAAATATAAACACCCATTACGTGAGCAATTGAACAAGGTCAGGTAGGGAAAGTAACAAAGTAACACAGATGCAGAAGCTTGAAAGCACTGATAGGAATTACTTTAAAAACACACATCCTGTCTTCAATCTATCTTCAAGAGCACTTACAACAACTGAACTGCGGCTACTTAATAAAGGGTTGTCCTTCATACCATCCTGTAAAAGAGACGAGTTTCAATGGAAACTGGACATATTTGGCTTAAACAGAAAATTACGTTTAAAGGAGTTTTTTTACAATCAAAACAAACAAGGGAGTGTTGACTTGAGAAAAAAGTTACCTATAGCACCTATCTCTTCATTTGACCCTATCAGCAATAACGCATCCATAAAATGCTTCTCCAGGATGCTAGAATCTTCAGTGTCGGAACAATTCCAGTGTCATAGTACTTTTTCCAACATGACCAAACAGGAGTGGCATGCCTTGAAGGATCTGGGTAATGACACAAATATTGTGATCCGCCCCGCCGATAAGGGGGGTGGCATTGTAATTCAGGATCTGAGCCAATACAAGGCAGAAATATGTCGTCAATTGAATGATGAGAAGGTGTATAGACGGCTTGAAACAGATCCTACCTGGCAGTTTAACAAAGAGTTAGAAAATATTCTAAAACAAGCCGAGGAAGATAAGATTATCTCCAATTATGAATATCGAGCTTTACTCCAGGAGCATCCAACTGCACCGATTATGTACACACTCCCTAAAATTCACAAACTTCCGACACAGCCTCCAGGTCGTCCCATCGTCTCAGCACGAACTCGATTTATTACAAAGTAGCCCAGTATCTGGATTATTTTTTTCAGCCAGCTATCCAGACCCAAGGAACATATTTAAAGGACACCACCACCTTTATCTGCAACCTACAGCGCTTACCACCGTTGCCAGAAGGTTGCATTTTATGCACACTGGACATTGTGAGCCTCTATACGAATATCCCTCACAAAGGAGGTTTACAGGCAGCCCAAAGGTTGCTTCTATCGAGCAAGAAATATGAGGGTCCAGAATTGTAATTTTTTCTAAATCTACTAGATTTAACGCTAACAAGAAACTATTTCCTGTTTGACGGGAAATGGTTTATACAGGTTCAAGGATGTGCTATGGGCTCATGCGTAGCACCATCCTTTGCGAACTCATACATGTTCGAAGTGGAAAAAGATTTATTTTTTTCAGACTCCTCTATCGCTTCTAGAATCATGTATTACACACGGTACATAGATGACGTGTTCTTAATTTGGAGTGGAACCAAGATACAATTACAGAACATGGTCTCACACGTCAACACGTTAAATGACACTATCAAATTTACAGCCAATATAAGTGACAGTAGCATCAATTACTTAGATGTACTCGTGAAACTTGATGGTAATACAATAAGGACTAGCTTTTTCAAAAAGCCAACGGATAGGAACACCATCTTGCATTCTTCTAGTCAACATCCACCAGGAACGATACATGGACTTCCCTATTCCAAATTTTTATGAATTCACAGGATTTCCGACAATTTGGAGGAGACAACAAAAGAAATTGATATCATGATTGATCATTTTCAAGCAAGGGGATACAAGTATACAGACCTTATAACAGCTAAGAATAAAGTATTGAAAATACCACGCAGTGAGACCTTGATATCTAAATCTATAAAGAAAATGGACAAACAAATACCGTTTGTTCAACATTTCAACAAACAGAGTAAGATCATCAACAGCAAAGCCAAGGAACTGTGGCCAATAGTCACGTCTGACCCTGACTTGAAGATGTTCAGGGATCATAAATTGCTATCTAGTTACTCACGCAACAAAAATCTAAAAGATCATCTAGTGCATAATGATATAACGAGCTTTAAGGCTGAAAAAGTTGAAAATTTTCTATCACGCAAACCTGGGTGTTATCGGTGCACAGGATGCACAACCTGTGGATACCTAGAAAGTGGTAACACTTTAGCACACCCACATACGGGCAAGCGTATTACCATTAAACAAATTCTAACATGCCTTAGCACTTATGTAGTCTATTATATTAGATGCCCCTGTGGGCTCTTTTACATAGGGAAGACTAGCCGTCAGTTTCGGGAACGTATGGCCTTACACAGATCCTCCATACGTTTGGCCTTGGATGGTCGTGACCAGGATCAACCTGTTGCACGACACTTTAAACAGTTTAATCATAGTTTAGCTACATTAAGATATAAAATAATCGATCAAGCCCCTAAACAAGTAAGAGGGGGTGATAGAGATAAATTACTTTTAAAAATGGAGGCTAGGTGGATCTATCGCCTGAACACTATATCTCCTCATGGTCTCAATGAACAACTCAATTTAAATTGCTTTATATAGATCATGTATATCTCGTATGCATGATAGCTTTATTATTGTGTATAAATACTGGCCAATACAGCAATGTACATATTGCTATTTTTCGTGATCCATATGATGTTATGGGATCCGTATATAATACTTAGTCAGAATGATTTGCATGGCCACCATATCATATATATGAAGACAGGATGTGTGTTTTTAAAGTAATTCCTATCAGTGCTTTCAAGCTTCTGCATCTGTGTTACATTGTTACTTTCCCTACCTGACCTTGTTCAATTGCTCACGTAATGGGTGTTTATATTTATTGGTTGCTAGGTAACCTCCCAGGAGTGAGAGGCGCCAGGGAGCGCGCGTCGCCGGCGGGTGACGTCATCACGTTGCGCCCGGACCCGGGAGGAGAGCAGTCAACGGCATTTGGTGGTGGGTTGCTCACTATAAAGGTAAGCGTTTTTTGTATACCCTGTTGATTCTGACGAAAGTTGATAAAGCAACTGAAACGTTAACAGCCATGCATGGAGTAGTGTCTCCTCGTTTATTACTTACATATTGAAGTCCTTTGAGTGCCGCCCACGATACCTTCCTGTATTACCGTGTTGTGAACTAGTGACACCACCCGGGAGGGATGGCACCAAGGCCAGCTGTATCTGTAAGGAATTGAGTGCCGGTTTTGTGGAACTGTATATATATATATATATATATATATATATATATATAGTTCGGGTTGGTCCACACTCACATCCTCATAGTTAAATTGCTGGGGTAGCTTACCCAAAAGGAAGTCCAAAAACCACCCATAAAGAACAAAAATATGCAAAAAATGGGGTGCACTCACCAGTCTTCCAATAAAATCCTTTATTTAAATGTTACATAGCAGCAGGTATCATAGTATGTCGACGTTTCGGTCCCAAGTGTGGACCTTTGTCAAGATGTATTACAAAGTACTGACAACCCATTTATACCTTCACAGTACACAGAAACACCACCCACTCTAATTACTAAACCCACCCCTAATTAACAAGTATAACATAGAAACAGACTATAAGCATAAAAACAATACCTGATCTGATGGGTACACACCTTATATATCACATATTAATCTAGCATAAGTATATCCAAGGCATAAATACACTTTAGAGTCAATGACAATAACCTGATGCCACTGTAGAGCGTGGTTAAGCTGTCCAGCCGCGTGCGTTCCACCTAGGAAACACTTCCGGTCGGTGGAGCGCATATCCGGCTGAGGTGTAGTCAAAGAAACACAGCATACAAAATAATGCAGGAAGTCACCTGACCACCGCGGCATGTTACATCCACACAACATTAAAGTATAGAGGATTACAATGTGAGTTCCACCAAAGGAAAACTTCCTATCGGTGAGACACAATGCCCATCCCATTATCACCAAGGCAACGATATAAACAATCAAGATAGTGATCCATAGTGCTTTCAGGTATCAAACAACTGTGCAAACATCCTATATTGAAAAATATTATACAAACAACACATAAAAGAAAAACTTAATATCACAGGCTAAATATAGCACTATAGGCAAAAGTTGATAAATAACATGCCCTATTCATTATAAGCCACATAGAAAAAAGACCGCAAAAAATAATGAAAAAAATGAAAAAAATACAAAATGTTAATGAAAAATATTTAAAATAAAGAAAAACGAATATCCATTGAAAAATATATTAGCAACAATCCAAGGTGGTGCACCCCAAAGAGAACCAATTTTATTAGCCAATATATTTAGCCTGTGATATTAAGTTTTACTTTGATGTGTTGTTTGTATAATATTTTTCAATATAGGATGTTTGCACAGTTGTTTGATACCTGAAAGCACTATGGATCACTATCTTGATTGTTTATATCGTTGCCTTGGTGATAATGGGATGGGCATTGTGTCTCACCGATAGGAAGTTTTCCTTTGGTGGAACGCACATTGTCATCCCCTATACTTTAATGTTGTGTGGATGTAACATGCCGCGGTGGTCAGGTGACTTCCTGCATTATTTTGTATGCTGTGTTTCTATGACTACACCTCAGCCGGATATGCGCTCCACTGACCGGAAGTGTACCTACTTCCCAAAATCCATAAGACTTTGGATAAGCCGCCTGGGCGTCCCATAATCTCAGCCCGTAACTCACTATTTTCACCAGTTGCACAATATGTCGATATATTTTTACAGAAGGCGGTGGTTTGTATAGATAGTTACTTAAAGGATACTCAGGATCTGATCGATCAAATAAAGGTCCTACCTCCACTAAATAATGGTATTTTGGTAACCATGGATGTTTCATCCTTATATACTGTAATACCACACATAGGAGGCATCTCTACAGCCAGGGATGCTTTAACTAAAAGTCATGACGGTATGCCACCAGTTGAATTTCTGATGAGTCTTTTGGAACTATCACTAACGTGTAATTATTTTCGATACGGTGAGCGATACTATCTCCAAACGGCCGGTACGGCAATGGGTAGTAACATCGCCCCGGCATATGCCAATTTATATATGGACAGATATGAGAATACTCACATCCTGCCGCCGTTTGGAGATAGTATCGCTTTTTACCGTCGATATATTGACGATGTATTTTTGATCTGGTGTGGAGCCGAAGAAGCTCTACTTGAAATGATACAGGTTCTTAATCAAATTGATTCACCTATTAGGTTCACAATGCAGTACAGTAAGGTACAGATAGATTTTCTAGATATTACCATTTATGCCACCAGCTCTGGGTATGGTTATAAGCTATATAGAAAATCTACAGATCGCAACACATTATTATTTTTCAAGAGCCACCATCCAGAATCTTTAAAACGGAGCTTACCAGTGTCTCAATTTTTGAGAGTGTTCCGTAATAATTCGGATTCATTGAATTCACTATCTCAGGTTGAAGATATGAAACTAAGATTTCTGGAAAGAGGCTACAACAAACCAACCATTGATAAATGCCTAGCTAGGGCACAAAACATCTTTTTGACTGGTGATAAAAAAAACTGCTAAGAAGAAAAAGGCCCCAGAATCCTTTTGTCATCACGACTACCTATGACACAGCGGGTACGGACATTCGTAAAGCCATTAACAAGCACTGGCACTTGGTTTCTTCAGACCCGAATTTGGGTAATAAATTACCAAATAGACCGCTAATTAGTTACAGACGTGGTCGCAATCTGAAGGACATATTGATGCGTCCAGATTTGAATCCTATGAGGGACAGCTCAACATGGTTATCATATCAAAAAACCGGTTGCTTCAGATGCGCCAACTGTACCACATGCAGGAGCATGTCTGTAGGGGAAGGATTCCATCACCCCCACACAGGGCGAAGAATCAAGATTCAACATCGGGTTACATGTACTACAGACCATGTGATATATATCTTGACTTGTCCATGCTCAAAGGTGTATGTTGGGAAGACTATTCGCCCTTTTCGAGAACGCATGGCGAATCACTGGTCTTCTATTCGCAGTGCATTAGTGAATATGGATTCCGATAAACCAGTAGCCAGGCACTTTCTTGAAGCCCATCATTTGTTAGCATCGCTCAAATGTATGATCATCGATTGGGTGCCACCACCCCGAAGAGGAGGCGATCAAGCGAAAAATGCTCTTAAAGAGAGAAGCCGTTTGGATTAACAAACTGGACACCATTTGGCCTCGGGGCCTCAATGAGGCAATACATTATGGTATTTTTTTATAATAAATTTGGTTCTCTTTGGGGTGCACCACCTTGGATTGTTGCTAATATATTTTTCAATGGATATACGTTTTTCTTTATTTTAAATATTTTTCATTAACATTTTGTATTTTTTTCATTTTTTTCATTATTTTTTGCGGTCTTTTTTCTATGTGGCTTATAATGAATAGGGCATGTTATTTATCAACTTTTGCCTATAGTGCTATATTTAGCCTGTGATATTAAGTTTTACTTTGATGTGTTGTTTGTATAATATTTTTCAATATAGGATGTTTGCACAGTTGTTTGATACCTGAAAGCACTATGGATCACTATCTTGATTGTTTATATCGTTGCCTTGGTGATAATGGGATGGGCATTGTGTCTCACCGATAGGAAGTTTTCCTTTGGTGGAACGCACATTGTCATCCCCTATAATTTAATGTTGTGTGGATGTAACATGCCGCGGTGGTCAGGTGACTTCCTGCATTATTTTGTATGCTGTGTTTGTATGACTACACCTCAGCCGGATATGCGCTCCACCGACCGGAAGTGTTTCCTAGGTGGAACGCACGCGGCTGGACAGCTTAACCACGCTCTACAGCGGCATCAGGTTATTGTCATTGACTCTAAAGTGTATATATGCCTTGGATATACTTATGCTAGATTAATATGTGATATATAAGGTGTGCACCCATCAGATCAGGTATTGTTTTTATGCTTATAGTCTGTTTCTATGTTATACTTGTTAATTAGGGGTGGGTTTAGTAATTAGAGTGGGTGGTGTTTCTGTGTACTGTGAAGGTATAAATGGGTTGTCAGTACTTTGTAATACATCTTGACAAAGGTCCACACTTGGGACCGAAACGTTGACATACTATGATACCTGCTGCTATGTAATATTTAAATAAAGGATTTTATTGGAAGACTGGTGAGTGCACCCCATTTTTTGCATATTTTTATATATATATATATATATATATATATATATATATATACATACATACATACATACAGTATATCTCCAGGTAATACCATCTCTACACCTGGTGCCCTATTGTATATACAAATATCAATACAGTATTGGATATATGGCGACACTCACAGGTACAGTACTATCATGTAAGACTTCAACTGACAAACAGTGTCTGTGTCCACCATTTCAGTCTATCCAGATTTTTTTTTAAGAACATTCTTGTTAAAAGTCCACATGGACTGAAACTTTGGGCACAGACACTGTTTGTCATTTGAAGTCTCGCAAGAAAGTACCCATGAGTGACGCCATATGTCCAATACTGTATACATATATATATGCATACACACACACACACAGATATATACACACGTACTGCCAAGTTATTGCTTATAAATACGCATATATAAAAATGTGTATATATACAGTGTGTATGTATATATATATATATATATATATATAGCAAACCCCCTCTTGCAAATTCTGCATTTGCCCCTGCAATCCCACTGCCCGCCCACTTCGCCACCTACCCACATCCTCGCCTGTGACACCGCGCCTCTGAAAAGGAGGAGCATGTCGCATGAGTAGGTCTCAGAGCACCAAGAACAAGGTAAGTGTGGGGGTGGTCTGGGGCTGGAGAGACAGAAGGTTGGCTGGCTGGAGACACAGAAAAAGGGGGCCTAGCTGGAGACAGAGAAGGGGGGCTGGCTGGAGAGACACAGAAGGGGGTTGGCTGGGGAGACAGAAGGGGGGCTCATTGTAACTGGAAAGGCACTGCATGGCAGGAGTTGCAGAAACATGTGGGGGGCCCTGCCTATTTTGTCAGTCCCGGGCCCCACAATTTCTGGTGGCAGCCCTGACTCCCATCATACAAAAATGGGGGTTATTTTTATTATTTACAGTAGAGGGGACTGTACAGTGCTATATGAGGAGGAATAAAAGAGCTCCCAGCACACACTGATATGTGGGATTAGCATACCAGTATTTTGGACGCATTTGCTGGATCACTAGCTATTGCAAAGATTTTTTGCCTCTCTGCTCCTCCACTCATATCTCTCTATCCCTCTAGTCTCTCCCTCTGTCTCTCTAGTCTCTCTCTCTCTAGTCTCTCTTTCTCTCTTTAGTCTCTCTCGCTCTGTCCCTCTCATCTCTCTCTCTCTCTCTGTCCCCATAGTCTCTCTCTCTCTCATCTTTCTCGTCTCTCTCTCTGTCCCCATCGTATCTCTCTCTCTGTCCCCCTAGTCTCTCTCTCTCTCTCTGTCCCCCTAGTGTCTCTCTCTCTCTGTCCTCCTCGTCTCTCTCTCTCTCCCCTAGTCTCTCTCTTTAACTCCCCATTTCTCTTTCACATCTTTCTTTTCCATGTCTCTCTCTCTCCTCCATGTCTCTCCCCAAGTGTCTTTCTCTGCCCATTGCCTCTCTCTGTCTCCTCCCTACCTATCATAGCAATCATGAGAACATCACCCTGGATCTCCTCCAGTCACAGGGAAACTCACTCTCTACTTAAACCATGGGCACTGACAATTGTGTGGCATTATCTCCCCGGTGGAGGTGGATGTTTTGCTGGCTCGGGACCATCTCTCTTCTGAAGGGAAGTGGTGGATTGTGGAGTAGTGCTGGCTTGGGACCTTCCCCTCCTGTGACCAGAGGGTGGGGTGGCAACAGGCATCACTTCTCATCCCCTGCAGTGACTGTGGGCCTTGTTAACCAATGAGTTTTATCATTCACAAGTGATAAAACTCATTGTGTATGATAAATGGTGCTCCAGCCAATCAGCTCCCAACTGTCATTTTTTAAATAGATGACAGTTGGGAGCTGATTGGCTGGAGCACCATTATCATACTCATGAATGATAAAACCCGATGATAAATAAGGCCCACAATGTGTGTGTGGTATGTCTTGTGGCTGTTGTGCTGAAGTCTGACAGTTTCTCAGTCCAGAAGTTATTCAGTGCTCAAATCCCCTGGAGGCACTTTGTTCTTTGTGTGCCATGGCTTAATATCATATAATGCCCAGACTGGGTCTGTGCCCGCTGGTCATGCTTTTATGTTCATTCACTTAGTCAGATCAAACTGGATAAGAAATGAGTCTTGATCTTTGTCCCAGGGGCTCATCTGGCATATGACGTCTAATGGGGCATAGGGGCCTATACATGAAACGATAAATAGCCCGGTAACCATGCGAAAATGCCAGTTCCCACATATTTAAGTTACAGGGACATTCATCATCAGAGGTCCGATAGGACTCCCTTGGTATTCAGCAAACTCCGAAAACTGAAAGCATTTGGAGTTTGCTGTCGAGAACAATTGCCATCTTCAGATGGTGTTTGCTCTCGTAGCCCCGCTCCTTCCTATGGGAAGAAGTTCCGGGGATGCGAAGCGGGATCCCAGCGGATTTCTCTGCCGTCTCCTCACTACGTCCCCGGTGGCTGTGCACACGCACGTGCAGCTGGGCCGACGGGGAGGAGGTAAGTAATGCAGTTACTTCTGTAGCTGTGATACTAACCGAGGGGACAGCTGCTTTTCGGAGCAGTTGTCCCCTCACTGGAGCAATGATGAAATGCTCCGGTGTAATCTATCCCCCGCTGAGAGTTGAATACTTAAGTATCCCTCGCAGTGAGTTCAATACTTCATCATCGTAGGCCATACGGCCTTTGATGAATAGACCCACCAGTCCTACCGCAATATATTTTATACTGATGCACTCTAAGGAATGCCACATACAAAAACAATGTGGATGGTGGACTTCTGTTTATTATGACATGTTTCTTTAGATTTCTTGGTTAATAGATCTGTCTTATTAAAATGTAAAATATCTCAGATTGCAGCTGGTAGACATAATTTAAATAATAATGTAACACATTTTTGTTTTAGACCTGTAAGGCTTGCAACGCACAGCTTTTACCTGAGGGATCAGGAAGCACTTCCATCTGTGTGGCTCGCATAAAATGAGCTGGAGGCACTTGGTGTGGCATAAAATGAAATGTCAGTACTAGTCGTTGGCATAATATGAATGGAAGTACTTTTTTGCATAATATTAACGGGGAGCATTCCTACCTGCCATAGATTGATTTGGGGGCACTAATATTTTGAGTACAATGAATTAGGGGCCCTATTGTTTAATAAAATGAATTTGGGGCACTAATGTTTGGTATAAAATGATTTGGGGGCCCTACTGTTTGGCAAAATAATGAATTGGGATCAATATTGTTTGGCATAAAATAAGTTGGGGACCCTACTGTTTGGCACAAAATTAATTTAAAGCACTGCTAATTGTCATAATGGGAATTGTGGAGAATACAGTTAGGCATAATGTGAATTGTGGGGACTACAGTTAGGCATAATGTGAATTGTGGAGAATACAGTTAGGCATAATGTGAATTGTGGAGACTACAGTTAGGCATAATGTGAATTGTGGGGACTGCTCTTTGACAGTGATTTTGGGGACTGCTATTTGATTTGTGAATTTTGGGGACTGCTATTTGGCATAATGTGAATTGTGGGGTGGCCCTAAGGGTTGAAACTGGGATCACCCATTACCAAATGTCTAGTTTAGCCTATATTCACCGGGTGGAGGGTGTGCGGCCATGTTGTGACATCATGATGCGGCCGCACACTGGCACGAGGAGCTGAGAACGCAGTCTAGTCAGATCTTTCAGCTCTCCCAGTGCGGGTGGCATTGACACGGGCATGAGGAGACCGGCGGCGGCCATAGGAGGATGGGCAGTCAGCAGCACACGGATCGGAAGCGGTCTCCCTGGGAGGAGGAGAGTTGCTGGGATAGGGGGGAGTCATTACTGTTTTGTCACAATGTTCTGGAGGCATTACTGTATGGCATAATGTTCTGGGGACATTACTGTTTTGGCATGATGTGTTCTGGGGACATTACTGGTTTGGCATGATGTGTTCTGGAGACATTACTGTTTTGGCAAAATGTAGAAAGAGCACTACTGTGTGGCATAACATGAATAAGGGGCTCCACTGTGTGGTGAAATGTGAGCAAGGGGCACCAATGTGTGTTTTTTTTTGGCGCGCACTCTCCTTGCCTCAATTTTGGATGGTGGCACCAATGCTCTTTACGTACACAGAGAACCAACTTGTATAATTTTTATGCCTTCGTGTGCACAGATGTGTCATCCTCTGCGTTCAGCATCCCTGCCCTAAAAAAATTCATACAGTGACCACTATCAAATCCTCTACCATTGCTAATCTAAGGCTTGCTCAATTGGGAAAATGCCTTCCCTTTTCTTTGAGTGTGACCTCCACCAATGAAATTCCATCTTTACCTAACAGAACCAACCAAATAACAAATGTCTGACTGACTGTGGCACATTTTTGAATCCCCTGTAGGATGTGCTCTGTTGTGTGTATTTTAATGCAGAGAATGATGTTCACTTGTATGGTGTTCTGATATTAATTATATTTATAAGAGTATAGACTAAGAAGTGGGAGGAGTCAGGAATAGTAAGGGGAGGAGTCTATGTCAGGAGCCAACGCTAGGTGGGCCTGTGTGCTGTAAATGCCAGGGCCTATTTTTAGTCCCAGTCCAGCCCTGTCCACAACCACCAGCCAACTGCAAAAATAATCAAAATAGCGTCCATCTATGAATCAGCCCCTTTGTTAGCTTGTTGCTTGGACACTGTTCGCTCCTGCTGTCTATTGGGTTTGATATCTTGGTACCTGGTATCAGGGCCGCCATCAGGGGGGGACTGCCGGGCCTGTAGTCCCGGGCCCGGAGAGAGAGGGGGCCCGGTGGTCAGCATTAATGTAGAAGACGCGGCGCAGGCACTGGCAGCATTCCTAATAAGTTGCCAGCCGTGAGCCAATTAGAGCTCGCGGAACGACAACCAATCAGGAGCGGCCTATCCTGATTGGTTGTCCCGCGAGCAGCCAATCAGCAATGGCCGCCCCTGATTGGCTGTCGGTCCACGTGCAGCCAATCAGCAGTTGCCTTATCTGAAATGCCACCACGCTTTCTTGTGGCTGCCGAAGCATAACTCACTGCTGCGGCACTGCAACCTGGGCCCCCGCTCTCTCCGGACCAGCCAAAGTAAGTACTTCAGCCCTCCTAATGCAACCAGCCTTTCACTGCGCATCACCCCCCCCCAAGTCCAGACAACCTCCGCTGCCCTGAGCCTCTCCCCTACTCCTAACAGCCCTCCCACCCATGTGCCTCCCCCTTCTCCAGCCTTTCCTAACCAGCCACCCCCTCAATACGGTTCAGCCTTCCCTGCACCATGCTCTTCCCCAGGGGGGCCCAGAATATTTTATTAGTACCGGGCCCCACGATTTCTGGTGGCAGCCCTGCCTGGTATGCAACTTCTCTGGCCAGGGCTAAGATTTGGGACTACCTCGACTCAGAGCCAGTGCAGTTCCTGGCATGAGCAGACATTTCCATGCTCCTCCTCCTGGTGTGCTCCTCTCAGAAGATATTACATATGCACTGAAGCAGAGGAACAGGACGCAAAAAGTATTGTTAAGTTTGAAAACTGGAGCTCTCCAGAAATGCATTAACCCACTTTGGTGGCCTTGGCCATGTCCACCCGAATCATTTCTTTTACATCTTTTATTATTGCTTTTGTTGAAAAGATGGACAGGATGTGGTACATGAGAGTCTTTGGAGAGAGAAAGAGAAGGAGAGAGGAGTAGTTAGGGGTAAATTTACTAAGAATCATGTTTGCCATCTAACCCAATTCGCTGTACATTGCTTTGTGCTCCAAATATTAAATTTACTATGAATCGTGATTGTTTGTCGGTTTTCATTGATGGCGATCCTCTGCGAAATGTGGCATATTGAATCGTATTGATCTTCTTCGCTTGAACTCGCAAATCCAGCAATTCTCCTGATGAATCGGTTTCAGGTGAATTGATGGAGATGGATTTGCTAGTTCAAGCTAAATACAATTGTAATCCCAACACGTATTCACAAACATTTCTATTGCTCCTTGGTCCTTTCATTCAGATGATGGAATCCAAAATAGAGAAAGCTTTGCCCAAACAGCAAAATAGCCTGTTTCTGCCATGTTTAAATCTCAGACAGTGATGCAGTTGCGTTTGTCTCCTTTTATAAGCATCATGATAAGGCTAGATGAATAAAAAGAGAGAGAGAAAAAGAGAGAGAAAGAGAGAGAGAGAAAGAGAGAGGGGGGGCAGAGAAGAAAAGAGGAATAGAGTGAAGGAAGGACAGAGAAAATCTACTTACACAAAGTGCTGTGTTGGAGTTCATACTGTACGTTTTCTTGTGTTACTGAAAAAATACTTTTCTTGGCAAAGTTGCAAATGTTTTAAAAATGACTCTGCATCTTAAAATATCTATAGCTCACAAAAACAACAAAGTATATCTTAATACTGGAGTGAAAGTCCCAAATAATAGCTAAAATAAGCATATTTATCACAGTGCTCTTTATAGACTAAATTAACAGATAAAGTGATAATAGTTTAATAACTTGAATCATTCATCATATTAAACACAAAATAAATTGCAAAAGTAAGAGCTATTACATATACCGACACAAAGCTTTTACAGACCAGAGACAAATATACCCATTAAGACTTTGGTCTTTATCTTTTAGCCACCTGGGATTCTCTAATAGATATTATGTTGTGTCAAAGAGATTAATTTCACACACAGTCAACCTTGAGCCTGATTCAGATTTAGGAAGAGAGAAAGAGAAAGAGCAAGTAACTGTGCATCTTGGTAAAACCATGCTGCACTGTAGGTGGGGCAGATGTAAAATGTGCAGATTTGGGAGGGGTGCGTCCAAACTGAAATCTAAACTGCAGTGTAAGAACATATCTCCCAACTGTCCCGCATTCAGAGGGACAGTCCACTGTCCCACCCTTGGGCCGCAGTGTCCCACGGAGAAGGGGGAGGGGGCTGTGAGAACACACACCGCTGATCTGCATACCAGAGCAATGGGTAAGCAGGGGGAGAATAGATGCCGTGCACAAGTGCATGGTATCTATTCATAGTGTAGGGGGAGCCTGTTTCCATCCTGTTTCTGTGAGGCCCCGCCCATTTCCATGAAGCTCCTCCCCTTTTGACCATGTCCCGCAAGCTGCTACTGAATAGTTGGGAGGTATATAAGAATAAAGCTGTCCAACAGTTGTGGGCTACATGCAAAAGCAACCAGTATTTACCCAACATGCAAAATTTTTTATGTATTTTGTACCCCTTGTATTGCAACATGGTTTGTCCAGGTGCATAGTTACTTGCTCTATCTTACTCTGTTACCAAATCTTAATCGGGCACATAGTGAGTTATTTGTTTTTCTTTGGATTTTTATAATATTATATTTAATTTTTCCAGTTTAATATATAGATGTTTAGGGCTTGATTTATTGAGAACGTATATTTAATAGCACTGAGTTTTCCCGATTTCTACTATATTTTTTTAGAGGCTGTGGGAGAGTAGAATGAGAAAGGAAAAAGAAAAAAAATCAACACTCACAATACAAAATGGAGATTTTGCTGTGTAGGTATCTGCCTATTTGTCACACAAAGACACAGAGGCATAACTAGACCTAGGAGGCCCCAAGCAAAATTTTCATAAGCCTCCTAGGTCCCCGGCCCTCCCCCTCTGTACCTGCCCCCCCCACGCACCCACCTCACTCCCCTCTCCTCGACTTTCCTGCTCCATGGTCACGCTGCGCAGGGCAAGCACACCTCCTCTCCCAGTCGGCTCCTCTCTACTCCTCACTGACTGATACTGGGAGGAGCCGGCAATGCCTCCTCCCAGTATCAGTCAATGAGGAGAGCCAGAGCCAACCGGGAGGACATCACCACAGTGGGGGAGGAAGCAGAGCTGACTGGGAGGACACGACCATGGAGGGGGAGGAAGCAGAGCTGACCGGGAGGACACGACCATGGAGGGGGAGGACGCAACCACGGAGTGGGGGATGCGACCAGGGAGCAGGTAACTCGAGGAGAGGGATGTGAGGGGGGTGCAGGGGGAGTGCGAAGGGGGGTGGACCGCGGCCTGGCTCCGTAGGTACAGGGGGAGGGTTGGGCCCCAGGTTGGTCCGGGCCCCATAGCAGCCCTACCCCCTGCACCTACGTCAATTACGCCACTGCCCAGGAACCTAAAGTCCTCCCCAGTTGCAGAACTACAGCTGTTGCTGGAGAGGGTGGTAATTCTGCCAAATATACTTAATTTGATGGCATCATATGAATAAAAAGAACAGGCAGATATTCTGTTCAAAAAGGTGTCAATGAAGACAGAAATAGTGTACACTGGTGTTAATTGGATGTTTCAAATTGTAAAATAGAAAAACTCCCTTTGGATACATAGACTCTATGGGCAATATTGCACTGCTGTTTGCCTGGGTATGGTGTATGTTAGCAGATACGTTATATAGGAGCAGCAGAAAACTCTCTATTTCTGTATATATAGGGACAAACCCACACAGCAGGAACACTTTCTTCTATATCGGAGTATGGGGACTACCTTCTTTTGTTATCTAACTTGATCAGCAGCTGAACACTGATGATATCTGCATGAATAACAAACACAATGGAGAACAGTGGTTGCAATATCAAAAATTACATGCCTAATGCTGAGTACACATTGACAGATAGATATACCGTTCCATTGGTGAGGAGCGCAGCCTGGACCCGGGAACATATACGGTGCATAAAAGCAAAGCAGAGACGAAGCAGAGAGGAGAAGTAGAATGCCTGACAGGACATTACTGGTGGTGGAGGCAGGGCTACGTACATATGTGCACAAAGGCTCTGCCACTTAAGTAAAGTAAATTGTAGTGTACAGCCTATAATGTACAGCCTTGCAGATGCCGGTGGCTGGCCCAAAAGCATTGTAAATTGCTCAGAAAAAGCAGGTGTTTTGGGGCTAAAAAAATCCTCTACAAGTGCAGACAGTTGAACCACATCTTTCTGCACTTGGAGTAAAGTTTCTTGGCCCAAAGCATCTGCTTAATTTAATAAGGTACCCTCTAAATCTTTTCCGGTTCAATAAAATTGCTCTAACATGCGCGTAATTACCATAGGTGCAAGGAGTGCAGCTGCTATGGGGCCCAGAACTGAGGGGGCCCATCTTTCTTGTCAAAGTTACATGTGTTATTTACATTTTTTCACAATTGGGTGGTACATAGGGGCCCTTACCATCATTTGCTATGTGGGCTTCAAATACCTAGTAATGAGCATATTAAATGTTATTTCTAAATACCAGGGAGCGCATTAGAGTATAGCAAGAATCAATATTTAATAAAAAATGCATACATATACATATAAATCTAAAACTACATTGCACAATATACACTCCAAGGAACAGGGGTATCCCGTCTGTGTGCAGCCGCTTGTGAGAACCTTATAGCCGCAAAGAAAAATCTCTTGTCTACTAGCCAGAGAAGTCTATCCAATATACTCCATCCTGGAGAGCGACCTCACCCTACATCACTAGCATGCCCTATAAATTCTGAGAGCGTGGAGATCATAGCCCGCATTGACTTCAACAGTGGAAGTGGAAAGATTCAAATAAAGGAGATGGAAGTATTCCTCCCAAGACTTTGTAGTGCTTTGTAATACTGCTTTATCCTGTGGGCTGCTGGTTTGGATTATGTGATAGCTATTAAACCAAAAGGGAGTTGGAGCTATATAATACAGCTAGCGTTATTCTTTGGAGACAAGGGTAAACACAATTTTTTTTCAGCTATTGAACTTTGGGCCTGATTCAGAGCCGGACGCAAGTGGCTGTTCGCTCGTCCGCCGTACGAATGGAAAAATGTAAATTCAGGCGCTCGCTTGTATGTTCGCTCGCAGCTAATCTTCCGCCCCATATTCTCCCAACCCCTCCTCTAGCTAGCGAACGTTCAAAATAGCGACCGTCCTTCTCCTCTTTGGTTGCAGGGAACGCTCGCACAAGTGAAATCCGGAAGTGGCCCTGTCAGTTTTCGATTGCCTGCTATTTCATTCAGCAAACATACTTGAATCGATTAATAGCAATCACTATATGAATTTGCTTAATTGTTATTCACATGTTTGCAATCCTTTTTTTTTTTTCAATGTCAATAAACTTTATTATTGTTAGTGTGTGTCATTGCTTCCGCAGAATACGTATGGTTGGACCAAGGGGATGGTTGTTCAAAATTAAAAGTTGGTTTGAATGCTACTCTTGTTTAGCTTATTTTTTCTAGCCCGATTTTTCATCTTTTTTATTAATATTTAAATTAGCTTACGCATGTCACTGCCTCAAGCCTATCATAACTCATATTATATTTGTGAGGGTGTAGGTCACATGACTCATACAATAACCAATAGAATGCTTTCTGTTCATTTACAAAGTACATTAGCCAATCAAAATTTTTCTAGGACCTTTATTAAAACTGTTTTGTGTAAAAATAATCATTGCCATCATGAGAGCCGCAGCTTTTTGCAGACGTGAACTCCTAGTCCTCACTGATATGATGGACCGGAGGATCACACACCAGCTGCACCCCATCACTAACCTCCGCAAGCGGCTGGCCTATGCGGAGGTGCGCGCCGCCTGCGTAGGATCAGCTACCGCAGAAATATTGGCCAGCTTAAAAGACGGTGGTCGGATCTGGGGCGCAGATCCCCACGCCTGTTGGCCACTTTGCGTCAGCAAATTTTGGAAAGTAAGTGTTGTTTTTAATTAGATTTAAAATGTAAGCATACCTGCGTGTGCATGTTTACTGTATAGCCCTGTTTCTTTATTTTGGACATACCTGCGTCTGCATGTTTACTGCACAGCCCTGTTTCTTTATTTTGGACATACCTGCGTGTGCATGTTTACTGTATAGCCCTGTTTCTTTATTTTAGACATACCTGCATGTACATGTTTACTTCTTTATTTTGGACATACCTGTGTGTGCATATTTACCGTATAGCCCTTTTTTTAACATTTTTTTGGGGTGTGTAAATTGTTGAATCAAAAAATGAAATATTTAGTAATATAACTTTTCCAACATCATTTAGGGGCTGAGTACAGACTACAATGTCGGCATCCTCCTCGACGTCGGGCTCGTCCCCTATCCCCCACTCCCACCCAAACCTCCTCTGTCCACTCTTCCCCAAATTCCCCCTCCACCCCAGACCTTGCCATCCTTCAATCCCCTCCCTCTCCTCACCTGACCATCCCTCCAACTTCCCCCTCCCCTCAACCCCCCCTCTCTTTTCCTCACCCTCAACTTCCTCCCAAATCACCCCTCCTCCATCCCTGCAGCACTGGCCCGATGAGGAAGATTTTGGGGCTCCAGGACCAGGCACCATTAGGACCGGTATGTTTCCCTTTAAAACTATGGCTGTTTTTTAAGTATTTGGATTTTTGTTGATGTTGTCCTTTTGCCTGTGCAGTTCAAAATTGTAAAGTATTTCTAATGTTTTGGATATATATCTTTGTGAATCTATGTCTAGGATGTTTGCCCCTTACACATATGACACATGTCAAAACACTCATACTTGTGTCTTTCTTGTTTACGGTACCAACAAATGTTGTATTTTTGCGTAGTTGTAACTCTCTTTTATGTTATTTTGTCCAAATAATTTTTGTCTTTGTTTTTCGACAATCTTTTCGTTTGGCATTCATTTTGTTTGGTAGTTTTTTGTGTCACCTTTTTTTGTATAATCTATTTTTTTAGTTGTTTTCTCACATATAAATTAAGGTGTCATTTTAGTAATCCGCACATTTTTTTGACCCACAGAGGACCAGAGGCGTTACGAAGACATTTATGCAGGATTGCAGATTATGAGGGGCCATGTAGTTGGGCTGCTTGTGGCGTTGGATCACATTTTGGCGCGCCTGCGCCACTAATTTTTTTTTTTATACCTCCAAAAATGTTTAAAAAAATTAATTATATTTTGGTTTATATAAGTCTCATTCCTTGTGTGTAAATTTTAGATTGGTGAACTTTACATAAGTCTACTATTTGTCCATGTTTTTTAAAGAAATGTAAATGTGTTTGTCGAAAGCTCAAGTAAGTATGTAAGCTTGCACATTAAACACATAACAATACCAATAGGTTTGGAGAAGTAACCTCAAAATGTGAATATTGTTTGGTGTGGGTAATGTTACATTTAAAGCTACCTGCTTAGGCCTACAATTGCAAACATACTGATTCACCATAATACCTTTGGTGTTTGTTTTTAGCAACAAAGCAGGGTACTAAACTTTTCAAAATAATAAATTACAGTATTAGGCATTAAGCAACTTTGCATTTTTAGAAACAGGTTTCACTTGGTTGTAAACGATGGAAATGGTTGGTGAACGTCAAATAAAATTTTAATGCACACAAATAACACCAAGTGAATACACACAATAATTTCAAAAAACCAAACCACACACACAAGTCAAAAACACACCCAAAACCCCAAAAAAACACAATCAGGAACTGTTTGAAGAAGTAGCATGCCAACATGAATCAACAAATGAGGAGAAGAAATCATTGTTCCCGAAGTTATATCCAATGTGTCCACATAAAGTCATTTGTGTTGATCTGGTAGTAGGCATAGTTTTTTATGGTCATTTTAGGGATTAAAAAGAAAGAAAAAAAAAATCAGTTAAAAGTGAACTTTAAAATATTACATGTCTACATTGTGGCATTTTTAAACATTATGAGGAAATAATTACCTAAAATATCTGGCCACAACTTCATCACGTATGGCCCCCCCACATACTGACCTCCGACCAACTTCGGGGGGACCGTCCTCAGGCAAGGCATCCTCTGGCTGCATTGGGACACCACTCCTTATGGCGATGTTGTGAAATATCCCACACAGGACCACAATTTTAGAAACCATAGCCGGCAAATACATGAGGTCGCCACCAGAGCGGTGGAGGCATCTGAATCGGCCTTTTAAAAGGCCGATACAGCACTCCACCACCTGCCTCGTGGCTGTAAGTGTGGAATTATACTCACTTTGTGGCCCTGGTGTGGGAACCAAATAAGGAGTGAGCAGCCAGGGCGTGCAAGGGTAACCACTGTCTCATGTGAAAATATAAAAAAAAACATCAGAAAGATTGTGTAACAAGCTTTGCATTGGTTTCAACAGAAGGTTTCAACTTACCTAGAAACCAGGCATCACCAGCTTGTAGGTTGTTTCATTTGTGCCAAATCCCTGATTGCCGGATGACAAAGGAATCATGTGCACTGCCGGGGAATTTGGCATTCAGGGACAGGATCTGGAGGGAATCATCACATACCACCATTACATTCAGTGAATGAAAGTGCTTGCGGTTCCTAAAAATAGCCTCCAGCCTTGCTGGAGGCTGAATTGGTATGTGAGTGCCATCCACAACCCCTATGATGTGTGGGAAGCCAGCTATTTGGTAAAAATTTGCCTTCGCCACATTAAGGGTACCCATATCCAATGACATTTTAATAAAATGATGGAGGTGTTTAAAAAGGGCCTCCATCACTGCCCTCATGATCCTTGAAAAGGAGGATTGGGATATTACCGCAACTATTCCCACAGTAGTTTGAAAGGATCCTGAGGCACAAAAATGTAATACCGACATTAATTGAGTAAGTGGTGGTATTGCTGTAGGACTGTCAATTTGCCGTTCAAGATCACTCTCTATTAATGAGAGAGTGTCTATGATGATTTTGGGGCGGCAGATGCTATCGCCATTACACCTCATCATCTGGCATTCCAAAAAGGGTGACACGTGTTCTATATATCTGGGGCCTTGCACGCCTATGAGGCCTACGCCTGGGACGAAGTTGAGGTTGGTCGGATTCTGGAACCATGGCCAATGTAATACGACCAACATCAACCTGAAATTGTAAGCCAGGTAGTTATTGTTTTAGACAAATGTGTAAAGAAAAATATACTTATCCTTTCTCAGAAATCCAAAGATGCTTACAGGCCTGGGACGTGTCATGTGCAGAACAGCCTACATTTCAAAGTAGAAAATATGTTTAAGATTAATTAAATAAAATATGATTGGAAACAAATTGTTTTCGTGAAAAAATAGAGAAGGGAGCACACATTAGTTCAGAAAATAGTACGCTACATTTAGTGTTAAGACATGATTTTACACTGAAAATTTCTAAAAACATTAGTTCGCAAAATAGTACGCTACTTTTACAGTTAAATCAAGACACATTAGTTCGCAAAATAGTATGCTACTTTTACAGTTACATCAAGACATATTAGTTGGCAAAATAGTACGCTACTTTTACAGTTAAATCAAGACACATTAGTCCGCAAAATAGTACGCTACTTTTACAGTTAAATCAAGACACATTAGTTTGCAAAATAGTACGCTACTTTTACAGTTACATCAAGACACATTAGTTCGCAAAATAGTACGCTACTTTTACAGTTAAATCAAGACACATTAGTTCGCAAAATAGTACGCTACTTTTACAGTTACATCAAGAAACATTAGTTCGCAAAATAGTACGCTACTTTTACAGTTACATCAAGACACATTAGTTCGCAAAATAGTACGCTACTTTTACAGTTCAATCAAGACACATTAGTTCCCAAATAGTATGCTACTTTTACAGTTAAATCAAGGAACATTCGTTCGCAAAATAGTACGCTACTTTTACAGTTAAATCAAGACACATTAGTTTGCAAAATAGTACGCTACTTTTACAGTTACATCAAGACACATTAGTTCGCAAAATAGTATGCTACTTTTACAGTTAAATCAAGGCACATTAGTTTGCAAAATAGTACTCTACTTTTACAGTTACATCAAGACACATTATTTCGCAAAATAGTACGCTACTTTTACAGTTAAATCAAGACACATTAGTTCGCAAAATAGTACGCTACTTTTACAGTTAAATCAAAACACATTAGTTCGCAAAATAGTACGTAAATTTTACAATTAAAACCACTCAAACATTATTTCTCTAAATAGTACGCTACATTTAGTGGTAAGACATGATTGTTCCCAGAAAATAAACAACATTACTTAGTGAAACATATGCTAAAACCAACACATCGATTTTGTAAATTCATGAAACCAAAAACACTTACCAAAAACAGACAAATATCCCAAAGTTCAAAAACGTCACTGGGGCAATGCCAAACTAACTGTAAAACAAAAAAAGAAAAAATTACAAACATTTGTAAGCTATTTACTATTATTTTTTACGGTGGTTTTTTAAAATACTTACTCAAAAAATAAAAAAAAAATAGCCAAACAATAATAATAAAAAAAACGAACGGAAAAGAAAGAAGCTAGAAAAAAACCAAAATATCGCACCAAAAAAGTCCTCCTTCTTCTCAATAAGCCTAAAAACCACTCCAACGCCAAACCTCCAACAATCAACATGCCACATCGACTCGAGTCACACCAAGCCATAAATAGTCTTTATTTTCCCGCTAAAATTAAGGACGGACAATAGGAGCGCACAGTCAATGATGCAGCCAAATAATGCTCACGCATGTATAAAACCGTCACTGAAAACCAAAATCGGTCTGCTGTAGTGAGACCTGAAAGTCCAAAATTACTACAGAGCAGCAAAGCAGTGGCCAAGAGGCGCCAGGTAAGTATTTCTCTTTTTTGGGCTAAAGGATTATGTTTAACAATAATTTTGGGAACATTTTACATTATAAATTTTAATCCCATTTTAAAAAAAGGTGTTGAGGATGCCATGGAAGAGGCTGCTGGGCCTAGTAGGCCAACTAAACCCCCCCAAAAAAGGCAGACACAATTCACAAGAAAGGAGATGGAGGTTTTGGTGCAAATGTGCAATGACAATCTGCCACTGGCAGCAAGGAATATGGGTGCAAGCCAGAAATGGAAAATGTGGGATGACATAGCAAGTGGTGTCAATTGGGTGGGTGGTTTTGAACGTTCAACCAGGGAGGTCAAACGCCGGTACGTAAAAACTACATTTTAGTAAAAAGTGTTTACACTTCCAAATACTGCAGTAATAATGCCAAATTTTTACCCCACAGATGGAGCGACTTCAAATATCGTCTTAAGCAAAAACTGGCTGATAGGGCTAGGCATGCAGGGGGGACAGGTGGGGGTCCCACTACTGTGTCACTGGAGCTCACAGATTTGGAGGAGCTGGCCCAGGGGTGTGTGCAGGATGAGGAGGTGTTTGGCGTGTCGAAAATGGATACCGACATGCCAGACTTTGCGGCTCCTCATGTTGCTCCAGGTAAATGTTGTAATGTTAACAACTCAGAAATGTGTTTGGGACAATATCTAGATTATAATGTTACCCTTTTCTCTTTTTTCTCACAGAGACACAGGCGGATGAGTCTGCTCCAGAGGGGAGCTTTGGCCGCAGAATTTCTGCTGGCTCTGCAGGGGAGGAAGCAGTAGATCCGGCTGGGGACCCTGTGGCAGACAGTCCAGGGCATTCCCCCTCGCAGGCAGTGGGCCTCCTCACTGATCTCAATATTAAAACGGATCAGCAGACCGAGATTCTGCAGAGGCAGGACGCCAGTCTGCTACGGGTGGCGTACACCCTGGAGCAAAGTGCTGCGGCCAACGTGACCATTGCTAAGGCCCTGGAGGAAAATACTGGGGCCAATGTGCGAGTAGCAAATGCCCTGGAGCAGCTCGTTCGCATTTTGGAGCTGGCCTCCCTTCCTGCCAAAATATCAGGACCCTCCACCTCTGGCACAACAACAGCCATCCCTCCAAATGTGCCTAGCCCTATGCCTAGTCCAGAGGCCACAACATCTGCCTCTGGCCAGGCCAGCAGAAGGACATCCCGGACCCGTTCAGGCTCCCTCCCTACCCCGGCCAAACGGGCCAAAAAGCGATGACAGCACTGGCTAATTTTCCCACAATCCTTCTCAGTGTTTGCCCCATATTCCTTAATGCCCAAAACCTCCCTCTCCTTTCTTGTGAATTTTTTAATAATTTTGTTTGTTTGTGGATTTCAAATGCCACTTATTTTGTTTGTGTGTTTCTAAAATCATTTGTTATTTGTTTTTACGTTATCAAGTTTTTATTATTTCCTACAAAATTTTAAAAAAAAACAGCAACAAAAAATTAAATACTGTTGAAAATCTGAACTATTCTATTGTTAATTTATTCAAAAACTGGTTAAAAGGTAATCCCGCAAACAAAATTACAAACAATACAACGGAAAATGAAACATTATTTTTGATAAAAAAAACCAATGGTTAAAAACAATTTATGAGTTTTAATTAACACTTAGCAAACAAAAGGACGATTGTTTTCTTGGCCCCTAAAAAATGAAGAAAAAAACAAACATACGTACAATATTGTTGCCCTAAAAAAAGGAAAAATCAAATTGGGAAAAAACACGCAAATTTAAAATACATTTGTAAGCTAATTGATTGTCTAACCCAGAAATTAGCAGCTGAGTAGTTCACCTGCGTACGTTTTTTTGCTACTAAAAAAAGGCTATTTGCTAAACACCTTACAAGCATTTTTTCAATTCAAAACTGATTGTTTTTGAGGCCTCAATTGATAAATCGGATTACCATCGATGTGCCTCGGGAAGGACGAAGAGACCATCGTCATTGCGGTAGAGTATACCAGACCACAAGCTGAGCGAGCAGTTTTAATGGAAAGTGGATCAGACAGTGACCTAACACTTGTTCCGTTCACATTGGCCGTTCGCATCAGATAATTTATGTACGCCCAAAAAACGCCTCGACACGCCTGCGTTTTCCCATCTCCACCCCCGTCACTGCCCCAAAACGGACAGTTCTGTCAATCACATCTGACATGTCACTTCCTGTTCGCTATTCGACGAACGACTAAAAAAATTATCGCAATCATCTGTACGCACATGCGCACTGTTACACCGACGCATGCGTGGTTTTACAACATCGGATGACTACGAGCGTACGGCCGCTTATGAGCGGCTCTGAATGAGGGCCTTTGTCTTACTACCAAGTAAGGACACAAATTGGCTGCCCCCAATTGGGCTCATACAAGGCGTTTATTTTTATTTTTTTCATTAGCAATTTCAAGACACCAATTAATATTGGAGAGTGAAATATGTATTAGAATGTTTAAGAGTGTATATTGTGCAATGTGGTTATAGATATATATGTATGCATTTTTTTCATTAAATATTGGTTCTTGCTATACTCTAATGCGCTCCTTGGTATTTAGAAATAACATTTAGTTTGCATTATTGTTTGGGGTAAATCAGATATACTCTGTCGAGACTAGCAAAATACCTACACAAAAGACAGTATTTGAATTGTGTCTTTTGGATTCAGGCGCATATATATTCAATATATATGCGCCCGAATTATGTTTTGTCTCTAATGAGCATGCTTGATGTAATAATCTATTGCTATATAGCCATGCTAACTAATGTTAATGAGTTGGATACATATTGAGCTGAATCTATACACATTTATTTTCCTATGGTACTTATGTATGGAGAGCAAATGTGCCCACTACTAAATGAGCCCCATAGAACATTTCAATGAAGAAAGCTCACAGCTATGAATGTTTGCAGAACATTCACACACACATATGAAACTTGTAAGAGAAGGTTGAGTAAAACTGTATTAAATACTTGGGAACGTAGTGTAGGTGACCCAGCTTAGTTTTTAAATTGGGCCTTTTGCTTCACCACTTGCACTACTAAATTACTATATCCTAAATCAGATGTTTTATTTGCCATGTAGAATTGCACCATACACTCCGGCCAGGAGAAGCCAGGAGAGGAGATGCAGGTGGGTGGTGATGGGGCAGGGGTGGACTATCCACGTCATTAGACCCTGCCCGCTCATGACATAATGTTGCAAACCATGCATATTTGAACAGGGGGCAGGGCCAAATATGTGATTATCATAGAATCAAGTCATTAAGTCCCACCCCTCCTTGCAGACTGCAGATTACCAGTAAGATTCTCTCCATTCTGCCCATTTCACTAGGAAGTGGTCGGAATGCAGGAGAAGTCCTTACTCTTTCGGAGTGTGTGGAACTACCCCAAAAAATTGGGAGCCTTCCGCAGGTACCGGGAGAGTAGGCAAGTATGAAATAAACTCATAAGTAGGTTTACCATATCATCCCTTTAATTCGGTACACATGTGATTTACAAGGGTTCTGTGGCTGATTAAAACCAGGTGAAATGGGGACTTGGGGGTAAATTTATTGAGAATCGTGGCTGGTCCAGATTCCATTCTCAGGTGTGTTTGTATATTTTTTAAAACTCCCAAATTTACTAAAGGTCAACTCTGGTTAGAAATCATGAAACTCTCTGCAAAACACAGGTGAAACACAAATAGAAATAAATACACCATTGGGCAAACTCGCAGGTACTTTCCACAGATAGGATTACAACACAGGAATTTACCAAGAATCGTGATTATAATCACTGGTGTAATTAAGCAAACTCGGTCCAAAATAAAAGTTTAAAATAGACTACCTCATGAGCAGCGTGTTTAGCAGAATCATGCATATATCAGTGTGATCAGTGCATGTTTCTGCCTGTAGTTACCCCAAAAAAGGGTTACATAAAAAAAAAATGATGTGTGGTTCCCCCCCAAAAGCATAACCAGCTCCGGGTTCTGTGAGCCAGTCCTGATTTAAAAATACACGGGACAAAATGTGTAGGGGTCCCCTGTATTTAATGATCAACACTGGGCTCTGTGAGCCAGTCCTGGTTTTAAAAATACAGGGAAAATGGTGTGGGGTTCCCTGTACTTTTAAAACTAGCACCGAGCTTCACGCGCTGGAATGTAATGCCACACCCAGTCACCGTATCAAACAGAAAACATTAATTATTTTTGTTGTTTTTTCCTAATAAAAACCTTACAAATTGCATATAAGACTTTTTCTTTTTTTTGCGGCACACACAAGCTTAGACCTTGATTATTTAGTTTAAGTCCAAGGGAGGTGAGAATAATATAGCAAGGAAGTCTCTATTCCAGATGGCTGGAGAGAATTCAATGGCAGGGAGAGAGTGCTTGAGAATTCAACAGCGTATCCACAGGAGAAAGGCCTGAATGGAACCAACTTGAGAGTTCTGCAGAATATACACAGGGAAGAGACAAAACAGAAACAGCTTAAGAACCCAGCAAAGTATCCACAGGAGAAAGGTCCAGTTGGAAGCAGCTTGAGAATCTAGCAGAGTATCTACAGGCGGAAGGTCCAAATCAAATCAGTTTAAAAAAACCTGCAGGGTACCCACAGGAAGAAGAACCACCACAGCCAGGCTGTCAGGCAAGGCTCTGAAACTGCTGTGAGAGAGAACAATTTAAATAGGGTGCTCAATCAGAGAAGCACATTGGAGTGGGGCTGATAGAGTGGCACCCACCCAAGGTTAATTGAGCAGACTCTGAAAAGATGAACCAGATTGCAGAATCCTAGAAATGATATTCAACAATGCCCAAAAGTGTGCAGGTTAAAGTATCAGTACTGCAATCATATTAAAGTAGATGCTAGATTTATTTAATTAATAGAACACAACTAGCATAGAAATAAAGTAAATAAACAATATCTTATCAACCTTCAAATAGTGGATAAATGGTCCATAATGGCAACCTTCACTCGATCATGAACATTCACATCGCCCACGGAGAGGGCCGCATATGCAGCTTGGGCCTCCTCCGTTAGCAGCAGGGCAATTTGTATAGCTGAGGAATCTTTGGAACATGCTTGTGAGGTAGCAATGCTAACAAAAGTGTTAAGGAAGGCTTCTGTATCATCCGAGGCTGCAGCCGTTGCCACTACTTTAGCAGCAATTCGGCCATGTTTAATTTCCTCATGGAGAGTGACTTTTTCCTCCTGAAACTCCTTCTGCTGTTTCTGCAAAAATAAAAAAACTGCAGCATCATAGCCACCATGGTGGTTTGTTAGGGTCTTTGGAACAGAACCCACCTGACCCCATTTCCGACACCATACCGTAGTGGATAAATTTCAGGTGACCACTGAAGACTGAGGTACTTCAAAATAAGTAAGCTGTTATTCCAGCAAAATGGCAGAGCCAATGAAATAGGTTTTTTTTTTACACATGAATATCAACAGCAACTCAGGAAAATAAAGTACAGCCTCACAAGAGATATATATATGTATTCCATAGACAAAAAACCTTACGGTTTCACATGTCCAATTAAGGCTGCTTAGACATGATCTGAAATTTCACAAAACCTATTGAATTTCTTCCACTCAAACTTCAAATAGCAATGAAATTACGATCATTAAGACTGATGCCTTAATGGATGTGTTCCTTGCGTAATACATATATGGTATGCCATGACATCATTTGGTTAACTGCAGTTTCGGCACTCTCACAGAGTGAGATTGCTGTCACTCACAAAATGGTGGAGCTGCTAATTCACAGAATTGTGTGCTCATTGGAATACACACATGAAGTCTATGCAACTGAGGTCTGAGCAGAACATAGAGCTGCGCAGATGGGATAAGAGTATGGTGGATGGGGGGAGAAGACAGAGCAGTGTGGATGGGTACCCCTGCAAAAGAAATATTAAAATAAAACAAAGCCACTGTTGTTTTTAATATTTTATTTATCTGCACCTTCACTTGGGGGGCGGCAGCCTTTAAGCTCTTTTTCATGGCTGCCGCTTCCCCCAGGACTTCCACTGCGTCTTCACCTGGAGGACGGAGGCCTTTAAGCTCTTTTGTCACCGCCGATCCAGGACTTCCCCGGCATCTTCTTGCTTCAGCGGGTCTTCTAATTTGCTACCTGGCTGACGGACTAGCGGGATGGCACCTCGTGCTGGCTTTATATAAGCTAGCCGAGGGGGTTGCGGCGATGACATTGTTAGCCATGATTGGCTCGCGGTGGCCATCTTTAATTTCAAAAATAGCACTGAGGCACCATTTTTGAAATGGGCACACTCGGTTCTCACCAATTAAGTCAATGGTGAGAACCGCTCATTGGCTGAGAGCCAGAAGGCTCGCCTCTCTCAGCCAATGAGCACTCCGCACCGGGATTTCTGAACTGAAATCCCGCGGCGGAGCTGTCATTCATGTAGTAGTGTCCTTAGAGGACACTACTAATGTACGAGGGTCCAGGTATTTCCGTTTTTTTTTTTGCCAAGACCCTGGATTGCCTACTTTGGAATGAAGTGGACCAATCCACGCATAGGAGGTAAGGTGAGTATGGATTATTTATTACAGGTATGTTATGGATAATCTACTGGAGAAGAGGACAGATGGGCTACAGAGATACATAGGTGAGTATGTGAGATAGTGTGTGCATGTGTGTGTACATGTATGTGTGCATGTATGTTTTAAGAAAATTTTACTTTGTACGGTGTGTGTGTATGTGTCCTGTGGTTTTTTAATATTGCTTTTGCTGTGGAACTACAGGTACCAGCAGGCCCGTAATGCCCTGCATGCTGATACTTGTGGTTCTCCAAGTACCAGCATGCGGTGGAGGCTTGCTGGGAACTGTAGTTCCACAGCAAAAGCCAATATTTGAACTCTTTACTTGCACCGGCCAGGAGTGCCGGGGATAGCCCCGGGCTATCAGCCTGGGCCTGTGGTACCCTGGAGAGGGGGACCCCAGGGATTTCTGGCCTGGGCTGATTAGTGGTCAGGGATGATGCTTCAGCTGGGGAGTCCGGTGAAAGGGCTCTCCTGGCTGTGGCATCACCCCCTCCTCTAGAAAGGGTCCGGTGCTGGTTCTGGTAAATACGGGGTGACCCTACTCATTTTTTCCCTGTGTATTTCCAGAACCAGGACTGGCTCAGAGCCCAGTGTTGGTTGCACTGAGAACGAGGGACCCCTATATCATTTGTCCCCCGTATTTTGGCAACCAGGACTGGTTCTGAAAAGCCTGGTGCTGGTTGTGCTTCATACGGGGGACCCCTACGCCGTTTGTCCTCTGTATTTAGCACAACCAGTAATGGCTTTAGCACAACCAGTAAAAGCCCGGTGCTGCCTATTTTGTCAGTCCTAGGCCCCACAATTTCTGATGGCAGGCCTGACGATCTTACTTGTTTATACACAGCAACACAAAATCAGTATCACACATACATTTATACACAAGTAGTATCTGGTCTGATACATAATGGATTAAACAATTCATTAACTTAAATTAAATAACATTTCTTAAAGTGTAAAATACTTACATCAAACATTTTTATTCTTCCTCAAGACCCATGTAATGAGAAACCTGTTTTTTCATGTAATTCCAACATGAATATTTAATTGTTGAAAATTAATTAGACATCTGACACACAATTAAAACACTGACAGCAGCTTTGCATATTGAAAACATTTGTCACCTCATGTAATCTTAGTGATTCTGATTTTTCAGTATCTATACTCACAGGAAGATAATTGGTATTAGAATGTTTATATGCTCATTCTGACAACTACTGTCGTGTATTTAGTTATTATTAATAAAGGACTTATTTGTTGAGGCACAGAAAAAACACAACCAGAATTGTACACTCAATGATGCTTAGCAATATTCAAAAAAAATCTGAATAGACACAAGAGAATAGGACAGGATTTGAGAAAGATACAGTATGTAAAGTGAACTGTGTTAAAGGGAGGATGATTACACAGTGAAGAGACACAAAAACGGGATAAGATGAGAATGAGAATGAGTAGTGTAGAATAATTGGATAAGATGAAAGTGAATGTAGTAGGAAATAGAATATTAAGGTTAACATTGACTCAATACATAATAAAATACATTGGGTGGTATAGTCACAATGGGTGTATGAATGAGGAGTTACATAAAGAGAATATGGAGTCTATTTAATAAAGACAAATATGGCTTTATCCAGCATTTTAGCAGGAGAAAGCCATTCTTTAGCTTTCTCTCTATTTACTTACATGAAAAGTCTGGAGAAATTACAGATTTCTTTGCCTTTTAATTTCTCCTCTTATCCTGCAGTCACCATTGGATTTAATGGGGGCTGTTCAGGAACAGTATTTATAGATGGCATTATGTGTCTTATTACCTGTAAATATGGAGAAAAGCAGGGAAGAGGCATTCTTTTCCTTCTCCGTTGACTGGCCGGCTACGGCTTTCCTCCCCCAGCTGGCTCTGGTAGCCAGTTTGCACTCTTTTCTGCTCCCCCGGCTGTCTTCCCAATAAGTTTCGGTCTGACGTCACCAATTCTGATGGCACATATGCAGAGCATTCAAACATTTATTCCCTAAATCAGACATATAAATTCATAATTCCACTGGGGAGAAGGAAATAAATAATGGAAAGTCATATTGTAGAGATCTAGGAGGAGCTGTATTAAACTCCTAAAGAGGACAATTAGAGAATTTGACCAAGGCAACCTATCAGATTCTAGGTTTTGCTTATCTATTATATACAATATGAATTTGATTGGTTGCTACTGTATGTGAAACTTTTCCACTTGTCCTCTTTATAAGTTTTGATACATTCAAACAAGAAGAAGAGAAGATTCCACACAGATCCAAGATGTGAAAGATTATATATAGAAAATTAGTTATTGTATGCAAATAAACCAACCATTCTGCATTTCTCAAAATATCATGATTTATGATATTGGTGGTGCTCCCAAAGCCTATAAATTGACATACAATGACACAGAAAAAAGAAAGGCTCTTAGCTGGGGCACACTTGGACAAAATTTCATATAGAAAAAGCGTTTAAAGCGTAACTTTTATTATATTCATATAAAATTGTGAGGTACCCTTATGCATAATCTAGTCAAATTAAACATTGACCGTGTTAAAAACTTGTAATTGTACTAATATAGTAATACTCTGATTTTAAGATATTACCGAGCTGAACGGCGAAAATATTACAGCAGCTCTGCATTACACAAAACACACATGGTACGGGTATCATACTATCTCCATTCCTTAGAATAATGGTATATAAATTTATACAATTCATTAGTTATTGTCCTTTGTGCTGTACCGAACCTCCTCCAGTGTAGATTAACCTACGGCACCTGTTATCCTAGGTGGTCTCCCATCCAAGTACTGACCAGGCCTACTGCTGTATCGCTTCCAAGATCAGACGAGATTGGGCAGATCCAGTAAAGTAAGACTGTAGGTTCAATTCATATAGCAGAGGTAAATGTTCATATGCATATGGACTATACAGAATTGTAAAATGTAGGACTGTCACATAAAGGAAAGTCCGTTTTTTAATGATAGCAGATTGTGAAAAAAGTTATGCACAAGCATACTTTGATCATGAGTATAGGCATTTCACACATTGCCATGGTGTAATGACATCATCATATATTCCGTAATAGTCCTTGGAGTACAAGGGGTTAAAACATCACAGATTCAGTGATATTTGCGAATAGTATATCAACCAAAGAATCTTCCTAGTACTGACTTGTATCACAATAGTGTCACCAGCAGCATGAAGTCATATCACAGCCAACTCCTACTGAAATTGATTACAGACCTTCCCTTTGTGGTCTCTTTAGCAATTAGGTTAAAAATGGGGATGAGTAGGATGTGATGGTGCTGTCTCTGGTTGTGCAGAGAAAATGTGTCTTTCAACAACAGGCAGTTTTGCATAGGTGGGTAGTTCTGGCATTACATTGTTCAAGTTCCACTTTTACCTTACTACATTTCACCAATTTCATAGTCTATACAGAGAACCGAGATAAAGACGGCATCAAGTCATTCTGCTCTGTGGTGTAGTCGAAGGTGAAGGGAGATGTCAAGGTGGAAAAAAAACATAGGAGTAATTAACTATGGCTAACTTCCCTGAAGAGTAGCGCTAAAGTATGCTGTCACAGATGAGGATATTGATGCTTCAGTATATGGCTGCAGATGGAGCCTAAAATATGTCATTAGCAGACCAGGTACTTTAATAAATAATTTCCATGTTGTGTTAAATGAAGTACTATATAATTATATTATATACAGGGCTGTTTTAATATAGAAGAAAGATGGGCTCTTGCCTTGTGTCCACCAGCACAAGTGGCTAACCATTAGTCTTGCACAAAATATCTATGGTGGCTCATCTCCTCATTGCTCAGCTCTGTGTTGTTTTAGTATTGATGGGCCCTAGTTGTAAAGAGAGTGAGCATCTCCTTTTTTAAGTACAGGACCAAGAAATCTTACAATATCCTTAGTCGTATTTTAAAAGGGTAGATTATAAGCATGGAAAATGCATTACATAACAGAGTAGAAAAAAACCCAGCAAATATATACAGTACATTAAAAAGAATGCTTTTTTTTTAGAGATGTGCTGGCTCAGTTCGGTTCGGATTTCCCGCCAAAAATTGGGTCTCAGAATGACGCAAAAGATCATCTTTAATGGACAAACATCATCTTTCATGGACTTGTGTCCATGAAAGATTATATTTGTCCATCAAATATGATGTTTTGCCTCTTTCTGAGACCCTGTTAAATAAATCCGAACCCAACCGAGCCTGCACATCTCTAGTTTTTTCTCTGCTCACATGAGAAAAGTTTATAAAAACTTTTTTGGATAAGTTTATCTATTGTGTTTTTTAAAGGGTATATGAGCTTGATGATGTAATCTTGTGATCTTATGTCAAAGTGACCCATATTATCTATATATTTGGGAATGTTGTGCTCTTTAATATGCAAGCAACTTGCTTTCTAGCTGTAGCATTTATTTTATGTTATCTAAGAAAGAACAAAACAATTTTAAGACAAGCTATTTTCATGATTTATGCCTCAGTTTTATGATATGTCATTGGCCCATTCAGCACATTATTCTGTTTACGTATATTCCTGCAATTGTACTGTTTGATTCAGCAAACATAATCCATTACCAATCTTTCTTTCACAAAAAAAGCTTTCAGCGAAAATGAACACTGGGACAAAGCAGTGATCAGGTCAGTAATCCCAGATTTAGTAAGATTCAATTATATTTTTATTGTAGTGATGCAGAAATTGTTTGTAAATGCCACAATATAGAAAATATGCTAAAGAAGTCAACACTATTTTAAATAAAAAGGGTTTGTAAATACAAGTCTGCAAATAGTGAAAATCATAGGGGACTTATAAAGTATATACACAATTTGCATAAAGAATCTTCTCAGGCAGCTAGTTGCCCTTTATACTGTATTTTTAAAAAAGGGGGTGTCAAAACGAGAATGTAAAATAACAGTGTGGATATCTTTTCAAATCACTGTCTCACTATAATCTGTCTGCTGGGAATATTAGAAAACTACAATATTTAACCAGTGGCAGATTTTACCCAGGGGCTGCGGTAAATCATTAGACCCCTATGATTTTCACTATTTGCAGACTTGTATTTATGAGCTCCCTCAGTAAAACTTGCCAAAGAGAGCCTCTTTGATAGCATGCTGGTCTTAAGCTATTCCCCCTTATATAGGCTCCATACCTCATCACCGTCTGACTTAAGCCCCGCCTCCCGGTGATATCAGCTGGCAGTCACCTGGATGGCAGAGAGGAGAGGGCTGCATAGACTGCAGCCTATGACCTGCAGACCCACTGGCTAATAGGTAAGGAGCTGCCACTGTATTTAACTCAGAGCAAGGTTAAAATAAATTGCATCTACTTTTAGCATTGAGATAGAGCAGTCATCCATAGTCTTTACAGCTTCAACTCTTTGCATTCCACTGGCTGTACTACAGTATTAAAGCTTGCTCCAGCTTGCTTCAGTGACTTTGCGAAGCATAGACTTTGCGATCTAAACTTACTCTTCAGTACTTTGTTATGCATATAGCGCCTCTATGATTGATTGCTGTTTAGTGGATATGGGACAAAGCGACTATACTAATTGAGAGTGCCACCACCATGGCAACTTGTATGATCTGTGGCAGGAAGGAGGCTGAGCTTTTTGGGGCTGAGAGTTACCATTGGAGTTACATTCGGGAGTTCCATAGCAACTGGGCAATTGTGAGGACAAAACTTCCCCCAGTGTCTGGTAGAGTTTAGGAGTTGGCAAATTCCAAATGTTCATATTATGCTAAAACATGCTCAAAACAATATGGAACAAAGGGAGAATTTATGTTTATTTTCACCACCTGAATTCAGTATAACTGTGTTTGTATATACACTACAGTATATCACATTTGTGCTGGGTCATACACTGATTGTGATTAATGGAGTGTTCTATAGAGAGCACTGCAGGAGAATCAGATTGAAGGTTACTTTCAGTCTTCTGGGTGCTCAGTCTCATTAATCTTATTACAAGTAGGTGAAACACATTAGTAAGCTATAAATTCTGATATAAATTACTGTTATGTGGGGCTAATAAAAAATAATCAATAGTGCACTAGCACTAAAAAGTGCTTGAAAACAGTAATTGGCCTCCATGTGTTCCAGCTGTGGAGCACATGTAACATCTGCAGGAAGTGTCTCGGCATGTCCAAGAGATCCAGCTCTAGCATGATATCCACAGTGGGAGTCGGAGAAATTAGAGCGTTGTGGTATTACATGGCTGGATATCCAGCTTTGCATTTCACCGCTATGAACTACCGTGTAGCTGGGGGTGGAAGTATGTGTTCCACGACCAAGTTAGAGGTGTGGTCTTGCGTTCCACTACCACATTCTAAAGGAAATTAAGAGGAATTAGTGTATGTGTATAGCGATAAAGTGTCCCCATCACAATAGCTACACTACTTACTAAAAAAAAGCAATCCTAAAAGACCGATATATAATATGCTCTCACCTGCTTCTTACTTGAGGGTCATGGCCAATTTTTTATTGCCTCAATTTTATTAAGTTGGGGCTTTATCAAACCTCTAACAGAAAAGCATAGAATAGTGGATGATAAAATCACCACTTACAGTATCCCCGCGGTGCTTAATAGTGGTTATATTAAATATACTTGCAGCTAGTGTATTGGAAGTATGTATATAGCTTCCAAATTATGCAAACAAAGGAAAGTTACACTGCGTTGTATATTTTCATTTATAGAAGTATTATTGTCTGCTCCTTGTTGCGTAGAACAATGAGGCTGAAAACCATAATACATTCCAATAATTTTGTTTATAAAGTTTGCACATATACAGTGCACACACATATAATATATATATATATATATATATGTATTTGAAAAAAACGCACAACACCTATTAATCCATTAGCAGGTGCATGGCCACATAAATGGTAATATGGAAAACCGTCCACTTGTAGATCCACCAGGAGCTCAATAAGAGACGAGGCCAGCACTCAATGAAAGATAAATGAATCCCAGAGAAGATTTTATAGCAACACCATAATACATGACAGGTACATCTTTGCATCTTAGTTCAGCATATCATACATTACAGCAGGTGTGAGCATCAGTGCATCAAAGCTCCTTCCCCTACTGTCAGATCCCTACAGCTGTTTCGGTATCAACCGTCATCAGGGGATATCAAATTAACAATGTACAGTGAAGCCTATAAATACCTATGTCCATCAGCAAAGAAAACTGTCTCACCTGTGTACACAAGCCCGTCATTCCCGCCTGCACAGCCGCGTGCAGCAGCGCCAGCCACCGTCGCCCGCCAGTGACGTAGATTGGGTATCCCGATTCACGTCACCCGCGACCACGTGACCACGCCGCCGCATTGCCGGCCAATAGGTCCAGGAGATGCCCCTTGGCACCTAGGAGACCAGTTAAACAGGAAGAAAATCTTCCAACTAGTGACAGTTGTCATGGGAACCCCAAGCTTTCCCACATGACAGCCATAGTCAGCCCCGATCCCACATGAAGATATCGAATTTACAAACTGGTTCGATACTAGGAGACATAATTCAGATTCAAAAACATGAGCAAGAGAATGTGAAGAAAATCCCCCCCAAAAAAAGTGAAAGTATAATCTCACATATAACAATATATAACAAACAATATATACATAGTCCAATGCAAGCACAGTACAGACGACCGCAATATCGATAGAAGATCTACAAAAAAGGCGCAAATGACAACTCCTCATTTAATCCTGATGGAGCCATACTGGCTAATTGGTAAATCCACCGACATTCCTGTTTGAGCAACAATTTGCTTCTGTCACCGCCGCGTCGCAAAGGAGGTATATGATCCAAGGGCATAAATCTAAAGTCATGAATAGTATGTCCACTGAGCACAAAATGTCTTGCAACCGGTGGAGTGCTGGCCTCTAATAGTGTTGCAGCCTTCTTAATTGAGGAGCGATGCATCGATATCCGTTCTTTAACCATCCGTATTGTCTTACCTACATATAACTTTGGACACGGACAATGGACCACATAGGTGACAAACTTGGTTTCACAGGTCATCCTGTGTCGCAGTTGGTAAGACACTCCAGTAGTAGTATGTTTGAAAATTTTTCCTACTTGCATAAATTTGCAATTGACGCAATTGCCACATTTGAATGCTCCTTTTTGCAAACTGAGCCAACTTGTAGCAGAATTCACTCTTGGACTGATGTCAGAGTGCACAATCATATCTCCAATATTGCTGCTGCGTTTAAAACAAAATAGTGGAGTACGTGCACAAAATCCACTCATTACAGGATCTGTTTGTATGATATGCCAATGCTTAAGAACCGCTTTTTTAATCACATTTGAGGAGATGGAAAAAGTGCTAGAGAACACCAGTCGATTCTCATTTTTGGGAACTGTTCTGTTCTCCAATAAAGTGACTCGGTCCAATCTCTTACAACGCTCAATGGCTTGGCGAACTTCTACTGGATCATATCCACGATCTACGAAGTTTAGTCCCATTTTTTCCAGAGCCCCTGGAACTTTATCTCTCTCAGATGTAATACGCATCACACGTACCAATTGAGAGAAGGGGAGTCCTCTCTTTAGTGGCCTGGGATGGAAACGTGAGGACATGAGTAGTGTATTTTTATAGGTGGCTTTCTTAAAGATCTCTGTGGTAAATGAGTTATCACTGATGCCCACAAGGACATCCAAAAATTCGATGGTCTCAGTACTGTGCTTGCAAGTGAACTTAATAGTGCCTGGTAGGCTATTCAGCCTATTTACAAAGTTCAGAAGAGTCGATTCATCCCCAGTCAACAGTATGAACAAATCATCAATAAATCGAACATAAAAAGCAACAAAACATGAAAAATCTGGATCCGCCATAATATGAACCTTTTCAAAATCATACATAAAGAGGTTGGCATATGATGGGGCCATGTTTGACCCCATCGCAGTGCCAACCAGCTGTAAATAAAAAGAATTATCAAACAAAAAATAATTTTTATGAAGAATGATATGAATCAAAAGTAATAGGTATTCGGTTGGCGGTCCAGCATACTGTGGACTGGTTTCAATCACCCTACGCACGGACTGTATTCCTTCCTCATGTCTAATGTTGGTGTATAAACTGGTGACGTCAAGCGTCACCAGTATACACCCACTAGGAGGAGCACCAAAAGTGATCAATTTTTTGAGGAAGTCCGATGTGTCTTTGATGTAATAGGGTGTATGTTGAACAATAGGCTGCAGGAAGAAATCAACAAATTGTGACAGAGGCTGACTCAGTGAACCCCTGGAAGAGATAATAGGTCTCCCTGGGGGCTGAGTCAGCCATTTGTGCACTTTGGGTAGGATGTATAGGAGAGGTATCTTAGGGAAATCTTGTGTCAAAAACCTCACCGTATTGACTTCAAGCCATCCATTGATCAATCCCATATTTATAACAGTGTCTATCTCCCTCTTGTAATTTTCCGTAGGGTCAAACCTAAGTTTTTTATAACAATTCTCATCAGAGAGCTGACTCATGACTTCATTGACGTAATCAGTCTTATTCATTATGACCACGCCACCGCCCTTATCGGCGGGGCGAATTACAATAGTCTCGTTGTTGCTTAATGACTGTATGGCTAACCTCTCTGTCTGAGACAAGTTGGGATGTAAAATCCTGGCCTTGCGTACACTTGGGATAGTATCCCTTTTCACCAAATGCATAAACGTCTCAATAGACGCATTATTTGATGGAGGGTCAAAGGAACTAGAGACTCTAAAAGGAGTCATGCTATTGGTATTAGTATTTTTCTTACTAAAATAATCTTTAAGGCGCAATTGCCTATGAAATCTATATAGTTCAGTTTCAAAGTCAAAAATTTTTTGTCTCTACGTCTGTACAAAAGACAAACCTTTTGATAAGACGCTCTGTTCAGAATCATTAAGTATATGGTCAGAAAGACGGAGATAGTGGTGTTTAATCTTTCTGACCATATACTTAATGATTCTGAACAGAGCGTCTTATCAAAAGGTTTGTCTTTTGGACAGACGTATAGACAAAAAATTTTTGACTTTGAAACTGAACTATATAGATTTCATAGGCAATTGCGCCTTAAAGATTATTTTAGTAAGAAAGATACTAATACCAATAGCATGACTCCTTTTAGAGTCTCTAGTTCCTTTGACCCTCCATCAAATAATGCGTCTATTGAGACGTTTATGCATTTGGTGAAAAGGGATACTATCCCAAGTGTACGCAAGGCCAGGATTTTACATCCCAACTTGTCTCAGACAGAGAGGTTAGCCATACAGTTATTAAGCAACAACAAGACTATTGTAATTCGCCCCGCCGATAAGGGCGGTGGCGTGGTCATAATGAATAAGACTGATTACGTCAATGAAGTCATGAGTCAGCTCTCTGATGAGAATTGTTATAAAAAACTTAGGTTTGACCCTACGGAAAATTACAAGAGGGAGATAGACACTGTTATAAATATGGGATTGATCAATGGATGGCTTGAAGTCAATACGGTGCGGTTTTTGACTCAAGATTTCCCTAAGATACCTCTCCTATACATCCTACCCAAAGTGCACAAATGGCTGACTCAGCCCCCAGGGAGACCTATTATCTCTTCCAGGGGTTCACTGAGCCAGCCTCTGTCACAATTTGTTGATTTCTTCCTGCAGCCTATTGTTCAACATACACCCTATTACATCAAAGACACATCGGACTTCCTCAAAAAATTGATCACTTTTGGTGCTCCTCCTAGTGGGTGTATACTGGTGACGCTTGACGTCACCAGTTTATACACCAACATTAGACATGAGGAAGGAATACAGTCCGTGCGTAGGGCGATTGAAACCAGTCCACAGTATGCTGGACCGCCAACCGAATACCTATTACTTTTGATTCATATCATTCTTCATAAAAATTATTTTTTGTTTGATAATTCTTTTTATTTACAGCTGGTTGGCACTGCGATGGGGTCAAACATGGCCCCATCGTATGCCAACCTCTTTATGTATGATTTTGAAAAGGTTCATATTATGGCGTATCCAGATTTTCCATGTTTTGTTGCTTTTTATGTTCGATTTATTGATGATTTGTTCATACTGTTGACTGGGGATGAATCGACTCTTCTGAACTTTGTAAATAGGCTGAATAGCCTACCGGGCACTATTAAGTTCACTTGCAAGCACAGTACTGAGACCATCGAATTTTTGGATGTCCTTGTGGGCATCAGTGATAACTCATTTACCACAGAGATCTTTAAGAAAGCCACCGATAAAAATACACTACTCATGTCCTCACGTTTCCATCCCAGGCCACTAAAGAGAGGACTCCCCTTCTCTCAATTGGTACGTGTGATGCGTATTACATCTGAGAGAGATAAAGTTCCAGGGGCTCTGGAAAAAATGGGACTAAACTTCGTAGATCGTGGATATGATCCAGTAGAAGTTCGCCAAGCCATTGAGCGTTGTAAGAGATTGGACCAAGTCTCTTTATTGGAGAACAGAACAGTTCCCAAAAATGAGAATCGACTGGTGTTCTCTAGCACATTTTCCATCTCCTCAAATGTGATTAAAAAAGCGGTTCTTAAGCATTGGCATATCATACAAACAGATCCTGTAATGAGTGGATTTTGTGCACGTACTCCACTATTTTGTTTTAAACACAGCAGCAACATTGGAGATATGATTGTGCACTCTGACATCAGTCCAAGAGTGAATTTTGCTACAAGTTGGCTCAGTTTGCAAAAAGGAGCATTCAAATGTGGCAATTGCGTCAATTGCAAATTTATGCAAGTAGGAAAAATTTTCAAACATCCTACTACTGGAGTGTCTTACCAACTGCGACACAGGATGACCTGTGAAACCAAGTTTGTCACCTATGTGGTCCATTGTCCGTGTCCAAAGTTATATGTAGGTAAGACAATACGGATGGTTAAAGAACGGATAGCGATGCATCGCTCCTCAACTAAGAAGGCTGCAACACTATTAGAGGCCAGCACTCCACTGGTTGCAAGACATTTTGTGCTCAGTGGACATACTATTCATGACTTTAGATTTATGCCCTTGGATCATATACCTCCGTTGCGACGCGGCGGTGACAGAAGCAAATTGTTGCTCAAACAGGAATGTCGGTGGATTTACCAATTAGCCAGTATGGCTCCATCAGGATTAAATGAGGAGTTGTCATTTGCGCCTTTTTTGTAGATCTTCTATCGATATTGCGGTCGTCTGTACTGTGCTTGCATTGGACTATGTATATATTGTTTGGTATATATTGTTATATGTGGGATTATACTTTCACTTTTTTGGGGGGGGGATTTTCTTCACATTCTCTTGCTCATGTTTTTGAATCTGAATTATGTCTCCTAGAATTGAACCAGTTTGTAAATTCGATATCTTCATGTGGGACCGGGGCTGACTATGGCTGTCGTGTGGGAAAGCTTGGGGTTCCCATGACAACTGTCACTAGTTGGAAGATTTTCTTCCTGTTTAACTGGTCTCCTAGGTGCCAAGGGGCGTCTCCTGGACCTATTGGCCGGCAGTGCGGCTGCGTGGTCACGTGGTCGCGGGTGATGTGAATCGGGATACCCGATCTACGTCACTGGTGGGCGACGGTGGCTGGCGCTGCTGCACGCGGCTGTGCAGGTGGGAATGACGGGCTTGTGTACACAGGTGAGACAGTTTTCTTTGCTGATGGACATAGGTATTTATAGGCTTCACTGTACATTGTTAATTTGATATCCCCTGACGACGGTTGATACCGAAACAGCTGTAGGGATCTGACAGTAGGGGAAGGAGCTTTGATGCACTGATGCTCACACCTGCTGTAATGTATGATATGCTGAACTAAGATGCAAAGATGTACCTGTCATGTATTATGGTGTTGCTATAAAATCTTCTCTGGGATTCATTTATCTTTCATTGAGTGCTGGCCTCGTCTCTTATTGAGCCCCTGGTGGATCTAAAAGTGGATGGTTTTCCATATATATATATATATATATATATAAATATATATATATATATCACATCATAACATAAACATACAGATACTAATATAGCCACAAGCAGAGTTCCCTGTTTGTCTAAACTAGGTATTGTCTAATCAATAAAAGTTCAGTGCACTGAAATGCACTCATTTAATTCTTAGGCCACGGTGGAGAACTGGTTGACCCAGATGTACACAACTGAAGCAAATGTGTTCAGAAGTTGTTTTTAGTTTTTTTTATTTAATAGTTACACAGTATCTTCTGCAGCTGTGTCAACTAACTGGTAACATAGCTTCTATGCTGCTGCCATAAAACTTTACAGGTAGCATTGTTTGTTGGAATGTATATAATATATATCCTATATCGTCTGACTGCTAATAATATCCAAAATATACCAGTACGCTGTATTGAGAGCCAGTGATATGTGATTGTAGTTGTTTATACACAGTACCTTTATTATCGTGGTGAACACAGAAGTAGCAATAATAGAAATGTGGATATTATTCATTCTTTTCGTCCTCAGTTGAGAAATAAAGAACATAATGAAACCTCTAAGTCACATGTTGCAGTAATATTGTCACCCCAATCCATGCGAAACATTAACAAACCACACACCAGAGCCAGATATCAATATATATCAATGGAATGTATAACCTATCTAATCACAAATTAACAGATAATTAAATGAAAACAGCGTAATATACAGTCAGGTCCATAAATATTGGGACATTGACAGAATTTTCATATTTTGGCCACTATTCACCACCACAATGGCTTTGAAATGAAACAAACAAGATGTGCTTTAACTGCAGACTTTCAGATTTAATTTGAGGGTAATTACATCCAAATCAGGTGAACGGTGGAGGGATTACAACGGTTTCTATATGTGCCTCCCACTTTTTAAGGGGCCAAAAGTAATGGGACAAACTAAACAATCCTAAATCTAACTTTCACTTTTGAATACTTTGTTGCAAATCCTTTGCAGGCAATTACAGCCTGAAGTCTGGAACGCATAGACATCACCAGACGCTGGGTTTCATCCCTGGTGATGCTCTGCCAGGCCTCTACTGCAAATGTCTTCAGTTCCTGCTTGTTCTTGGGGAATTTTCCCTTCAGTTTTGTCTTCATCAAGTGAAATGCATGCTCAATCGGATTCAGGTCAGGGGATTGACTTGGCCATTGCATAACATTCCACATTTTAGCCTTAAAAAACTCTTTGGTTGCTTTTGCAGTATGCTTTGGGTCATTGTCCATCTGCACTGTGAAGCACCGTTCAATGAGTTCTGAAGCATTTAACTGAATATGAGCATATAATATTGCCCGAAACACTTCAGAATTCATTCTGCTGCTTTTGTCAGCAGTCACATCATCAATAAATACAAGGGAACCAGTTCCATTGGCAGCCATACATGCCCACGCCATGACACTACCACCACCATGCTTCACTGATGAGGTGGTATGTTTTGGATCATGAGCAGTTCCTTTCCTTCTCTTCTCTTCCCATCACTCTGGTACAAGTTGATCTTTGTCTCCTCTGTCCATAGGATGTTGTTCAAGAACTGTAATGGCTTTTTTAGATGTTGTTGCAAACTCTAATTTGGTCTTCCTGTTTTTGTGGCTCACTAATGGTTTGCATCTTGTGGTGAACCCTCTATATTCACTCTTGTTAAGTCTTCTCTTGACTGTTGACTTTGACACATATACATCTACCTCGTGGAGAGTGTTCTTGATTTGGCCAACTGTTGTGAAGGGGTTTTTCTTCACCAGGGAAATAATTCTTTTGTCATCCACCACAGTTGTTTTCCATGGTCTTCCGGGTCTTTTGGTGTTGCTGAGCTCTCCAGTGCATTCTTTCTTTTTAAGAATGTTCCAAACAGTTGATTTGGCCACACCTAATGTTTTTGCTATCTCTCTGATGGGTTTGTTTTGAGTTTTCAGCCTAATGATGGCTTGCTTCACTGATAGTGACAGCTCTTTGGATCTCATATTGAGAGTCGACAGCAACTGATTCCAAATGCAAATGTCACACCTAGAATCAACTCCAGACCTTTTACCTGCTTAATTGATAATGAAATAACGAGGGAATAGCCCACACCTGTCCATGAAATAGCTTTTGAGTTGATAGTCCCATTACTTTTGGCCCCTTAAAAAGTGGGAGGCACATATAGAAACCGTTGTAATTCCTACACCGTTCACCCGATTTGGATGTAATTACCCTCGAATTAAATCTGAAAGTCTGCAGTTAAAGCACATCTTGTTTGTTTAATTTCAAAACCATTGTGGTGGTGAATAGAGGCCAAAATCTGAAAATTCTGTCAATGTCCCAATATTTATGGACCTGACTGTACATGTGGCGCTGCTCTTATAGCATGGAAAAGTTATTCTTGATTAAATCAAATGGTTCCATGATGCAAATTCCTCTCCAGGGGTTCAGTCTTTCCTTTCCAGGAACAATTGTTAGCTAATGTGTTCAATAAAGAATTCCAGCTGTCCCCCAGTGTCAGATAATCAAATTAAACTTTTACAGAAGGACCTTAGTTTTGCACCAGCTCAGGAACCTAACGTATTTGAAATATTTCTAGATCTGAATAAATACATCAGGAATTTATGTAGAAAAATGTATTTTACCTCAAAACAATTAAAAATAGAGCACAATACTGATGAAACCATCCCGATTTTTTGGACAAGGATGGATTAGCCGTTATCTTTAGTGGGGAAAATCCCGGTGGGCCGATTGGTTTGTGGGGCTGCTTGTAATCTGTGGTCCTGCCACTCAAATGACGTCACCGCTTGTCCCTGCTGTGTGTCTGCATGACAAGCAGCCTGCCGGCTGCCTGTCACAGCTAGTAAACTATCGCAAGAAGAGGTTTTACTTTTAAGTGCCCACCCAGGGAAAGGTGCTGCGTCACATGCCAGCCACCTCGGAGGAAGAGCAGGTCTGCTGCCGGTGGTGGCAGGTAAGTCACAGGGGGCTGCCATGAGCTGCTGCCTGCCAGCCCCATTCCTCTCCACTCTGTCCACTCCCCAGGCAGTGAAGTTAAATTTAAACTTCACAGCCTGGGGAGGGGATAGAGTGGAGAGGAGACAATTTGGGCTGCCTGTCTGGGAGACTCAGGCAGGGACCAGGTTAGTTCAATTCGAGTGGAAGCCAGGAGTAGAGACAAACTAGGGTTATTCTGTACTAATGGGAGATAATATGTCTGTGGGAGAGGGGGCTATTTTGTGCTAAGGGGGATGATGATCTGGGGGAGGGAGGATCTGCTGTACTAGGGGGAGACAATGATTTATCTGTGGGAAAGGGGTCTATTCTATGCTGAGGGAAGATGATCTGTGTGTGGGAGAGGGGGGATACTCTGTGCTGAGGGTATATGATCTGTGTGTGGGGGAGGGGGCTATTCTGTGCTGAGGGAAGATGATGATCTGTGGTGGAGTGGGCTACTCTCTGCTACGGGGAGATGTGTGTGGGGGAAGGGGCTATTCTGTGCTAAGTGGAGTTGATGATCTGTCTGAAGGGGAGGGGGATCTGCTGTACTAGGGGGAGTTGATCTGTCTGTGGGGGTGGGGGATACTGTGTGCAAAGGGGAGATGATGATCTGTTTGTGGGGAGGGTGACTATTCTGTGTTAAGGGAAGATGATCTATGTGTGGGGAAGGAGGGTATTCTGTGCTAAGGGGAGATGATCTGTCTGTGGGGGAGGGGGCTATTCTTTGCTAGGGCAGGATGATGATGCTGTGGAGATGCTAGATGATGGACTTGGGGAGACACAGGAGGATGGTGCTGGTGAGAATTAGGGGGGTGGCTCTGGAGAGGCGCAGGGGATAGCATTGGAGAGACACATGGGGGATGGGCTGGAGACACACCAAGATGGTGATGCTGGAGACACACATGTAGTACGGTAGGACCACTGGTACTATTAGAAAAAAAACTGGGGGACAGTAATCTTCAGATGCAAATGGTTCCAAATGAGCAAATACATTTTATTAATATAAAAGTGTTTGATATGGAAATTCACATTTTGTCCTGCCCCAAAACTTCTGTTACAATGTATTATCTGGTTCAACCTTTGTTGCACAATGATGACATTGGCTTCATTGCAACACAAACAGGTGGCTTCCAGACCATGTGATCTCCTGCATGAATAGTGAATACCGGCAACCGAGTACACTTCCTGTCCTGGGAGGATCAGTTTCTTCAGAGGTTCCCCATTGCAGAGAAATTATATAGGTCAGAAAATACTCATTCACATGCTTGCTGTGTTTATTCACTGGAGAGAGGGACTGTGGGCATGCCCATCCAGTCCTCGATTGGAGGGCATGCCCCCAGCATGACAAAAATGGGGGGATTGGCTTGTGGGCATGGCATTTCACATTAATCCACACCCCTCGCCACAAGGCCATGCCCACTTTTCGGACACACGCCTTCTATGAACGCACATAGGGCCACAGAGTATTTCCAGGGCCACTTTAAATTCCCAATCTGCCCCTGCTATTGGATGTGACAGATAAAGAAAGACTAAATACTTTAGAGCAGGGGTGGGGCCATTTTGATATATATAACATTATTCACTGGCCCTGTACAGGCCACACCCCCTCCATATGACATCACATTGGGCGGGGCCACAATCTCCGGTGATTACAGCAATGCCCAGAGCATTTGTAAGGGCAGTGGTGTGACAGCTTGAAGCGTCCTAAGGACGCTCCAGGTGGCACTGGGCATAGATTCTGAGTGCAGATTGCCATTCAAGGCACCCTGTTAGCCAGATGAGGCTAGCAGGAAAAAAGCTCAGATGACCAGACCAAATGATTCTGAGGGCCTTATATGGCCCCCAGGCAGGAGGATCCCCATCCCTGCTTTAGAGCAACTACAGTATTTGAAGAGAACCATATACAACATATGGCCATTGTATCTGTGTTTAACATCAATACACATTTAAATAACTCTGGTCCCCTTTTTTTTTTTTTTTTAAATATTTTTTCCACTGGAACATAAAAGTCCTGCTGTCACTATATTTTAAATGTTAAAACCTTATGCCAAAAAACAAATGATCTTATAATACACATGATCTGCCTAAAGCAGAAAGATTGGCAATTAAACAATTAAAGAATGATTTTTCACTTGTTATCAAACCAGCTGATGGGGGGGGTGTCATTATCTATATAATAACGAGAAAATGTGTGTCTGTCTGTTTGTCTTTTATGTATGGCCAGAGCTTTGTATCTACACTGTGGTTCCACCCAATTTGGTATGGTGGTGTAGTTTGATCAGGATTAGGTGTTTGCCTAGGTTTGAACTTTGTCAGGGCCACAAACTGTCACACAATCCCATAAAACCAGGACACTCTTAAGTTACACAGGATCTGGGACTGGCTTCATACACACACGGTCATATGGTGCATACACACGGTCAGATTTTTCTTCAGATCTGAACGATAACGATTTAAGAAATCATTCAATCGTTCATATCTGGAGGAAAATCTGACATATCTGACATGCCTGAACGATGGACGATGAACGATGCACGTTCCCAATTGTCAGTGAATGATATCTGACATCTGATGTGTTTGCAGTCAGACTTGGACGATTCCATTCATTTTTAATGCAGTCAAAAATCGTTCAATCATACAAATCTTTGGTAAAATCATTCAAATCATTCTAATCGTTCATCTTACAGATCTGACAGATCTGACAAATCTGACCGTGTGTATGCTCTAATACTCTCATCTCTTCAAAAGTGCTGTTATATCATTATTATTTGATAATATTTATTATTTACAAGCACTTGGGATGGCCGTGGGGACCAGGTTTGCGATGAGTTTCGCCAATCTTTATATGGACCACTATAAGGGCAGCTTCAAACAATATTACATCTGGAGTGGCCCATATAGAGAGACCCTGGACCTCTATGGCCAATTTGTTTATCATTTGGGAAAGTGGTAATACACTTGCATTAGAATTTGTGAATTATTTGATCTTAACACATTAAAGTTCAAATTCACTCACACGTTTAGTTATGATAATTTTAACTTCCTTGATATAGTGTTCTCAGTACATGAAAATAGAATTGCATCCTCAAATTATTTGAAACCTGTTATATACATTATTCCAGTGGCCATTATAGTCCCTTTGTGAGGAATATTCCTAAAAATCAAATACTTAGATTAAGACTCAATTTTATTTATGACGAAGACTTCTATGCACAAATGAAAATCATGTTACATCAATTTAAAAAAAGAGGTTACCCAGATAAATTGTTAAGAGGCTAAACAATATGCTGAATTAATTCCATGAATTGAATTGTTAAAAACAATCAACACAGCTAAATATAATTATGTATGTGATAAGGTTGTGAACTGATCTCAGAGAAGGAAAAGAGTATTAGTATAATCACATTCTGTAATTACAGTATCTTGCCTTAATAGTTAATTACTTGTGAACTGATTGATACTGTATTGTAGATAATGATTGTATATAAAAAAACCGTTTATATAACCCTATTACTATTTAAATACAGTTTTTTTTCTACTGAAAACATCATGAGATATTTTATCTTGACAAATGATTGTTGTTAGAATGTTTGATTTAATGTCAAGTTTAATTTAATTTATAAATCATTTTCGTTTGTTTAGTTTTTTATTTCTTTCGTTGCTATTGTTTTTTTAATAAAAAATGTATTGTTCATACAGATTACACTACTTTAAAGCACATGCCTACAAATAGTAATGGTTAATAAAGTTTGAAAACATTTGGTGTGTGCACAGGCCCGGCGACAGGGGGGGACTAAGGCGACACCCGTACTGGGCCCCAAGGTCCAGAGGGACCCCGAGGACCAGACAGGCACAAAACAGGGCCATGGATGGCAGTCTCTGTTCCAGCTGGAGAGCCACAGCCGCCCAGCCCCAGCTCCAAGTCCCCTTTAGCCTGGCCCGGGCAGCGCTGAGCTCTTCCAGGTGGCTTAGCTGTGGCCCGGGCCAGGGCTGATCTTTAGGTGAGCAACACGGCAGCATGACATCATAGGTCATGTTGCCGCATGTCAGGCAGGCTGCGATGTTGAGGGGAAGGGAATTTAGACATTACTGTTGAGGGGATGGAAGTGGATAGATCCCCAGATGATAGAGGAATAGGGGCTGGGGTAGGGGAAGATGATGGGTGCTGGGGACAGAAGAAGGTGAATGGGGCATAGGAAGCTGATAGGGGCTGGGGGCAGCGGGAGGTGGTGGGAGCTGGGGATAGAGAAAGATGGGGTGGCATAGGAATGTGATGGGGGCTTGAGTCAGAAGGTGACACAGGCTGGGGGCAGAGGAAGGTGACATGGCCTGGGGGCAGAGGAAGGTGAAGGGGCTGGGGACAGTGGAAGTTGATGGAGGCTGGGGATAGAGGAAGATGAAGGGGCAAAGGAAGGTGCTGGAGTAGAAGGTAACACGGGCTGAGGACGGAGAAAGGTGAAGGGGGCAGAGGAAGGTGATAGGAGCTGGGGCAGAGAAAGATGATGGAGGCCAAGGATGGAGTAAGGTGAAGGGGGCATACGAAGGTTGATGGGGCTGGGACAATAGGTGATGGGCTGGGGACGGAGGAAGGTGAATGGGGCATAGGAAGCTGATAGGGGCTGGGGCAGCGGAAGGTGGTAGGAGCTGGGGATAGAGAAAGATGGGGTGGCATAGGAATGTGATATTGGCTGGAGGCAGAAGGTGACACAGGCTGGGGGCAGAGGAAGGTGACATGGCCTGGGGGCAGAGGAAGGTGATGGGGCTGGGGACAGTGGAAGTTGATGGAGGCTGGGGATAGAGGAAAATGAAGGGGCACAGGAAGGTGCTGGAGTAGAAGGTAACACGGGCTGAGGACGGAGAAAGGTGAAGGGGGCAGAGGAAGGTGATAGGAGCTGGGGCAGAGAAAGATGATGGAGGCCAAGGATGGAGTAAGGTGAAGGGGGCATACGAAGGTTGATGGGGCTGGGACAATAGGTGATGGGCTGGGGACGGAGGAAGGTGAATGGGGCATAGGAAGCTGATAGGGGCTGGGGCAGCGGAAGGTGGTAGGAGCTGGGGATAGAGAAAGATGGGGTGGCATAGGAATGTGATATTGGCTGGAGGCAGAAGGTGACACAGGCTGGGGGCAGAGGAAGGTGACATGGCCTGGGGGCAGAGGAAGGTGATGGGGCTGGGGACAGTGGAAGTTGATGGAGGCTGGGGATAGAGGAAAATGAAGGGGCACAGGAAGGTGCTGGAGTAGAAGGTAACACGGGCTGAGGACGGAGAAAGGGGAAGGGGGCAGAGGAAGGTGATAGGAGCTGGGGCAGAGAAAGATGATGGAGGCTAAGGATGGAGTAAGGTGAAGGGGGCATAGGAAGGTTGATGGGGCTGGGACAATAGGTGATGGGCTGGGGAAGGAGGAAGGTGATGGAGGTTTCTGGGCTGATGATGGTGATGAGAGGCTGAATTTAAAAGGAAGGTAATGAGTACTGTGGATTGCTGGCTGCAGACTCCACCCTCCTACCCCTGAGGCATCCACAGCACTGTCATCAAGAAGACCTTGGAAGAGACAGCAGACAAGAACTAAAGCCTGCATTGTTAGTGACAGAGAGACAGTGTGGTAACTCATAGTGTATTTTTACTTTATTTAAAGGCTAGCATATCTTTCAGTTAACATTATCATGTTTCATATATCACACATGCAGGGGAGGGATGTGTGGGATCGGGGGTGGTGGTGAGAAGGTGGGGCCCCCAGAGACATCAGTGTACTGGGCCTCGAGATTTCTGTTGCCAGCCCTGGGGGTGCAGGGAATAGCCCAGGCTTCACCCCAGGCCTGTGGGGTCTCCAGGAAGGGAGGAACCCTTAAATGGCGGGATGAGAACCCGATTACCTGTGAACCCTAGGTCTGAGGAGACCAGTTTGGGGTTGGTTAATGCATTGGCAGGGGGACAGTAGTATACACCTTTTTTTTTTGTAGTGCATGCATTTTACATCACAGAATTCCTCTTATCACTAGCAGGTTTGCCATGGCTGACATCAACATAAAACACAAGAAACTTCGTATTTTTAAAAGAATATTTATTGGAAACTACATGAAATTAATTAATTTTAAAATATTTTTTATTACTTATACAGTAGTAATGTATTTTAAGGATACAAAATGGTGTAATTTCTTTATCAGACAGTACTTTAAAAATAATCTTTAATGCCGAGTACTGTAGAATAAACACACACAAAGGTTAATTTATTGACACATACAGTACAGCAGTATGCTATTATTGCCCTACTGTAAGTATACTCATTACACCAAATATACAGTATTATAGTACAAGCTACACAAGGTTATTTACAATAAAAAGTTCCTTTCGGGGTAATTTTTCCCTGTCGATTCACCCTCCTGTGTAGCCGCATAGGCCCGTTAGCCATATCCTTACTCTGTACATGGCCCCTGTATTTAGTCGCAACTATATGTACTAAGTTGCACCTACAGTACTAGCGACATGTGGATGAAAATTATATATGATGGGAGCTCCATGATGCTCAGTTGCCTTGTGGTTGACCTTAGTTGTCGGTGACCATTTTGTCCCTGTTGAATCCTCCTCATGTGTAGTCGCATATGCCTGTACCACTGTTAACCATATATATATATAATTATATATAATTAGTAATTTGGAGTTGTGCACTTGTAATTTGTCTTTTTATGTATAGTTTGGAACAGAGAACGGAAAGGGGGGACATGATAGAAACTTTCATATACATGAAGGGTTTTAACAAGATACAGGAGGGAAGCATTCTTCAATAATTTGGAGTTGTGCACTTGTAATTTGTCTTTTTGTGTCTGCAATAATAGTCTCAACAAGTAGCACCTCCCATTATATATATTCAGGGTGTGCAGTCTAGGGTCCTTTTCCATATACTCTAATCAGTGTGCTCCTTTGCACACCTGAAGGCATGAGACACCTTCAGCCTGGGCTAGCACCCCTCCCACATTGGTTTTAAGCAGGGAGTCTGGCATTGTGACTGCACATTAGTAAAAGGCACAATTTAGTTAAGTCCTACAAATTTATATACTGTAGTGCAGCTTTGGGTTGATTTTTGGGGCGTGGGTCCCCTGGATTGCTCTGGTTGGGCTGCTTCAGGGCATCGCATTATAACACATTTTTACTTTTTAGCACATCCATTGTTTGTTTATTATATATGTATTTTGACATCTCTATTCTTATATATGCAGCAGTAGATAATCTTATCTATCCAATTTTACACTCCACTTTTCTCATTAGAGTGATGCCCTGGGGTGGCTCAACTGGACTGGTTTGGTGGTGTCCTGCGCTCTGGATTTGAACCTCAGTATGTTAGGGACCTACCCTAAGAGGTTACCGTGAAGTGGTGGGTAAGGTCCATAACCTTGGCCATGATTATGCTAAAACCTCTATTTATTGCAAAATTCTATTGCAAAATGTATTATATATAATTAGTAATTTGGAGTTGTGCACTTGTAATTTATCTTTTTATGTATAGTTTGGAACAGAGAAGGGAAAGGGGGGACATGATAGAAACTTTCAAATACATGAATGGTTTTAACAAGATACAGGAGGGAAGCATTCTTCAAAGGAAGAGATGTACAAGAACACAAGGACATGCACTGAAACCGGAGGGAGGGAGGCTCAGAGGAAATTTGAGGAAAAAATACTTCACAGAAAGGGTAGTGGATAAGTTAAATAGCCTCCCATCAGATGTAGTTGAAGCAAAAATGGTGGAACAATTTAAATACGCTTGGGATAGGCATAAGAATATCCTTAAGAGAGACATAAGAAGCAAATAGGGTTGAAGTTGCCAAAAGGATAAATGAAAAGAGGCAAACTAGATGGGCCAAGTGGTTCATATCTGCCATCAAATTCCATATTTCTATGTAACAAGCACGTCAGTCGATTAAGGGCCTGATTCAGACCCGGTTGCAAGCGCTGAGCGCTCGCAACCAGGTCGATGGTGGCCCAAAGCGCATGCGCATGACGTAGCCAGCTCCATCGTGCGCATGCGCGAGACCCTGATAGCGACGGGCAAGCCATCGCTCCGGGTCTCACACCAAAGGGGGCGTGCTGTCGATGTTAAGTGACAGCATGCCACCTTTGGTGGGTGGGCCGGGGGGTGGCTTCCCAGATGGAGGCGTTCCCATTAGAACGCCTACCGTCTGGGGGCGGCCCCACTGACATCACAAGTGATGTCAGTGGGAGAGCTTTCGGCTCTGTTTGAGCCGAAAGCTCTCTGGGGCTTGCGGCAACAAGACCCTACCACAAGGGTCTCATCGCAAGCCCGATGGTCGCGATGGTCTTGACCATCGCGACCATCTTCCTGGCCGCTCACTATAGCTGTGGGTGGTCACCCACAGCTATGCGAGCAGCCAGGAGGCCGTTCTAAAAAAAAAAAGACCGGCCCTGATTCAGAGCGAGCGCTCTGTCGGAGCGACGGGCTCTGAATCAGGGCCTAAGAGCAGTGAAACAATTGACAATGTCATTGTCACGGATGAGTCATTTGTTGCACTTGAGAGGTTCTCCAAAATGTCCTTTCGTAAATGTCAACATCTCTCAATAAAACAACGTGCAAAGCATCCATTGAAGCTCCATGTATGAGGAGCCAATATTTGGGTACAGGACTCATCTTAATTTTTGAAGGTACTGTACGTGTATTAAAAAAAAACAACAATACAGTCTCTATAGTACAGAATGTGCTGCATTTTAATGACCAACATTTATTATCTCTGTAGGGTTCATAGATAAGATCTTCTTTCAAGAATGAATAATATAGTAGATGGGTGTTTGACGCTATTTGTGAGAGAACTCTATCCATCTTCTCACAGATTGTTACAGGATAATGATCTGCCTTAGCCAAATTAATAGTAGAGAAAGATATCAATTGGCAAAGCATACCACAAGATTCAGTATTATCATATTGTATTTACTCATTATGTAATGTTTATTGTAGTTTTTTTGGTTGTTGAAGTACTATACAGTAGGTTTCAATTTATTTTAGTTTATACTGTAGGTCACTGAACATGAATCCATGAACCCGATATGTCGCTGACGATGCGTGCTCCTGCGCGTCGTCAGCGACATCGCTCGTTTGCACCTGCATGCAGGTCCGACCAGGGGCGCCGAGAGGGAGGGGGAGCAGGTACAAATTACCCGGGCCCGGGCTTGTTGTAGGGGCCCAGCAGGGGCCCAGGTCTGGCACCGCCCCCCTCCCTCCTACATCACAGCAGCCCAGCACACACTGCTGTGTGCTGGGCTGCAATGGGAGACTGCTCGCAGCTGCTAAGCAGCTCCTATGCCTATGGGGGGAGCGATCATGCTGATCACGCCCCCCTTTGGCTGTGCGCCGAGCTTAGGGGCTCACAGCGCCCCCCTCCAAAAGCGTCGCTGCTAAAAATTTTGGGGTTTTTTTGGTGTTTTTTTCCCCTAAGGGGCCGTGGCTACACCTCCAGTGATTAGGCCATGCCCCCTGTCACCCGGGCCCGGCGCGGCTCTTGGCAGCCCTGGGTCCGACAGGTAGCCGAACACTGTTGTGCCTTTGCTCCCTGCATTGGCAAGTGTTTACTCAGTTCCCGATGTCGGCACTCGTCGGGACCCACCGCATGAGACATCAGCTGGGTACACATCATTAAGTGTGTACCCAGCATAAAAATACATTACAACTGTATAAGTAATAAAGAATATTTTAAAATTAATTAATTTAAAAATATTCCAGATCCAGGTGTTTACACTGTGTGTCTTACATCATGACATCATAGGTTGACAAGGAAGGTAATTTGGAGGGGGCTGTGGAGGGGGTTTGCTCTGGAGGCTGTCAGTGACATGGAGCATGAGGCTGGAAATACACAGGGGGTAGGAGTTGATGCAGTAAGCTGGAGTGACACAGGGGACAGGAGCTAACAGAGGGTGTGGGAAGCTAGTGTAACACAGGGGACAGGAGACTGGAAGTGACTCAGGGGGTATGAGCCTGGATAGACACAGGAGGCTGGAGTGCCACAGGGGGCAGGAGACTGAAGTCAGCAAGGAGGCAGGAGTGAAACAGGGAGCGTGTGGCTGGAAGCGACATGGGTAAAGAGGGTGGAGAGACACAGGGGGCTGGAGTGACACAAGGGAGCAGAGGCTTAAGTAACGCAGTGGGCAGGAGGTGGAGGGAACATAGGAGCAGGAGGCTCGAGTAGACACAGGGCAGGTGGCTGAAGGTAACAAGGTGCAGGAGGCTGACTTCAGGATATGGTTTTACACTCGAACCTGCGTAGGGTAGCCACTGACCTGCAACCAGGGGTGTAGGAAATGAAGGGGCAGAGGGGGCAGTTGCCCCCCTATGAATTTTGTTAGGTGAGCAAAGACTGTGTTTTACCCCTCCCATGAACTTCTACACAAAAGTGAATGAAATGAAAATGAGGATGAAGCACCTAGTTTTTATTCAGATTTTGTTGACAGCCTAATCTCATTTGTTTGGGAGTATTTTTAAATCTATAGTCATTGCATCACTGGTTATGGTTTGTGCTATAATATCTGGTATTTGCTATGATCTGGAAAGGGAAAATGAGCGCTTGTTAAAACTAGATCAGGGAAAACAAAAAAAATGAAACAATAAAAAAAAAAATTATATGGACAAACAAACAAACAAATGAACAAACATAAAACACTGAAACCATATGTTTAAGCTCTTTTAGGAAAAATTGATGGCAGGTCCAAGCAAGCGTGCAGTGGTATGTTAAATCCAATGCGACCTAGCTGTCCCTACCTTAATCTGTGGCTTCTAGTGCTGGCAGTGTGTTGAATTGCCTGCACTGCACAGGAAGCTGCACGAAGTGTAAGTGGGGTAGCGGTGGTTGTGAGCAGCAGCACAGGATGACGTCAACAAGTCAGGAAGATCGTCAAGTTGTTGTCCAATAATGCTCCACTGTTCTTCCTCCACACTATCTCAGGGGTCCAACGCGTTTCGTACCTGCCTAGGTACTTTTTCAAGGATAGTTTCCTTCTCTCTGGTTACTTCCTTTTATAGGGAAAACTTTACTAACCAATAAAAAAACCGGAAGTGGTCATCATAAAAATGGCCGAAAAGAGCGGTAAGCTCATGGGCCAATGTTAAAACATGTGGTTTCACAAAAAATAATAAATAAAAAATAATATAATAAAAAAATAGGACAACATTGAAGACGAACATACAACATATAGCTAAAAGATAAAAGTGAAGAAGGGGGGATGTTTCTATAAAAATACATTAAGCTCAATATCTACATTAAGTCCCAATGGCTGTAAAGTTTTTAATGAATAAATCCATTTGGTTTCATTTCTTTTTAGTATGTCTACTATATTGCCTCCTCTCCAATGGGGGGCAATTTTTTGTATGCCAACAAATTTCAGGCCAGATGGATCTTGATTATGTTTCTCCAGAAAATGTTGAGACACACTATGAGTTTTTAATCCTTTTTTTATATTATATATATATATTCGGAAACTCGAATTTTTAGTTGTCTTTTAGTTTGCCCTACATATTGATACCCACATGGGCATTCTAAAAGATAAATCATACCTTCTGTGTTACACGTCAATTGATTTTTGATTCTGTACTCTTTCTTGTCTTGGTTTGAAATGAATTTGGTAATTGGTCTTGTATCTGCTTTTTGGTTTTTGCACCCCTTGCATTGTAAACAAAAATGAAAACCTGGTGTTTTGGTAGTTCTTTGTTCTTGTTCTGCCACTGTAATATAACTATTGGTTAGTTCCTGTTTAAGATTTTTTGCTCGTCTGTAGATTATTTTAGGTTTAGGAGGAATTTGTGTATTGAGATCTTTATCTAATAGAAGAATGTGCCAGTATTTTTCTAAAATCTGTTCAACTTTTTTGTGATCTGTACTAAATTGGGTAATGAAACTAGTAGTGAATTTATTTGTTCCGACATCATTTGATTTTGGTTTATATTGAATCAATTCATTCCGATTCAGTTTAGATACTTTCATTATTTCTTTTTGTAAGAAAGTTTCTTTATATCCCTGTATAAATTTTTCTTTCAATATTTCACTTTGTTCTAAAAAGGTGTTTTCTTCAGTACAGTTTCGTCTAATCCTACGTAATTGGCCCCCAGGAATATTATGGATCCAATTGCAGTGATGATTACTGCTATAATGTAGAATATTGTTTCCATTCACTTTTTTAGTATGGCATCTAGTTTGAATGTTGTTGTCTTTTATAAAAATTTCCAGGTCGAGATATATGACCATCTCTTTACTGTAGGTAGTAGTGAATTCAAGATTTAATGTGTTCTTATTAATGTAGGCAATGAACTCTTGTAATTCTTCCTCCTTTCCCATCCAGATAAAAAAGAGGTCATCTATATACCTATACCATCGAATTAAATGTTTTCGGTATATATTGTTTTTCCAAATTTTCTCGTCTTCCCAGTACGCTACAAACAAATTTGCGTAACTGGGTGCGAAAGATGTCCCCATGGCCGTTCCTCTTGTTTGTAAATAAAAATCGCCATTATACCAAAAATAATTCTTCTGTAAAATAAAATTAATATTCTCCATTATAAAGTTAATTTGACTGTTATTGATATCTGTTTGTGTTGATAAATAGTGTCTTGAGGCTTCGCAGCCCTTTTGGTGTCCTATGCATGTATAAAGTGACTTAACGTCACAAGTACAAAGGAAATAGTCTTCTTTCCATTCTATTTCTTCGATAACTTGTAATAAATGCATGGTATCTTGAAGATAACTTTTTTGTTTTTCTACAATTGGCTGCAAGAAAAAGTCAATGTATTTAGAAAGATTTGAGGTCATTGAGCCTATCCCAGACACTATTGGTCGTCCCGGTGGATTCACTTCATCCTTATGGATCTTCGGTAAATGGTACAGGGTTGGGATCTTTGGGGCTTTTATATTCAAGAAATCAAATTCCTTTTTATTGATAATTCCAAATTCGAGGCCTTCTTCTAGATTTTCCATCAACTGTTTTTGAAATTTTGCTGTTGGATCACTTATTAGTTTCTTATATGTTTCTTTGTCTGAAAGGAGGTTCTGTGTTTCTTGTTCATATTTCTCTCTATCAAGAATGACTACTCCTCCACCCTTATCCGCAGGTTTAATTACAATTGTTTTGTCCTTTTTTAATTCTTTTAAGGCTTTTTTTTCTTTAATAGTGAAATTGTATGACAATTTATTTCTCTCCGGCAATTCGCTAATTTCTTTTTCCACCAATTTATGAAAGGTTTCAATATGCGCTCCTTTAATGTGGGAGGGATAGAATGTAGATGAGGGTTTGAAGGAGGTATGTTGATATTCTCTACTTTGAAGAGTTGACTGTCTTGTAACCGGATCTTTTATGAAATACTTTTTTATGCATAATTTGCGAATGAACTTCTGTGTGTCGATATATAGGTCAAATTTATTAATGGTTGAATGAGGTGCGAACTTCAAACCTTTTCTAAGGACACTTGTTTGATCTGGAGTGAGAATCTTCTTACTTAGATTAAAAATTGTTTCTTTTTCCTCTATTGTATTGTGTATGTTTGACTTCTTGTTCCGGCTTCCACCCCGTGTACCTCTTTTCCTTCTGGAGGTGTATTGTTCCTTCTTTTTTTGTACGCTGTCACCGGTATATCTGGAGGTTTCTCTGTTCCGTTGATGAAGTCTAAAAAATCACTCTCATCTTCAGAATTTTCATCTTCCAAGAAGATCCTCTTTTGCTGTCTTTGAGGTGTTGAATCTATATGGCCATTTCCTTCATTTTTTTCTTGGATGTTGTTTATAAGAGTCCTGAAATTGGATGTCTGTTCTCGTTCGGCTTCTTTTGTTCCTTGTGTGAAAGACTGTCTAATAAGTGTGTAAGGATTCTCTCTTCTATAAGGTTTTTTCTGAAAATTATTTTTCTGGTTGTATTGTCTTGGGTTATTTCTTAATTCATTTGTCGACTGATGTTGCATACTAAAATTGTTATGATTGTATGGTTTATAGATCCTTTCTGTTCCTAATTGTATGGGTTGATCTTTAATTAACGGACTTTTGTATGTCGATTTCTGAATATGTTGGTTTTTCTGTAGGGATATTGTATGTTCTCTTTTCTGAAATTTTGTCCAATTATTTTGATTTGCTATGATCTGGCGACAATGAAACTGCTGCTTATTCGCTCTCTCTGGCCCTGATTCAGAGCCGGACGCTCTGACAGAGCGCTCGCTCTGAATCAGGGCCTGGCTATTTTTTTTTTTTAGAACGGCCTCCTGGCTGCTCGCATAGCTGTGGGTCACCATCCACAGCTATAGCGAGTGGCCAGGAAGATGGTCGTGATGTTCAAGACCATCGCGACCATTGTGCTTGCGACGAGACCCTTGTGGTAGGGTCTCATTGCCGCAAGCCCCAGAGAGATTTCGGCTCTAACAGAGCCGAAATCTCTCCCACTGACATCACTCGTGATGTCAGTGGGGCCGCCCCCAAACGGAGGCGTTCACATGGGAACGCCTCCATTTGGGCAGCCACTCCCCCGGCCCACCCACCAAAGGGGGCGTGCTGTCACTCAACATCGACAGCACGCCCCCTTTGGTATGAGACCCGGAGCGACGGCTTGCCCGTTGCTATGCTGGTCCCGCGCATGCGCACGATGGAGCCAGCTCCGTCGTGCGCATGCGCTCTGGGCCACCATCGACCCGGTTGCGAGCGCTCAGCGCTTGCGACGGGGTCTGAATCAGGCCCTCTCTTCCATTGTCATACAACTTACAAGAGCAGAGAATGGGAAGTGCAGCTTCCCGGTCTCATGTGTCTGCTTATACTTACTGCAAATTGTGATAGCAAAATGACTGGGGCTTCTAAGAAAGAAGAAAAGCATTTACAAGAAGAATACAGTATGTATGCAGAACAAACCTCAAGATAACTTCATTTTTGGTAAACAGAAACGATAACATTTTGTGTGTTCATATAAAGCTATTATTTGATGATTATGAAAAATTTTAATTTTTAAGATGAACAATTGAATTTATCTTTCTAACAGTTATTGTACTAATTGGTAGTTAATATTAAAAATATATATTTAATAATGTATAAATAAACAATGAAACTGAGGTTGGCCAACCCTAGAAACACTGATGAAAACTAACATAGGATTGTCAGTCTTTGTATAGCTAGTGTCACTGGTACAACTGTAGTAAAACAAGATACTGAATGTGAGAGAAAGGAGCTCCAGGCCCTATAGTAGCCCTTGGCCTTTTGCCCCCCCCATGAAAATGTTTCATTCCTACGCCCCTGCCTGCAATCAGTGAACTGAGGGCCTGATTCAGAGCTGGACGCTCTGACCAGAGCGCTCGCTCTGAATCAGGGCCCTCCTGCATGAAAATGGAGCGGCCTCTTGGACGCTCGCATAGCTGTGGGTGACCACCCACAGCTATAGCGAGCGTCCATGATGATGGTCGCGATGGTCAAGACCATCGCGACCATCAGGCTTGCGACGGAGACCCTGCAGTAGGGTCTCGCTGCCGCAAGCCCTGGAGTGATTTTGGCTCTATCAGAGCCAAAATCACTCCCACTGACATCAATAGTGATGTCAGTGGAGCCAGCTTCAGACAGTAGTCTGGCAGCCACACCCCCGGCACGCCCACCAAAGGGGGCGTGCTGTCAATCAACATCGACAGCACGCCCCCTTTGGTGCGAGACCCGGAGTGACGGCTATCCCGTCGCTAGCCGGGTCTCGCGCATGCGCACAACGGAGCTCCCTCCGTCATGCGCATGCACAGTAGGGCACCATTGACCCGCTTGCGAGCGGGTCTGAATGACCCCCTGAGTTATGGCCATCCCTCTATGCAGTTGTCACTGCAGAAAATCCTGCATGTCAAATTGTTGTGGCACCTATTTTTCCCATCTCTGCTCCCCCCTCGCCATTTTTACCTTAAATTGCTCTCTCGCATGTAACACCATTCTCACCCTTAGCAGCCTTTGGGGGAGATTTATCTAGCACAGCCTGAAAATTGACAGTTAGAAGCTGATTGGTTGATACCTTATCACTCTCCACTTTATCTCTCTCCAAGATTTGATAAATCATCCCCTTTATCTCATCAATGGCATCCATAAACTTTTCATTAACTTGCAAAATTAAATCTTTTAGTCATCCATTCATACTGTGCTTCCTTACTAGCCACCATTCTGAAACACATCTTCCTAAAGAAAGCACTCACTTTCCCTTTCATCCAATCTCACCATTCAAACGCTAGTTTCAATCTTTCCCAGCTGCCACAATTTAAACAGAACATCAAACATATGTCTAAGCTTTGTTTCATCCTAACATAGGGCCTGAGTCAGAGATGTACGCTAATGCCTCCACAGGCGGGAATTTGTATGCAGCAGCTGTGCGAACATCCGCCTAGATTTGTATCGGGACGCCCACTGGCGACTTCGCAAATCCAACTGACTGCCTTGTAGTCACCAAGAATGGCTGCAGAAACTGATTAGCTGGAGCCATGTTTACTGTGTGCTGGATCACAGTCGCAGGCTGCGACACACCTGCGTTTGAATCGCCATGCCCTGTTGCCACCCACAAATGGTCCCTGTCTGTCAATCACTTTGCAAATAAATCCTCAATAGGAGCGACAACAAAATGAAATGTGATGCCTGCTCAGTGTGACTCATACACATGTGCAGATTCATGATCATTGCTCGTCTGCGCAAACATCAACATGGCCTCCATCTCTGAATCAGGACCGTATTCACATTCAGCTTCCACATCCCCTTACATACATACTGTACAGTACCTCACAGTTAATTGTACATTCAGGGCGGGCACAGATCAAGGCTTTCTGGACTTTATACAATAGCCATCATTTCAGCCCCTGGAGTAACACATATTGTGGCCTGCTTTTCACTGTCTTCTTGTGTCTTTTTAATTAATGGGAAGAGACTGGCCTTCAGTTTTATATTCCTCTCACTCTACCTGGTTACACATGTTGTTTGCTGATGAATGGTCTCAATGCATACATGCCTACCCTCCTGGTTTTCACGGGAGACTCACGATTTTTCGGGTAACCCCCCGCACCCCCGGAAGGGTAGGCATTTCTCCTGCTTTCTGCCCACTTCCTAGTGAAGTGGGCAGAATGGGGAGAACTTCCGCGGCAATCGAGGGTCTCTGTGTAGGGGGCGGGGCTTAATTACGTGATTCTGCGGGAATCACGTTATTTAGCCCCGCCCCTTATGCAAATCTACGCCAATTGCGACAATTTGCCATGAAGGGGACGGGGCCTAATGGCGCAAGATGTCAGGCCCCGTCCCCATCACGACCAGATCTTTCTCCTCTCCCCAAGTCTCCCGCAAAAGGGAACTACAATGTAGGCAAGCATGTCTCAATGGTATAAAACCTGCACCACAATCAGTGCAGGAGGAGGTCCCATAGATAATAGGATCATCTTGCTTTTGTCCTCCTGTGGGTGCTTTTACATAGCTCCTATATGAATTAGAGATGTGCGACAACCCTCATGTTTTGGTTTTGGTTTAACATCATAAAAACAGCTAAAATCACATAAATAGGCCTGTTTTTGTTCCTACAGTATTATTAATCTCAATAACATTTATTACCAGTCATTTCCAATCAATTTTGACCACTTCACAATATTATTTGCTTCATCTAGTTAAGGCCAAAAGGTTGCATCCAGCTAGCTGGCTGACTAAGCTAAGCAACACAGTGGGCGGCACTAACATGAGGCAGTTCAGCTTCCAAGTTCCAACACAGATACATTGTTTTATACAGTGTAGGTTGGATACACCAATAGTGCACTTACTGTGACAGCAGTGTCGGCAGTGCGGGGTGCTGGCGGTATTCTCAATGCGAGAGTGCCAGTGGTGTCCTCAATGCGAGAGTGCCGTCAGTGTTAGCAGTGTGGTGGTGTTGGCAGAGTGAGGGCCCTGGCAGTGTCCTGAGTAGAGATGAGCGAGTCCGGTTTCATGAGAACCGGACCCACCCGAAATTCGGGGATCCGGGGCAATCCGAGTGTCGAGTCGCGAGGTTTTGTTTTCAGCAGGCTTAACGCTGATTGGCTGAGAGAGCCGATTGTCACGGCTCCCAGCCAATCAGCATTAAGCCCATTGAAAACACTACAAAGGAGGAAAAAAAGATGGAGCCCGCCATCCCCCGCCGCCTGACACCGCCGGCATCCCCCGCTGCCAACACCGCCGGCACCCTGCATTGAGAACACCCCTGCACTGCCGACACAGTCAGCAAACCTGCACTGAAGACATCGCTGGCACCCCCGCTCTGCCGGCACCGCCGGCACCCTGCATTGAGAACTCCCCTGCACTGCCGACACAGTCAGCAAACCTGCTATGACAACACCGCTGTCACCCCCACACTGCCGACACAGCCAGCAAACCTGCACTAAAGACACCGCTGGCACCCCCGCACTGCCAACACAGCCAGCAAACCTGCACTAAGACACCGCTCGCAATCCCACACTGCCGACACAGCCAGCAAACCTGCACTAAAGACACCGCTGGCACCCCAGCACTGCCGACATCACCGGTACCCTTCACTGAGGACACTGCCAGCACTGCCATTATATGTACCGAGGACACCGTCAGGAACCCCGCTCTACTGACACTGCTGTCACAGTAAGTGCACTATTGGTGTATCCAACCTACACTGTATAACACACTGTGGCCCTGATTCAGAGCCGTACGCTCCGACAGAGCGCTCGCTCTGAATCAGGGCCGTCCCTCCTACTTTTTGGAGCGGCCCCCTGGCCGTTTGCATAGCTGTGGGTGACCACCCACAGCTATAGCGAGCGGCCAAAATGATGGTCGCGATGGTCAAGACCATCACGACCATTGGGCTTGCGACGAGACCCTTGCGGTAGGGTCTCGCTGCTGCAAGCCCTGGAGTACTTTTGGCTCTATCAGAGCCAAAAGCACTCCCACTGACATCACTAGTGATGTCAGTGGGGCCTGCCCCAGACGGTAGGCGTTCCCATGGGAACGCCTCTGTCTGTGCAGCGACGCCCCCGGCACGCCCACCAAAGGGAGCGTGCTGTCAATCACCATCGACAGCATGCCCCCTTTGGTGCGAGACCCATAACGAAGGCTTGACCGTCGTTATTCGGGTCTCGCGCATGCACACGATGGAGCCGCCTCCGACGGATGCCTGAGTTAGGATTCTGACCGCTGGCATCCCATACCTATACCAATGCAAACCTAGGAGGGCATACCAAATACTGGAATATGCGCATAAAATATAGTATATATTGACAAACACTATCGAATACAAGTAGTTTTATAGAAAATCTCATATTATATTATGTTACTGAAATTATTTTTTCACTACCAGCACCTTATACTGTTATATCCTAATTGGAATACAGTATTGCCATTTATATCTCTAATACAATAATATATAATTTGTATTTTTTTTTTAATCATTTAAGGCAATTATTGATTTTAATATTTGTATTTATGTAACCCTGGTTTAGAGTTAAAGAAAAAACATTTAAATATATACTTTTGACATACATTTCATAGCATTCTGAGGTAATTTAAGTCTGTAATTGCTTAAATAAATAAGGTATATATGTGTGGAGAAATCAAGGTACATTAAATTCCTACTGTACATGTTTATGTATATGTTTAAGTAACGTGCACTATACAAGAAAGTGCCAGAACTGGCATGCAGAAGCTGCTGTCAGGTGGTCCCAGTTTAACATAAGCGGAGTGATACATGTAGGAGTGAATTGGTTCCTGTGGCCCTGCGCACATAGGGCCACTTTAAATTCCCAATCTGCCCCTGAGATTACACATATAGAGTCGTATTCAATTATCAGTTATATCGGCAGCGATATTGGCTGATTTTGATGATTTTTGTACAATATTATCGCCGTTTCTGGGCATGCGCGCTCTTGTCTTTAACCAAAAAACAGGTGAAAATAGGAGCGATAATTTCTCCTCCGAAAACAGGTGAAAATGTCAGGACATTACAGAAAATGAGTCTCTCCCCCAAAATATGGCTAGTGTACATAGGAAAGCAATTTAGGAGTACACTGCTAAAAATAAATAAAGGGAAGACTACAATAACACATCCTAGATCTGAATGAATGAAATATTCTTATTAAATACTTTGTTCTTTACATAGTTGAATGTGCTGACACCAAAATCACACAAAAATTATGATTGGAAATCAAATTTATTAACACATGGAGGTCTGGTTTTGGAGCCACACTCAAAATTAAAGTGGAAAAACACACTACAGGCTGCTCCAACTTTGATGTAATGTCCTTAAAACAAGTCAAACTGAGGCTCAGTAGTGTGTGTGGCCTCCACATGCCTGTATGACCTCCCTACAATGCTTGGGCCTGCTCCTGATGGACTCCTGAGGGATCTTCTCCCAGACCTGGACTAAAGCATCTGCCAACTCCTGGACAGTCTGTGGTGCAACGTGGCGTTGGTGGATGGAGCGAGACATGACGTCCCAGATGTGCTCAATTGGATTCAGGTCTGGGGAACAGGCGGGCCAGTCCATAGCCTCAATGCCTTCGTCATGCAGGAACTGCTCACACACTCGAGCCACATGAGGTCTAGCATTGTCTTGCATTAGGAGGAACCCAGGGCCAAGTGCACCAGCATATGGTCTCACAAGGGGTCTGAGGATCTCATCTCGGTACCTAATGGCAGTCAGGCTACCTCTAGCGAGCACATGGAGGGCTGTGCGGCCCCCCAAATAAATGCCACCCCACACCATTACAGACCCACTGCCAAACCGGTCATGCTGGAGGATGTTGCAGGCAGCAGTCTCCAGACTCTGTCACGTCTGTCACATGTGCTCAGTGTGAACCTGCTTTCATCTTTGAAGTGCACAGGGCGCCAGTGGCGAATTTGCCAATCTTGGTGTTCTCTGGCAAATGCCAAACATCCTGCATGGTGTTGGGCTGTAAGAACAACCCCCACCTGTGGATGTCGGGCCCTCATACCACCCTCATGGAGTCTATTTCTGACTGTTTGAGCAGACATATGCACATTTGTGGCCTGCTGGAGGTCATTTTACAGGGTTCTGGCAGTGCTCCTCCTGTTCCTTCTTACACAAAGGCGGAGGTAGCGGTCCTGCTGCTGGGTTGTTGCCCTCCTACGGCCTCCTCCACGTCTCCTGATGTACTGGCCTGTCTCTTGGTAGCGCCTCCATGCTCTGGACACTACGCTGACAGACACAGCAAACCTTCTTGCCACAGCTCCCATTGATGTGCCATCCTGGATGAGTTGCACTTCCTGAGCCACTTGTGTGGGTTGTAGACTCCGTCTCATGTTACCACTAGAGTGAAAGCATCGCCAGCATTCAAAAGTGACCAAAACATCAGAAAAAAAGCATAGGAACTGAGAAGTGGTCTGTGGTCACCACCTGCAGAACCACTCCTTTATTGGGGGTGTCTTGCTAATTGCCTATAATTTCCACCTGTTGTCTATTCCATTTGCACAACAGCATGTGAAATTGATTGTCAATCAATGTTGCTTCCTAAGTGGACAGTTTGATTTCACAGAAGTGTGAATGACTTGGAGTTACATTGCGTTGTTTAAGTGTTCCCTGTATTTTTTTGAGCAGTGGATATTATTGGCCATAATTAAAGTATTTAGGGTACTTAAATTGCATCTGTTGACTGTAATTTGCATATATGAAAACATTTAAAAAAATTATAGAAAGCTATTTTTTTTCCAGAAACTGCATGTCAATTGGGTGCAAGTATATTTTGGTGTTGCAAAGCCCACTTTTAAAAAAAAAGTTAGAAAAAAAAAACACCTGCTGCAGCCACGAGCAATTTTTAAAACACCTGTTATATCCATACAGCTCCCTGAAATACCAGACCCAAAACATTTACCCCATTTTCAATTATTATTTTTTTTCACCCAAAACTTGACAGGTCAAATTACAAAGAACTTTGGGGTAATTTATCATTGGTATGGTGTCCAAAGGGTTTTGAAAGAAATCCCCACATTTTTAGGCAAAAATAGGGATATTTCATTTTTTACTGACTCTGAGATGGTGAAAACTTATTGCCTGTTTCAGTCTATCCGATTATCACGGGTGCGATAATATTGCGCAAAAATCATCGATAATCGTCTGATATTATCTTTTAGGGAACATATGGCCCTACATAGATCGGCCATAGAGCCACATTGGGTGGCAAAATGTCAAAGCAGCCTGTAACGAGACATTTTGTTGAGTCTCGTCATAGTCTCTCCAGCGTTATACACATTATAATAGACCACGTCCCAGAAGACAAGAGAAAGGGCAATACTCAAGCTGGAATCTAAGTGGATTTCTACCTTAGATACACTGAAATCACGTGGACTTAATGACCATCTTAACTGGAATGTTTTTTTGTAGTTAGATACAGTATTTTACTAGATGCTTTGGTTAATATTTGCTAATTGGTAGCATAATAGTCTTATTAACACATCTCTGAAACATCTTATTTACGATTTGTAATCTCATGTTGTGAAATTAATTACAATTAGGATGATTCTATACTGTGATTAGCTATAATTTTGAATGGGTCACTTTAGGACTCGATATAGAAATTATTTCTCTAGAATATAGGTAATAAGATGCTTATCCATATGTGTTAAGATGTGACTATAGTATTTAACATCATTATTTTTTTAATTCATCTAGATTTGAAACTGTTTGGTGGTGGGTATGTCACTGCTATGTTGATGCCGCAAAGCCATGGTAACGGCGGGAGTAGGGCTGGATCCCAGACGAAAGTCCGAGGACGTCGGCAGCTGAACAGTGTCTAACACTCACGGGGTGTCTACATATAGAAAAAAAGAGAGATTTTCCCTCCAGCACACTGCAGCAAAAACAATACTTAAATCCTACATAATAATAGAGATTTAGAGGTATTGGTTACACATATTTGCAAATATATGAATAAGCGCCAGGCCAATCGTCAAGGCTCCTCTATACTGGCGTCCCTAATATTAAGGGGCTCACATCCGAGAAGCAAGGCACCACAAACAAATTCCAACCAAGGGCCATCGCCAGGGCATCACACGAAAAAGGGAAAAAGGTGATAGTGAAGTATGTAGAAAAGATGTGTAAAGATAAATCAATAAGTGTTAATGAAATGATAAAGAATTAAAATGACATATATAATGTACAAACAAATAGAGAAGTGATAAAAGTATTCTATGTGAATTAAGTGGTGATGCCATGAGAAAGGCCCAGTCAGGACCCCCCCGGGGGCCCCAGTCCCAAACGCTCACCCCAAAATAATTATTGCTACATAATGGTAGCACCCACTCTGGGTCATATAATTACAATTGATGTACTGCATGATAACAGTACATATGTAAGCTGAGAGCTAACTTACCTTGGAGGTACCCCAAAAAACCTCCACATGGCACTATAAGCATCAGCACCTCCTCCTAATGCTGACTGCCTTCATGCCTCTCCAAATTTACAAAGAAAAATGGTAGTTGCTCAGATCAGCTTAATTGCATAACACAGGTGCTTGTAAAGGGCGGGGTTTACTCTGAACACAGAAAAAAAGAGAGATTTGCCCTCCAGCACACTGCAGCAAAAACAATACTTAAATCCTACATAATAATACAGATTTAGAGGTATTGGTTACACATATTTGCAAATATATCAATAAGCGCCAGGCCAATCGTCAAGGCTCCTCTATACTGGCGTCCCTAATATTAAGGGTCTCACGTCCGAGAAGCAATGCACCCCAAAAAAATTCCAACCAAGGGCCATCGCCAGGGCATCACACGAAAAAGGGAAAAAGGTGATAGTGTCCTTTCTTGAGGATTTTTTTGAGGATTTTTCGTTTTTTTGCAATTCCTTGACTTCATATGTATTTTGTTTTTGTTTTTTTGTCAACTGTTGATTTCACTATCATAGCACTCAGCAGTCAGACACATATTCTATAGCCCGACTAGTCAGGCTTCATAATTAACATCTTTTTAGTTTATTCATGCCGCACTTTCCAGTTTCACATCCCTGCTCGATTAGCACATTGATTTACCATGATCCATGTATTGTGGCAGCTTCCATTTGGTTCTTATTTGGCATTTACAAAATACATTTCCTTTTCCTCCTGCCTTTATCCCGGCATTATGCCGTTATTCCCCTTATATGTAGTACTAAAAATAAGGCATCAGGAATCACCAGCGTATCCATACACACAGCCATTACACCACTGTTGTTATTCAGTAGCCATATCCCGAAGCCGGAGACAGCGTCCAGGTTGCTTAGCAACTACTTGACGCATCACGCTTACGTCATCGGTGTGAGACCCGACGGACGAAGCAGCGTGGCCGGTCTCCGGGTTCGGCACATATGCAGCCAGAAGAGGATATAGGTAAGTGTTGTAGACACATTCTCTTCTTGTTTATTAGTCATTTGCTACTTACAGACCACAGCAGCTTGAGGACGGGGTCTTCTGATCCCGAAACGTCACGTTGCACATTATGCTGTGGATGCACTGTTTATCATGTTGAAGATGTGATGCAAGTATTGACATGTATTAACCACCTTTAATACAATAACTTTGTACTAGTAGTGCCGTGTTGGGACTTGTTTTGTTCGGGACCCTCATAACTATATATATATATATATATATATATATATATATATATTTATATATATATGCATTGGCTGTATTACCCTCTCCTAGCACCTGGGTCACTATAACACTGCAGGGTTACTCAGAGCATCTGCTGCCATGGCTGTGTGATGGCAGCAATGTGCATTGGTTGTATTACCCTCTCCTAGCACCTGGGTCACTTTAACACAGCTGGGTTACTCAGAGCATCTACTGCCATGGCTGTGTGATGGGCAGCAATGTGCATTGGTTGTATTGCCCTCTCCTAGCACCTGGGTCACTATAACATAGCTGGGTTACTCAGAGCATCTGCTGCCATGGTTGTGTGATGGGCAGCAATGAGCATTGGCTGTATTACCCTCTCCTAGCACCAGTGGCATAACTAGGGTATTTGGATACAAGGGCAAATTTAAAAATGGAGCACCCCCCCTATATTCGTGCACCAAAAAATGGGCATGGTCACTTAAAAATGGGGCATGTCAACATGACACACACCACTTTCTCATCAGTCTAAACATTCCTTTCCATTCCATATGCACCTTAATGCAGTGCCCCTTATACAGTCCCTCCAGGCAGCGCCCCCAGTAGTGCCCCTTATACAGTACCCCCAGTATGCAATGTCCACAGTAGTGGTCCCCATTATGCAGGCACCCAGTAGTGCCACTTATACAGTACCCCCAGTAGTGGTCACCCTTATTCAGGCACCCAGTAGTGATCCCCCTTATTCAATGCCCCATGTAGTGGTCCCCCCTATGCTGTGCCCCATGTAATGGTTCCCCTTTGCAGTGCCCCCAGTAGGGCCCCTTATACAGTTCCCCCAGTAGTGGTCCCCACTATGCAGGCCCCCAGTAGTGATCCCCCCATATCCAGTGCCCCTTATACAGTGCCCCTGTAGTAGTTCTCCCTATTCTGAACCCCCCCAGTAGTGGTCCCCCCAGTGCAGTGCCCCTTGTGACCCCAGTAGTAAGCCCCTTATATAGTGCCCCCATTGGTAGCCACCCCTTATGCAGTGCCCCAGTAGTAGCCCCCCCCTATGCAGTGCCCCAGTAGTGATCCCCTCTATGCAGCCATCCGCACATCAGTCCTCCTGGGCTGGCACGCTCTGCATTATGGGAGAGACATCATGACATCTCTCCCATTACCCACTGCAGGAGCCGGAAGGTGGAGCTCATGAGTGAGCTCCAGCTCGGCTTTTGCACTGGGCGCAGCAGCCAATGAGAATTTGTCTGACTCTCATTGGCTGCTGATTAACATACACATCACCGCCGCCTAACACCAATTTCTGGGGCCTCCAAGGTGCCTGTTCCAGCAATCTTATCCTGCTGTGTAACTAAATTCCAGCATATAATAGATTCTCCTGCTGGGTATTACAGTACAGGAATTCTGTTACACATAGAGTATAAATGCAAAATAATAGAGCAGTGAAACCATACAGATATACCCAGTGATAGTTTATATAGTGAGAAACACAATGTATAGCTAGAAAAGCATTGACCAATAAGGTAGAAGATTGGGGGGAAGGTAGATGTACTAGGCCATGATTTATCAAAACCGCCAATTATCCGCAGCTTTTACTGATGGTTTTTAAATGGCATCAGTAATAAATGCTAAACCAGCTGGATTTACCATTTATTACTGGTGCCATTTTCAATCCATCAGTCAAAGCTACAGTTAATTGGTGGCTTTGATAAACCATGGCCTTGTGACTCTAACCAGAGACACTATCCCATACATCAGGGCTAGGCAATGCTGGGCACTCCAGCTCCTGTAGAACTACACATGACAGCATGCCTTGCCATAGCTTTAGCATGCCCTCAAAGTAAAACTGTAGCAGAGAATGCTGGTAGTTCCATTGCACCTAAGTGTCGCACATTGCCTATCCCTGCCCTAAAATATTAGCCCAATATATGTCAGTATCCATCAATAAGTATAACTGATATTCAGTTGTCTCATTTAGGCTATCACTGAGTTTTTACTGTCATTTATTAGATAAGAGAACATCATTCTCTCCTTTCACTCCTGTAAGTGTTTCATGTTGCAATCCCACAGGTGTGACACTTCCATAAGGCTGGATGGTGCTGACTTATGTTGGAGATTAGGGGCCATTGGGAAGTTCATACTGAGAATTTCCATCTCTTTTTTTCTTGCAGACTGACAATGAGGAGCTACAAAAAGAACTGGCCCAGCTCCAGCAGCAGCATAGCACGGAGGCAGAGCAGCTGTATAGCATTATATCCGTGCTCAGTGACCAACTCAGAGGGTATTTATATTCTGTCATGTAACACTGTATATACTCTGGTAGTAAGTCATTTTTATAGGTGTAACTAAATTATGTAACACTGTATATACTATGGTAGTAATCATTTGTCTAGGTCAGTGGTTCCCAAACATTTTCGAACCACTGCATCCTAGATTATCAGCATTTTTTCCACGGTACCCCTGGGCCCACAGTTTCTTATTGAGAAATTCAGAACAAATTAAATAAAATAATTGTGCTTCTATGTCACCTTTAGGTTCAGTTATGTAGTGGTTGATAGGGCTGTGCTTCTTTTTGTCCACATATTCTTTGATTGGCAGCCATTAGCACTGATTTTACCTATCACACTGAGTAAAATTATTTCATTTCGTACTGGACCACCACTCCGAGATACCCCCTGCATGTGCACTGAGGGACCCCAGGATGCCACGGCACACAGTTTGGGAACCACTGGCCTAGGTGTAACTATGTAACACTGTATATACTGCCAGAGGATAATGTACTGCTAATGTTCCCATAGCTCAGCGATTATGCTCATGCACAAAACATTGTGACTAGCACTACAGCGCATGCATTACACAGAGTGTATGCACAAAGGTGCTTCTACCAACGGGACAGACGGTATCAGAAATGGGGCGGGAAAGTGATGGGCGTTCCTGTGCACTGACTGGGAGGTGCACTTAAAAAATAAATAAAACTGCACATTATCTCTTAGTGTGACCTTGAGGAACGCCATCCTGGAACAACAGCTGGAGATGGATGAAACAGCAACAATGGATCAGGATGAACATCAGGTCAGTGAAAATGATAATGAGCCCATCATCTGCACACAGTATAGGCAGCCAGTCTATTTATCTCCAGGCGACCTATTTACCAATATTCCCAATAATGCACATGAGCTAGTGGTCACTATTGGAGAGGGATCCTTTGGAAGATGTTACACTGATATCACCACAGCTACATGTAACACACCTGTGCCAGGGGTAGTGTAGTGACCTGGTCAGCGTGAGGATATAGATATACAGGAGGTGGAAGTGGCCCGGTGTACAGCGACAGGCTATACCGCCACTTCTCTCATGGCTCTCATTGAATGGCTATAATAACTAATCTGTCCTCTCTCCCTCACCTTCTCTGTATACCTGTATTGCAGACTCATCCATCATCTGCAACACTTATTTAGAAGAGAGAGGCCCAGCCCACCCAAGAGCCCCAGCACTGATGCAGCACCCCTTAGTGCCATGCAGATGCAGGTAATTGTATGAGGAGTCATTTGGACACAAGTAACGTTGCAGTATTTACAGTATTAATAACTTCTAAAGAACGGATGGAGGTAACTGTGCTTAAAAATAGAGGTAAAAGAACTATATTCTATAGAAATAAGCATCACTTTTTGGTTATAATCACAACTTTTTTATGACTTGTAGATCATTCAGAGAGAGATAACTGACCTGAGCCAGGTGCTGCAAAGCAGGATAGAATACCTCCAGCAGGTCACCCTCATGAGTGAGGCAGAGGAAACATCCAGAAGAGAAGCAGAGGAGCTGAGAGAACAACTACAGGAGGAGAAAGCAGAGAAGGGAAGGCTGGCAGCACTAATATCAGATAACAGCAAGAAGGTGCAGGTTATGGAGGATGAGCTAACCATCGCTAAGGCAGCAACAAAAGGTCACAATAAGCTGCAAAAACAGTTTAACAAATTGGTGGCCAAGCTCAAGATAAAAGACCAGGACATAGAGGGGCTACAGCAGGAGATCACTGTGCTGAAGACACGGAATGATGGCATCGGTGCAGCGAAAACTGAATAAAATAATAACTGAATGATCAGGAGAGCCCGGAACAATGTATCTTAGGGAATAAACTCTTTAATCCTTTAAAAACAAAAATAAAACTTTTTTTTGGAAACTAAACTTATAAGTCTTCTAGTAACAACTTTTTTGAAAAATATATTTGGAACATGTTTGAATCACAATTATTAGTAAAAATTAAACTTATGAACAATTAGAAATAATTATAAAAACTTAGGGCCTGATTCAGACCCACTCACGAGCGCACAGCACTCGCAAGCGGGTCGATGGTCCCCGACTGTGCATGCACCGCCTCCGGCGTGCACATGCGCGAGACCCGTACTGCAACGGCAGCTCCGTCGCAACGAATCTAGCTACAAGATGGGGCGGCTGTCGATGTTGATTGACAGCTCGCCCCGTTTGTGGGCGGCCCTACTGACATCACTCATGATGTCAGTAGTGGACTTCCTGCTCTATTAGAGCAGGAAGTACACTCAGGCTTGCGAGAGCTGAGACCCTACCACAGGGTCTCCTCGCAAGCCCGATGGTTGTGATAATCACGATCATTGCCAGGCCGCTCGCAAAAGCTGTGGGTGGTCACCCACAGCTTAGCGAGTGGCCTGGAGGCCGAAAAAAAAATAAAATCCCCGCCCTGATTCAGAGCGAGTGCTCGCAAACAGCAAGCGGCTCTGAATCAGGCCCTTAGTTAGCTCAGTCTTACTGAGAACATTCTTGGCTGACATCAAGGCAGCTACCAAAGCAGGTGGGGTATGAGATGCCCACATGCACTCTACACATATGTACTCGCTATGCTATCGCTTACCACATTATACCACCATCACTATGCAAACTGGATACATCGCAACTATAGCTACATGAAACTGCAACTTGTGCACAGTATTTTTAAAATGTTATAGGAGTTTAAATCTAGCTGGGGTATGTTACACCCCGACCTAGTTCACAGAAGATTAATAGAAGGTTCCGTGTCAGTCACATGTCTCACTTTTATAGGACAGACCACTGTATACTTATGTGTTTATTCGAAATTAAATTACTTATTTTAAAAAATATGTGATGAACCTACATTTGGGATTTAGAGCCGCTGGGACACCTATGAGTCTTGTTTCTTTAGCACCCTTAGGTGAGAGGACATCAGGAAGCATGTTTCAATGTTTGTTCCTTGTGTGTCACCCCAAAGCTCTGCTGAATTGTGCACAGTTATTGTGTATTGTGCTTTGGTTCATATAAAAAAAATACATAACAATTGGCACATTAAATATAAGGTGAACAGGGGACACTACAGTGTGGTATAATGTGAACTAGGGGCACTACAATGTGGAATTATATGAACTGAATTCACTACAGAGTGGCATAATGTGAACAGGGGCACTACAATGTGCTATAATATGAATTGGATTCACTACAGAGTGGCATAATGTAAACTGGGCACTATCTTGTGGTTTAATGTGAATTGAAGGCACTACAGTGTGGCATGATGTGAACTGAGGCACTACAGTCTCGTATAATGTGAACTGGGTATAACAGTTTTATAAAACACTGCAATACATAAAGGAAAACATAACACTGCTTTATTACAAATTAAACATATCAGGCTTATATAAAATAGCAAACTATAATACATATTGCAAAACACACCATTAATTGCCTACATCTAGATACACATAGTCATGGCTAAGCAGTGCGTAATAGGAAATGAGAACTCCTAGCAGCAGTTGCCTAATGATTACAGAAACTTTCCTATTACAATGCAGTGTTGTCCCCAGAAAACTTTTCCAGCCGGGTGGCATCAAGAAGTAGCCAGGTGGGGGCCTTCGCAATAATAAAATGTTTTTTAAATCCTGTTGTTATAAAAATTTTACCTTGAAATAACAATTTATAAATTAATTCTCCTCTTCTTCTTACAGGCCTCAGATACAGGCCCCACTTGCTGGCACCAAATAATTTAGTTTTGATACAGGCTTCAGATATAGGCCCCTCTTGCAGGCTACACAGAATACATTTTTATACAGCCCTCAAATACTGTCCCCACTTACATGATACACAGAATATATTTTTATGCAGCCCTCTGATACATGCCCCACTTGCTAGCAACACAGAATATATTTTTTATACAGCTCCACAGATACAGGCCCCACTTGCTGGCTACACAGAATATATTTTTTATACAGCTCCACAGATACAGGCCCCACTTGCAGGCTACACAGAATATATTTTTATATAGCTCCACAGATACATGCCCCACTTGCTAGCAACACAGAATATATTTTTTATACAGCTCCACAGATACAGGCCCCACTTGCTGGCTTCACAGAATATATTTTTTATACAGCTTCACAGATACAGGCCCCACTTGCAGGCTACACAGAATATATTTTTTATACAGCCCTCAGATACAGGCCCCACTTGCTGGCTACACAGAATATATTTATTATACAGCCCTTAGATACTGTCCCCATTTGCTGGCTACACAGAATATATTTTTATACAGCCCTCAGATACAGGCCCCACTTGCTGGCTACACAGAATATATTTTTTATACAGCTCCACAGATACAGGCCCCACTTGCAGGCTACACAGAATATATTTTTATATAGCTCCACAGATACATGCCCCACTTGCTAGCAACACAGAATAAATTTTTATATACAGCTCCACAGATACAGGCCCCACTTGCTGGCTTCACAGAATATATTTTTTATACAGCTCCACAGATACAGGCCCCACTTGCAGGCTACACAGAATATATTTTTTATACAGCCCTCAGATACAGGCCCCACTTGCTGGCTACACAGAATATATTATTATACAGCCCTTAGATACTGTCCCCATTTGCTGGCTACACAGAATATATTTTTATACAGCCCTCAGATACAGGCCCCACTTGCTGGCTACACAGAATATATTTATTATTCAGCCCTTAGATACAGGCCCTACTCGCAGGCTATACAGAATATATTTATTATACAGCCACACAGATACAGACCTCACTTGCTGGCTACACAGAAAATATTTATTATACAGCTCCACAGATACAGGCCCCACTTGCTGGCTACACAAAATATATTTTTTTATACAGCTCCACAGATACAGGCCCCACTTGCTGGCTACACAGAATATATTTATTATACAGCCCTCAGATATAGGCCTCACTTGCTGGCTACACAGAATATACTTATTACAAAGCTCCACAGATACAGGCCCCACTTGCTGGCTATACAGAATATATTTTTTATACAGCCCTCAGATACAGGCCCCACTTGCTGGCTACATAGAATATATTTTTTATACAGCTCCACTATTACAGGCCCCCCTTGCTGGCTACACAGAATATATATTTTATATAGCTCCAGAGATACTGGCCCCACTTGCAGGCTCTCTTCAATGAGTTAAGGTGACTGTTCCCGCTTGAACAGTGCGCCCGTGCTTTTATACAGGCGAAGGGATTTTTGCCCTCCAGTCTGCACTGTGATGGAATATAATTTGTATATATCTGCCTGAATCATGCAGATCTCTCCACCTGCACCGCCTCCAGCTCTCCGTCCACTAGAGCAGCCGTCAGTATTATTATTATTGGCATTTATCCCTACCCAAGCTCTTGCGCATGCAGGGGGTTCTCAGTACACAGGAACCCCCCTGATGGAAAATTCCCACCCCCTACACTGGGCGCAGTAGGGGGTGGGTCTATGTGGTAAGCTCCAGTCCATATCCCAGCGAATCACAGCATTACATCGCAAGGGGTTAGGCGTAATGATGCGATGTTGCCATCCTTATTAGCAACCCAAAACAGCTGCTGCATCAAAATTTCAAGTATGTATACTTTTTAGCATGTAGGTGCTAGTGTGTATATACTGTATGAGTATGTGTCAGTGTAATTGTGTGTTATACAGTGAACATTCTAGCACCCTGCACTTCTCACAACCCATGCAATTCCTGTTTCCTGCCTGGGGTGATGCTGTCTGCTCTGGTGCTTCTAGCACACTCCTCTGAAGCAACAAACTGCTAAGATACAGACCAGTATATGCTAAAAGCACCACAGAGCCACACCCCAGGCAGGATAAATATATATATATTTATATATATATATATATATATATATATATAGCCAGCAGCTGGCTTTACACATAAAAGTGCAGTAAAAAAACCACTCCATACTTGAAAAAAGTATACACATCACTTAGGTACTTTATCAAAGTTTCTGCGCTTTATTGCACTTTTGTCAAGCAATACATTTTTGTATTACTTCTATGTGTAAAGTCAGCTGCTTGCTGACAGCTTCGGAGGGCACCCACCAAGTACTTTTATTTGGAAGCATTGAGTGCCGGATATACCTCTCTCTCTATCCACATATGTACATATATATCTATAAGTTCCTGTACCCACCTAAATGAACATACACACATTATATATATATATATATATATATATTTATATAGTTAGTTAATTAGGGGATGTGTTCTCCTCAGGAAAGCCATGAAATGCATTAGATATAAACACTCTAACAGGCCCATAAGGTTGTTTTAGACTACATTGCCATTGGCAAGATGCAATTCTCATTGCAATTTAGAAATTCATTCCAGGTTACAGCAGCATTACTTGATTGTTTCACACACAGGGCTCTATTTATTAACATTATTTTTGCTAAAATAAAGTGAAAAAGGGTGTTTTCACACCCTTTTCACATTATTTTACAGTCAACTAAAGTTACTACAGGGCAAATGGAGTAGAATTCGTAAAATTCTACTCCAAGCCCTAATTATCACTTATTTTTAGTAAGCAGATCGCATTTCCCATTATTGTAATGGGAAATGTGATCTGGCCAAAGTTACTAAAAATAAACTGTGAAAAAATACCGGGGAAAGCCCTGTGATAATAACGCTACCTGGTGGTGGCTTTATCCAGGGTATCCCCTGGTTACCGGACTCCTGCTCCGCTCTAACAGGCAGAGCAGAGCCCAGAGCCAACCCCAGTGATCAGCTGTGTGGTCTAAACAGATCACACGCTGATCACTGCTAATAAAAAAGAAAAAAATTTGTAAAAAAAAAAACTTACCTGAGTCCAGGGACCAGTGATCGTGGCTCTGGGTGATGTCCTCCCTCCGGTCAGCTAGTCTCCCAGCCTGCACAGGGGCCCGGTCGTCACCTGACCGAGGGCATGATTCAGACTTGGGAATAGAGTGAGATATCTCTCTCAACTGATCAGCTTGGTAATACCATTCTGCACTGCAGTTGGGAAGATTTGAAATGTGCAGAGAGATTTACATTTGGGAGGAGTATTTACAAACTGACATCTAAATTGTAGAGTAATAATAAAGCTCTGCTGGATTTGTGGTCTACATGCAAAAGCAGCCTGTATTTACCCTACATGTAAAAAAATGTATGTATTTACACCCCTTGCATTGCAATATGGTTTGTTGAGGTTCACAGTTGAAAGAGATATCTCACTCTGGCCCTGATTCAGAGCCGGACGCTCTTTCAGAGCGTTCGCTCTGAATCAGGGCGGCATTTTTTTTTATAGAGCTGGCCTCCTGGTCACTTGCTAAGCTGTGGGTGACCACCCACAGCTTTTGAAGAGCGGCCAGGTGATGGTCGCAATGGTCGCGACCATCACGACCATCGGGCTTGCGGTGAGACCCTTGTTGTAGGGTCTCGTCCATCGCATGCCCCAGTGGACATCCTGCTCTAATAGAGCAGGAAGTTCACCTATTGACATCACTAGTCTCCGTTTGTCCAGCCACCCTCCCTTCCTGCCTCGCAAGCCCCAGTGGACATCCTGCTCTAATAGAGCAGGAAGTCCACCTACTGACATCACTAGCCTCCGTTTGTCCAGCCACCCCCCCTTCCCGCCTCCAAAATGGGGTGAGCTGTCAATCACAATCGATCAGCCGCCCCGTTTTGGTGAGAGACCCGTAGCGAAGGAGCGCCCATCGCTGGCCGGGTCTCGCTCATGCACACGCCGGAGGGGGCGCATGTGCATGGAGTAAACATCGAACCCGCTTGCGAGCGCATAGCGCTTGTGAGTGGGTCTGAATCAGCCCCTCTATTCCCAAGTCTGAATCAGGCCCTGAGTCCCAGTGCAGTATGGGATGTTAGCTTACCGGAGCCATGGAGGACATCACCGAAGCACCGATGACTGCAGGTAAGTGTAATTAAGAAAGGGGGGGTCGCGGGGGGGGCATGATCACTGGAGCGGGGCTTAGCAATGGTCGGTCGGTGCATGCGTCGGCACTTGTCACTGTATTTTTTGCGAAAATACCGTGATATATGTGCGAAGGGGATTCACAAGGACAGAGCTTTATCGCAAGCTCTGTCCCTGCAAGGGATTTGTAGCAAATCCCTGTGATATTGCCTGAATTCGCAATGCGAATTCAGTCGGTAATATCACACTACAATTTGCATTATAAATGCAGATTGTAGTAAATAGAGCCCATAGTCAAAGCAATAATCAGACACCTACAAAAATCAGTGGTATTGCTGTATTGAGGACTACAATCCTTACTTAGTATTGTGAATTGTAATTAGAGTGAATCGTTGTTATGAACGAATGTAGTTCAAAGACCAGCAGAGATTGTACTTGGTTTTGGAACATTGATTACTAACTTTGACTTGATTTTGAACGTCCTTCAACACACAACTTCATCACTTCCCACTTTCTTTTTTGTTTGTGTGTGAACATATTGATATACGGTAAGCTCACATCCAGATGTTCTAAATCACATAATTACTACATCATTACTATGATTACAGGCGTAGCATTGTGTTGTTGATTATACACATCATTACTATGATGATTACAGGCGTAGCATTGTGTTGTTGATTATACACATCATTACTATGATTACAGGCATAGCGTTGTGTTGTTGATTATATACATCATTACTATGATTACAGGCGTAGCATTGTGTTGTTGATTATACACATCATTACTATGATTACAGGCGTAGCATTGTGTTGTTGATTATACACAGCATTACTATGATTACAGGCGTAGCGTTGTATTGTTGATTATACACATCATTACTATGATTACAGGCGTAGCATTGTGTTGTTGATTATACACAGCATTACTATGATTACAGGCGTAGCATTGTGTTGTTGATTATACACAGCATTACTATGATTACAGGCGTAGCATTGTGTTGTTGATTATACACATCATTACTATGATTACAGGCGTAGCGTTGTGTTGTTGATTATACACATCACTACTATGATTACAGGCGTAGCGTTGTATTGTTGATTACACACATCATTACTATGATTACAGGCGTAGCGTTGTATTGTTGACTATACACATCATTACTGTGATTACAGGCGTAGCGTTGTGTTGTTCATTATACACATCATTACTATGATTACAGGTGTAGCGTTGTGTTGTTGATTATACATATCATTACTATCATTACAGGCATAGCGTTGTATTGTTGATTATACACATCATTACTATGATTACAGGCGTAGCATTGTGTTGTTGATTATACACATCATTACTATGATTACAGGCGTAGCATTGTGTTGATTATACACATCATTACTATGATTAAAGGCGTAGCGTATTGTTGATTATACACATCATTACTATGATTACAGGTGTAGCGTTGTATTGTTGATTATATACATCATTACTATGATTATAGGCGTAGTGTTGTGTGGTTGATTATATACATCATTACTATGATTATAGGCGTAGTGTTGTGTTGTTGATTATACTCATCATACTATGATTACAGGTGTAGTGTTGTGTTAACTTTTCTATATATACTATTAGAGGCTGGACAGCTCGCTAACCACATCTGCAGCCAATTACTTTATGGATCTTAAGCTACTGTGGATTGTGTGCGACAATCTACTCTCAATTACTGCCAGAAACTGGGTATGCCTTTGGGGGATGTGGACATGACACTAATTTTGTGCACAGATTTGGGGAGGTAAGCATACAGTATGGGGGAAGTGAGCCAAGCAGTAATCATGCACACAGACCCACTCATTCCTTAGGCTGAACCCTGTTATATTGTATATGCCAGAAAGCCCCCTACATTAATGAAATTATAGTAAGCTTTATACATACTGTAGTCCATGACTAAAGGCCCCCATACATCAGCAATCTAAAAACCACAATTGAACAATTTGAAGATTTATTTCCCGATCCGCGGAAGACACTGCCAAGGACGACGGCAGCTGAACAGTGTCTAACACTCACGGGGTGTCTACATATAGGTAAGATTATTGTTGCTTACATTTTGTATATACTGTCTGAAGATGAGGAATTAAACCTTGAAACGTTGCAGACACTTTTGGACTAAGGGCCTGCGGCAGCAAGGAACGCAATGCAGCGTTCTCACACAGCTGGCTGATGTTTGTACTCTGCGCATGCATTTGGCACCGTTTCCACTATCAATACCCAGTAGGATGACTATGACATTCTGCTAGTCAAAATGGGTGGGTAGAATCCCTGTAATTTGTTACCGATTTATACTATGCAACATTGAGTTGGCGTGTTACAGCATAGCTACAATAGCAGCAGCTTATCTTTATGTTAACTCCAACATACATGAGAGTAATCTCTACAACAGCGATGTCTTCAGAGTGTCCGGTTATAAGGACAACTGTATGAATATATTTGTAATTGATATATGTTTGCACTGAAATATAAAGGGATTTCTATAATAAATTCCCTATAACAGCGATGCTCTCCAGATTGACTGGTTATAAGGACACATGTGGAAAAGCCTATGACCAATATATGTCCACGTATTAATCACAGTACATGATCCGATAATTTTAGAATTATTACAATTACTGTAGGGGAGTGGTTCTTTAGGACATTAAGACCACTAACCCAAGTTGCTATTTTCTACTTAAGCAAGTGACACAGAGTCTGAGAATATCACCCATATTTGGACTTCAAGAATTTAAATACGGTCGCACAGCAAGGGTTCTCCTTTTTATTATCACTAATTTCTATCATTTTCACTTTTTCATATAATTATTTTTCTCTATTTTTTAACCTCTATTTCGCTGGTCATGTCCCATGTGAGGGCATTTTAATGTATAATTAATAAAGATTTGTTTTTTATTTTCTTATTACTTTTTGTCGTGCGCCATACCATAGACATTCCTTTCTTCTCCCCTCCTTTGTGAGGTTAGGATGGTATACTTTAAGAAATGCTTCAGGTTAGTTAATTCTGGCAGATTTTTATTTTTGCATACAATATATGCCAATATCGGTCATCCATGTATTCAAAAAGATAAAGGGCAGGATGTACTAAAGGCAAACATGCGGTAAAACCCCCGGAAATGCAGTTTTCGGGGGTTTTACAGCATTTCCCAAATGTACTAAGCATTCCGGTGCTTCATCTTGATGGGGTTACCCAATAGAAGCCTATGGGCTTCTTATCGGTACACTTCCCCTTGGGAGGGATCCCTCCCATCACCCCCCGCGGCCAGCAGCCTTCTGGGCATGCGCATAAGGATGCCAGAGGGACTTCTGGGTGTTACACCCGGAAATCCATCTGTCCAGAACCATCGCAAAGGACAGCTCTTATTGGGAGAGCTGTCCTTTGCGATATTCTTGGTACATACCAAAGTAATGAACCGTGGTATGTACCCAAAGATAGTGGGATGTACAGTACCACATTGCGAATGCAATGCTTAGTACATCCCGCCCAAAGTTTTAGTAGTTCAATACATCCATGCATATATTTTTTGATGTTAAAGGATATTATAAAATGATAAAAACACAAATGCCTCCTTATAAATTACAACCCACTGAAACTTGCTATGTGAATGCATGTTTACTTAAAAGTTTTATTTTAAAAATAACACAGTGTGAATATGTCAGCTACCAGTGTCAACAACACGAAGTGCTAGAGCTTTTGGCTGCCAAGGCTGTCATTACTTTCCATCTTATTACTGCTAATAGATGTTATCACTGTGTTGCCTTTTCCTATATAAAGAGTCACTCAAGGCAGGTTGTATTCATGGTAAATTCTTTTTACTGGCACAAAATATATTTTTTTCTATAATGCTTTCACTTATTTCAATAAAAAGGAAATATAATACAATTTATTTCTTGTTCTAATATTGCTCCAGTATGTTGGATAGTGCCTTGTTGAACCCTGAAGGTGTCAAGGTTGATCTAAAACACTAGTTGGTGAAAGGCAGCTTTTTAGTAGGATTCCAAGAGTGTTAAATAGTAGTTCAAAAATAATTTATCTTCAAGTAAACAAGGAGAACCATGATAATCATAATAGAAAAATACATTTATTTGTTACATTACTTTTGTTTCAGCTCATTAACTTCTTAGTTTTTCACTGCATTGTTAACAAAGGGAAACATGGTCAATTCAGAGGTAGACTCTAATGCAACGCAACTACATCTTATGGTAAAGCTGCGGCAGATGGGATTCATACAGAGACGCCCACTGGTTACGGTGCTTATTCACCACTTTGCATATTAAGACGCACCATTCACCGGACTATCAAACATTGCACAAGCGCTATGGAGGCACAGAAGGTCTGTGTAAACATAGGCACTGGAAACGGTGTAACTGCGGCTAGAGGTGCAGTATCTGACCGTGACAAGCCCACGTCACTTTAGCCAACCCTCTGGGGTATATATATATATATACATATATATATATATATATATGTATATATATACACACACACAATATATAAATATATGTATATATATATTTGTAAAAAGGTGGTATACGGCACTGAGTCCTTTAGTCAAGTCAGTAAATGATGATTCTCATCAATTGTAGCACTCCCCAAGCATTAAGGGTGGCATCTCTTTGTCCCATCAACTGTTGTTCCGACAGCGTTAAAATCCTAAAAAACACAAGGTTGAAAAAGAGCGCCTCCTAGTGCAGTATCATAAAACAGGTTATCCTTCACCAGGTATAATCACCCTCTGTGTAGTGGAGGTGTACATTCTGAATTGGAATTCACCACTTATTTAATAGCATGAACAACCAATTAGGTCCTCAGTTTCCACTCTCTTAATCCAACTAGGTATCTTACATCATATGTCACCAACCATGGTACAAATGCATTAGAGAGAAAAAAGGAAAAACCATAGTGTACTAGTACACAAACAAATTTATTTAAACACTCAGGACAAAACAAAATGCCTGTACATCATAAAAGCTTATCTGTAGATATGCATCACCGCATCTCCCACTGGTAGAGGATATCACCTGTCACAGCATATATCACCTCAATGCGTTTCGTCCTTTCAAATTTATCTGGACTTCATAAGGAGGATTACTAATAGTCATGTCAGTAGTCTATAAATATAGTGAGGTGCCTAAATATTGGGACATTGACATAATTTCATATTTTGGCCTCTATTCACCACCACAATGGCTTTGAAATGAAACAAACAAGATGTGCTTTAACTGCAGACTTTCAGATTTAATTTGAGGGTAATTACATCCAAATCAGGTGAACGGTGTAGGAATTACAACGGTTTCTATATGTGCCTCCCACATTTTAAGGGGCCAAAAGTAATGGGACAAACTAAACAATCCTAAATCTAACTTTCGCTTTTTAATACTTTGTTGCAAATCCTTTGCAGGCAATTACAGCCTGAAGTCTGGAACGCATAGACATCACCAGACGCTGGGTTTCATCCCTGGTGATGCTCTGCCAGGCCTCTACTGCAAATGTCTTCAGTTCCTGCTTGTTCTTGGGGCATTTTCCCTTCAGTTAAGTGAAATGCATGCTCAATCGGATTCAGGTCAGGTGATTGACTTGGCCATTGCATAACATTCCACTTTTTAGCCTTAAAAAACTCTTTGGTTGCTTTTGCAGTATGCTTCGGGTCATTATCCATCTGCACTGTGAAGCACCGTCGAATGAGTTCTGAAGCATTTGACTGAATATGAGCATATAATATTGCCTGAAACACTTCAGAATTCATTCTGCTGCTTTTGTCAGCAGTCACATCATCAATAAATACAAGGGAACCAGTTCCATTGGCAGCCATACATGCCCACGCCATGACACTACCACCACCATGCTTCACTAATGAGGTGGTATGTTTTGGATCATGAGCAGTTCCTTTCCTTCTCCATACTCTTCTCTTCCCATCACTCTGGTACAAGTTGATCTTTGTCTCATCTATCCATATGATGTTGTTCCAGAACTGTAATGGATTTTTTAGATGTTGTTTGGCAAACTCTAATCTGGTCTTCCTGTTTTTGAGGCTCACCAATGGTTTACATCTTGTGGTGAACCCTCTATATTCACTCTTGTGAAGTCTTCTCTTGATTGTTGACTTTGACACATATAGACCTACCTCCTGGAGAGTGTTCTTAATTTGGCCCACATGTTGTGAAGAGGTTTTTCTTCACCAGGGAAATAATTCTTCTGTCATCCACCACAGTTGTTTTCCGTGGTCTTCCGGGTCTTTTGGTGTTGCTGAGCTCTCCGGTGCATTCTTTCTTTTTAAGAATGTTCCAAACAGTTGATTTGGCCACACCTAATGTTTTTGCTATCTCTCTGATGGGTTTGTTTAGATTGTTCAGCCTAATGATGGCTTGCTTCACTGATAGTGACAGCTCTTTGGATCTCATATTGAGAGTCAACAGCAACTGATTCCAAATGCAAATGTCACACCTAGAATCAACTCCAGACCTTTTACCTGCTTAATTGATAATGAAATAATGAGGGAATAGCCCACACCTGTCAATGAAATACCTGTTAAGGAGTTGATAGTGCCATTAGTTTTGGCCCCTTAAAAAGTGGGAGGCACATATAGAAACCGTTGTAATTCCTTCACTGTTCACCTGATTTGGATGTAATTACCCTCAAATTAAATCTGAAAGTGTGTACTTAAAGCACATCTTGTTTATTTCATTTCAAAGCTATTGTGGTGGTGAATAGAGGCCAAAATATGAAAATTCTGTCAATGTCCCAATATTTATGCACCTGACTGTACCTTAAACAATTAGCCCAATTGATAGGCGTGGGTACCGCCAAAACTATCCATGGATTGCGTTCCAAAGACCCGGAAGTAACCCGGAAATGCATTCCTAATACCGAAAATGGTATTCGGATTCCACTTATCATAATTTCCCTGCTGGCGTCTATGGCCCCAAAGATGCATGTCTGCCATTCACAGTGCACTAGCGCACTGGATAAGCTGAACTGGTCACATTGTCGTCAGCTCCAGTTGCTGCGTGTTGCTCAGGCGGGGTTAGTGCATTACTAACGGCAGCCATTTTGTTGAAATATTCCCTCTAGTGTTTAATAATCATCATTTTCCCATAGATTTCTCATTATGAGAACCACATATAACTCCAATTAATATATGTATTCTCAATAATGCAATTATATGGGCGTTTATAGGGTATCAATCCAACATAATTCATGTCTAAAGTGCTTCAGTATGGGTTAAAAGTCATATCTGGCATATAATAAATTCAACAGTTTAAAATAAGTTACAATGGTAATAACAACAATTAATATAAAACAAATAATATAAAAGATGAAATTTACATCAAAATGGATAGGCAATATTACATTTAGATAGGCAATTTTAAAAAATGTAAAAATATATATATTTACTAAAAAATTATTTGTATAAAACTTACTATAATACCTACTATAAGAACTATTCTAAAAATGGAGCAATTTCATAATTATCATTTAATCCATTGGGAACTAAAGTGTTCAGTGCATATATCCAAAAGACAATTTTTGACAACGTTTTGACAATCTATTATCTAAGGCCCTGATTCAGAGCCGGACGCTCTGACCTGAGCGCTCGCTCTGAATCAGGGCCCACCTCCATAATTATGGAGCGTCCTCCTGGACGCTCGTATAGCTGTGGGTCACCACCCACAGCCTATACGAGCGTGCAGGTTGATGGTCGCGATGGTCTTGACCATCGCGACCATCGCCACTGCGAGCCGGAGCCTGCGGTTGAGTTTCTCAACCGCAAGGCCCGGAGTGATTTTGGCTCTATCAGAGCCAAAATCACTCCCACTGACATCACTAGTGATGTCAGTGGGGCCGGCTTCTGACGGTAGGCGTTCCCTTGGGAACGCCCCCGTCTGGGAGGCACGCCCCCGTCACGCCCACCAAAGGGGGCGTGCTGTCAATCAACATCGACAGTACGCCCCCTTTGATCAGACACAACGAGCAAAGGAAAGTCCTTCGCTCGTCGTGTCTCGCGCATGCGCACGACGGAGCTCCCTCCGTCGTTCGCATGCGCAGTGCACACCATCGACCCACTTGCGAGCGGACAGCCGGTTGCGAGTGGGTCTGAATGAGGCCCTAAATCACCTCTTCGCTCCCCAATTTTCACATGTTCTATAGCTTTAAATTTAATACCATCTAAATATCAAAGTTATGAAACAGTTTGATATGTTTGGGAACGCTATGATTATCCTGTTTATTCATAATACTACGCACATGCTCTTGTATCCTAATTTTTAATGGACGTTTCGTTTTGCCGATATATTTCAACATACAGAGACATTCTAAAACGTAAATCACCCATGTGATTATACAATTCATATATTCTTTTATCGGAAAGCTTTTAGAATCATCAAAATTCATAAATGACCTAGTTCTTGGATGCATATACCTGCATATATTGCAATGGCCACATTTAAAAAGCCTTTTCTTTGATTATCCCATGGGTTCACATTTTTGTATATATATATATATATATATATATATACATACATACATACATACATAAGTCCAGTATAGCCCGCACTCACTGCAGCAAACGTCAACCCAGAGGGGTGCACCTCAATGTAACCACAAGCAGCATCCAGGGTCCATACATATGTAGAAAAAAGAAGTAGCGAGGGCACTCACCATTATTTGCATAATAAAATCCTGCCATAAGTGACACTTTCCTTATGGCTTGATTAACATATGGCTATGGATGCACCTTGACAAAGGTCTCATATGGGCACCGAAACGTCGGACTATACAGCTATATGATACTGGTGGCATGTGAATAAACAGGATTTTATTGTGCAAATAATGGTGAGTGCCCTCGCTACTTCTTTTTACTATATACATATATATATATATATATATATATATATATATATCCAAATAGAATGAAGACACTACTCCTTAACTCCAATGTCACTTGCAATGTTCAATAAAAAAAACACCATTGCTGTACATATTTCAGCCATCAAGGTAATATTCATCATAATACTCAGGCTTGTCTGTCAACTTCAGTCCAAACAGGGCCGTTCAAGACTTGCAACAATGTCACCAACACCACAGCATGGCTCACAGATATGGCTCACCTTCCCCCCACCCGGAATGGACTTTTAAAGCTTACCTCTAATGGAAAAGTTCATCGGGTCTAGTGTGCGTCCCATGGCACTGCGCATGCTCGCCCCAGCCTGCAGCCCCAATGTCTCCGTCATCTTGCGAGACTATGCACGCACTGAGCTGTCACCAGCTCAGCCCGATCACATGTCTCCACACCTATTTCCGGGAATCTAATAGTTGGGGATGCATTCCACCCGGCTTCATAGCAACCACTAGGTACCATAGCAACAATACCTCTACACTAACCGAAATTATCAAATTATCCTTAAGTATATCTTCTCATATATAATCCCTTCCGGTGAAGGATTGGGGAGCCAAACTGTGAGACAAAACCCCACTTGTAGAAATCTCAGAATAAAGGTAATTACACAATAAAAATAGAAAATAAACCAAAATAATGAAACCATAAATATTAGACATACATAAACCACATCAATAATACTATTATTAAAAACACATACAAATGCAACCTTATATATATATATATATATATAAATATATAAAAAAAATTATGTAGATACTATAATGAACAATATAGTGCAATAACGTGGCAGTAGGCTTTGTGACACTCCTCAAATCATAATTGAGTGTCAGCTTCTTAAAATAATTATAAGTGGGGACTTTAATAGTACAGATATAAATGGTGAACTAAGAAGCGCCTACTAGTGTCTAAAGAAAAATAACAGTGACGCTAGTAGCTGATGATAAAACCACTACTTATCTGGTAAAAATGTTCTTCGGTCATGTGACCACAATTAGAATCATAATATGAAATAAATAAAGAGAGAAATGCAACCAGGGGCGTTTTAAGACAGGAGGGGGCCCATGTGCAGCCTCTGTTTGGGCCCCCTCCTCTCTGTAGTTCACTTTTAGCGCTGTAGATTCTGGCTTCATGCCAGAATCTACTGGGCATGAGCAGGTCTCTGGGCATGCGCCGTCATTTTCCCAGTGAGTGTTTGCAGCTCTGCAGCGCCAGTTCGGCACTGCAGAGCAGCACTTCAGGATCTGCTGAGGGGAAAGTATAATGTTAACTATGGGTGCAGGGTGTGCGGTGTGGGCCCCCCTGGACCTAGGGGCCCGTGTGCACTGCACACCTTGCACTCATTATAAAGACACCTATTAATGCAACATAATGTGTACCATTTTAACACTGCAAATTTCTTCATAAAACTGAATAGCAAATAAACCTTTCTAGGGAACATGCACGTTTAATTTAAATCCACATACCAGGGTCATAAAAGGTTTAAAAGACAAATTTTAATACAGTGAAAGGCAATGTTAAAAATAAAAACACACATACAAGAAATAAAAATAAGAAAGCTTATCTGCCATTAGGAGTTAGGTTACAGTATTCCCATACATTATATATATATATATATATATATATATATATATATATATATATATATATGTATATATATATATATATATATATATATGTATATATATACACACACACACACACACACACACACATACATATAAACATAGAAAATAGAATAATGATAAAATAATAAAATAAAAATAATTTATATCTCAATTTGTTTTTCAATTTTATATACTGGTTTTACTTTTGAACAGTGGTTCTGGTACTAATTACTTGTTTAAGTAACATTTTCTCTGCAATCAATTATTCAATTAACTATTGAGCCTATATATTCCTACCCATTCTGACAACCCTCATTCATTCAATGCTGCCTCAGGAAGCGGCCAAGTGTCGTGAAAAGCTTTGCAGTTTTAATATAGAATTTCATTTTTCTTTAATGTTTTATTTTTATGCCTAATTTTTAACTTGTGATACTGTGTTTTTAAATTATATTAACTTATTTGTAATTTTAATTATTCCTCTATCCATTGATGTCTACAATAGTGAAAATTATTTTGTTACTTTAAATTTAATTAATCCATGACAATAGTGAATTGTACTATGATGCCATTAATACAACCAATAAAATATTTGATTATCAATTATTTGTTGGGTCATCCCTTATTTGCCAATTGCAGCCCATATTTCATGTTTGGGTAAGAGGGTGTTTGACAACATACTGTATGTCTTGCTGACACTACCTTTAACAGTCCTATATTGCTTGGCTCCCATTTATGGAGAGTAAGGTACTAGTTTTACATAGTGGAAGTGACACAACAAAGTTTTGATCTATAAAGTAACCTTCTCAGTACCGGAGTTACTCTCCTGTTTTCAATTCTATTTCCTTTGGATTAAGTTGGGAAACCCACTAGTTCTTATTAGGTCACAAAGATTGGGGACCTGTTGGCCCCTACCCTAAATTCATTTTTACATTGTACTCAGTCAGATATTTACCATCACATATTTGGGAATTGGTATGAAATACCGTCGGACGCATGGCCGGCGGTTCGATTCCCGTCAGCGGCAGCCCGACAGAAGCAGAGTGCGACGCAGCGGAAGCCCGACAGCACTGGAAATCCCGATCGTGGATAGATAAGTATCCACTAACCTAACCCCCCTAACCCTAACCCTCCTTAGGGGTGCCTAACCCTAACTTCCCCCCCAAGTGCCTAACCCTAATCCCCCTTCTAAGTGCCTAACCCTAACCACCCCCTTCCCCGCTGCCTAAACCTAAGTCCCCCGGGGGGATGCCTAACCCTAAGTTCCCCCATGGGGGTGCCTAACCCTAACCCTCCCTCCCCCTAGCCTAACCCTAACCCTCCCGGGGGGATGCCTAACCCTAAGTCCCCCCCGGGAACCCTAAACCTAACCCTCCCCCCCCGCGGCTGTCCGCTCACGCCGCCCGGCATCACTACGATCGTGATGCCGGGCGCCGGTCTCCCCCGGCGTCGGGGAAATGCGGGCATCTACATCTAGACGCCCGGCATTTCACCCTTGCCGGGATAAGACAGTCGGGAAGGCGGCTGCCGGTATTTAGGCAGTCGGCTTCCCGATTTCCTCCCCATATTTGTTGGTAAAGGATTTCTCTAATAAGTAATCTCACAAATGCATGAATGACCTGGTCTGGTGAAATTTCAGTCTCCTTATAATTGGAGACTTCAGAATGATTATACTCTGCTGAAACGAATAGAGAAATGTTATTTTTTTTTTTTTAATTATTTAAATGAAACACACCCAATGTCAGTGCAAATTGATGAGCTCACAAAGCTATTTTAACAGGGCATTTCCTATAATTATTATTTCAGCTTAAAAAAGGATTGCATAAAACCCTGAAAAACAAATTATAATTCAGTTATTAGAGCAACTCAAACAGTTTACCACATAAGCACGCACAAAAGCTTCTTATACGTATCTCTTAGAAACAAGCTTAAAGTGCTGCCTTGTTATCGGATTTAATTAACACTACACTTCAAAGGAAACCGTATTGATACATTCTTAGCAAACAAATTAAGATCACAAAGAATCAAACAAAACATTCCTCCTTTATGAGACCAAACAAACTCCTACTGTCATCTAGAGATGTGTCTTTATACACTGTGATTTTTGTCGCACCAAACAGCTCCTCTTGGTGCATCAGGTCCCTGACGACTTAGCTGTGCAAAGTGTCTTTCTCACTAATTATTCACATAAATAAAACTGAGAGAGACAAAACTACTTTGGTAGAAACACTGATCAATTTGATGTGCGACTTGTATATCTCTGTGTAAATGAGTCTGAATCTGTATACGCAGTGCTCTGATAAAGCGGCCGTAGCCTTTTCTCATGCCAAATTCCGTTGTGATTCATCTGCGACTTAGTACATGTTTAAATCTAACTCCTGTGCAGTCAAAGTTCCAGCATCTCTAGTAGAGATGAGTGGTTTGGTTTTGGCTCGGATCTTCCCTCCAAGTGCGGATCTCAGAATGAGGCAAAATCTCATCTTGCACAGACACCTGTTCCGAGATGTCCAAGAAAGATGGTGTTTTGTCTCGTTCTAAGATCTGAACTTGGCAGGAAAATCTGAAACAAAAACGGGCCGCTCTTCTCTGGTCTCTAGTACACTGAGCTGTGTTTAGCTGCGTCTGCGAATAAGATGCAAAATTAAAAGAAAGACAGTACGTTCTCAAAACGGCTCAGACAATAGATGCTGAGTGTATGAGGACACATCTGTATATAGCAATAAGGATGAATACCAAACAATAATACCAGAAGAGCTCTAGATAAAATATCTTCTAAAATTATAAAAGCCTCCCATGAATTTCAAATGGAAATACTATAGGCCTGATTGTGAGTCAGATACAAGTGGGATTTCAGATCTTGTGGATTTCAGCATACGCCAAAGTAAGAAATCAGCGACTGTGCATGTGCCGGATCAGGCATACTGTACATACACAGACACCTAGGGGTATATTTACTAAAATGATAGTTTTTAGAATTCAGATTCTACTTAACATTTATCTAGCACCTTCTAGACGATAATAGCTAGAATCTGATTGGTTGCTATGGGCAACATCTCCACTTTAGTAAATATACCCCTAGTGTGTATGGATTGATCCATCCATCAACAGACCAACCCTTTTAAGTGAAATATGTGTTTCTGGGTGGTAAATGGACAGTGATTATGCAATCGTTCGGAACTGTTCCATTTTATCATCATCTCTTGTTTTAGGGATGCTGTAGGTGTGTAAGCTGGCTATCGTGCTCAATCATAGCATGTGGATAAAAATTGAACAACTATTTAGAATGGATATTTTACTCCAAGTATGGGTTGGATGCTACTGATGATGTTTGCGGCTGCAAATATAAAAAGAAATGGGTGGGATAGACTTCCATATGCAGACACATGGGCTTATTCTTGCATTAGCATAAGGAAGTAAGTACTGTAGCCTGCCATGAGCGTACAGAATAGTGAATCAATATGTCCTTAATCAATCATTGGAATAAGCCAAAGCTGCATACAGCTATTAATATTAGATAAATTCATCTGAGCCAGAGACCTTAAATTCTAATAAGTACTTTCTGCCACTTCTCCACCACCCTGCCCCGCAGCTGAATGTACAGTAAGTTGGGGGAGACATACAGTAAATACATGAGTGAGGGGCTCTAGGCAGAATGATGCTTCTTCCTACAATTTCTATATCTATTTCAATATATATTGTTATAAAAATCTGTGTGCAGCACAGTGGCACAGTGATTAGCAATGTTATCTCATTGTGTGTTTGGGCATGTGGCGAGGGACTATACTGTAGATTGCAAGCTTCACTGGTGCAGCGATGACTAATGTAAATGACTAAATATTCTACAGTATGTAAAGTAATGTTTAAAATATGTACCCTGTTTAAAACGGTTAAATCAGTGGTTCCCAAACTGTGTGCCGCGGCACCCTGGGGTGTCTCGGGACACTTGCAGGGGTGCCTCAGGTTGGTGGTCCAGTATCAAATCATATTATTTATGGCAATGTAATGTAAATATGTGGACAAACAGAAGCGCAAACCTGTCACCCACTACATACATGAACCCAAGGATGACAGGTAAGCACAACTTACTTCACTTTCCTACTTCACTACATTCTTTTCTGAATTTCTCAATAACCAACTTTTGACTTAGGGGTGCAGTGAAAATAATTCTCATGCACTAGGGCGCCGCAATTCCAAAAAGTTTGGGAACCACTGGGTTAAATAATAAATCAGTAAATGGGATACTAAGAGGCAGGGCCTGATTAAAGACCACGTGGGCCTGGGGCCAAAAATGTTCAAGGGCCTATACTGAGAAGCAGAGGAGCTATAATCAGTGCTGCCGGGTGTGACCAGAGCCAAGTGCATGTGTACACCCCATACACTATCAGCCCCACTGTCTTTCTAAATACATAAAATTAAAAAAAGGAAAAATTAATAATTCTGTAGCTACATCCACATCATTGTAATTCTGACCCTGATCATTTTGTAGAGAACTGTAAGGTATCAACTGTATATGCTGATATGGCATCTCACAATGTACAGTAAGGAATGCCTACTTTAACCTAAATGTTATATGTAAAAATAATGATAGATACAAAGACAACTGTATCTGTTAAAATATCAACAGATCTTGTAGTGTAAGCTTATTTCAACCTAAATGCTAGAGAGATAGATTATAAATAAATAACAATGGCAAAATGCATTGAGAATGTGAATTCTCACCTCAGTATACAGACCATGTGACTTGCTTACATCATAAACAACAGTTGTTAGGTCACTCAGCTTTTTTAAAAAGGTCACCATTTTGTAGAGAACTGTCATTTATCAAGTATGTCTGCTGATATATTACATGTCAGAATATAAAGTATGCAAATTTTCCCAAAATTGTTATCTAAAACTAATGATAGATGGGTAGCATTGATGAAATTCAAGTAGGATATGATTTATAACCTCAATATTCTGATCATGTGAATTGTTTTAGAACAGTTAGTTATCAACTGTATCCGTTAATATGCCAACTGACTGTTGTGAGGTTCTGAATTTGTTGTGGAACCGGGGTGGTGATAGGAGCAGACACAGAAGTAGACAAATAAAAAAGTGGGTTTTTTAATAAGCGACTTAGAAGACATGGGAATGGCAAATGAAAAGTCCAGGTATAGCACTAAAGTGCACTTGATAACTGTAGTGGGGGTTAATGGGAAAATGTCCAGATAGTGACAGGCAGGAACAGTCCAGTAAACAAGTATGGTGAGCTGAAACAGAATGCAGGTATGATGAGCTGTAACTGAATGCAGGAATGATGAGCTGTAATGAATGCAGGTATGGTGAACAGTGACAAATGCAGGCTGAGGTAATTCAGTCCAGCTGGGAGTGAAGGGAGGCAAGGTGCAGGGAACAGCAGGTTCAGGTACTCAAGCAGGTGAAAGGTATGTGGAGGGTGCAGGGTAAATCCAGCAGGTTGCAGCAGGCAAGGTTCAGGCTAGTAGCATAACAGACAGGCAGGCAGGTAAGGCACAGGTACTCTCTCTCAGCCGGAGCTGGGAAACACGTTCCACTGGCAAAGGAAGGAAGGCTCTGGACCTTCCTAAATACTGAGTGCCGCGCCGTGACTAGCTGGAATGAGCACATGACTCACCAGGATTTGACAGCCGGAATCACATGGCCACAGGCAATATGCCGGTGCCCATGCCAACGGAACGGAAACACTGCCAGACCTCACCAGGCCTACTGACAATGTGCCTGCACAAAGCCACGTGCAGCCAATGTCCCTCACAAAACACCAGCACGCTGCCAGAGACCCCCTGCCATAATGACCTCACAGGTAATACCCGGTGACTACCATGCCGAGAAACCCTGGTCGTGACAACTGTCTAGCGTAAACATATTTTTTCAACCTAAATGATACCTGTAGATACAGTAGATAAATAATAAATAATGGCAGAATGCATGCAGAAAGTATTTTTTAATCTCAGTTTACTGACCATGTGACTTGTTACATCATAAACAGCATTTGTGATGCTTAATATATAACATTTAGGTAAATAGTAATACATTTTATTGTGAGATGTCAAATCAGCATATACAGTTGATAATTGACAGTTCTCTACAAAATGGTGACCTTTCTACCACAGCTGAATGACATCACAAAGACTGTTTATGATGTAACAGGTCACATGGTCAGTATACCAAGTTAAAAAATCACTTCTTGCATGCATTTTGCCATTGCTCTTTATTTATAATTTATTTATGATATATTTACCTTATCAATTATTTAGGTTACAATAAGATTACACTACAAGGGCATTAGACATATTAACAGATACAGTTGATAACAGATTTATAGCAATTCGCGGGATCAGCCTATTGAGGTTATAAATACTGTCTGTCTATTTATTATTATTATATTAATAATTATTACTTTTATATACAGAATAACATTTAGGCTAAATAAACATACCTTACATTGTGAGATGTCATATCAGTAGATAGTTATCAACTCTTAACAGTTCGCTACAAATTCAGGGCCAGATTAACAACGGGGCAGATAGAGCTACAGCCAGGGACGACCCTAGCCAATTTGGTGCCCTAGGCAAGATTTTGGCTGGTGCGCCCTAGAAGATAATCCACCACCAATCTTAAAGTGGGTGCACAGCTGACGGATATATCTGCAGATTATGGTTGTTCATACACACTGAACAACCATCATCTGCGGCCCCGCTAGCCGACGACACATAGCGACCCCCTCCCTGCCAGCCACTGCAGCAAGTGTAAGGGCGATCGGCTGAACGCCCATACACACGTACAACGGCTGTGCTGCACAGCTGTCGCGATATGTCTGTGAACAACGTTGTTCACGGACATATAGTGTGAACGGGATATTTTCGGCCTCTCAGCATTCGAGACACAGAGACACATATATATATATATATATATATATATATACACACACATATATATACACATGTATATAAAGTACATTTAATACACATATACACACACATTATATATATATACACACACACACGCATATATACAAATATATATATATATATATATATACACACACACACACACATATACAAATATTATATATATATATACACACACACACATATATATATATATATATATATACACTCATGAATACATTTTATACATATATACACACATTTTATATATATATATATATATACACACACACACATATATATATATATATATATATTAGGGGTGAGCGGATTCGGTTCTACTCGGTTCCGTTCGGATTTAAAAACCGAATCTTATTGGGTATCAGCTGTCACGAGTTTTGGATAGCCAATAAGATTCATTTTTTAAAACCGAACGGAACCGAGTAGAACCGAATCCGCTCACCCCTAATATATATATATATATATATATACATATTTATATATACACATATACACAGTATATATATATATACACACACACATACACATAGACTGCAGACTGCACCACTCTCTGCTTAGTGAGTGCAATCTAAACTAATTTACCGTGAGAAGACTGTGTCTTGTTATTGTAGGTGGTCAGCCTGGCTGGAGTGGGAGCCGCTGGGATCATGCTGAGTTCGGGGCTCGAGCCGCTCGGGCTGTGCTGCACTTAGGTGCCCTGGTCCGGTGAGCGCTTGGCGGCGTGCGGCAAATGCAGAGGCGGAGTTGAGCCGTGAGTCACTCACGGCTCTGCTCCGCAAAGGACCATCGGAGGAGTGGCCACGGCTGGGCATGCACAGTATGCCCTCCTGCAGCCGCAGCCATTTTTCTTGTCCCCTGTAGTCAGAATGAGCGTCTGTTCAGAAGCTCATTCTGTCTGACTACTGTGCTGCCCGATCGGAGCTGAGTTCTGATCGTGGTAGCGACTGGGGAGAACTGCAGAGCCCTGGAATGCCCCTAGGCATTCTGATGCCATAGGCATTTGCTTAGTATGCCTATGCCTAGGGCCGGCTCTGGCTACAGCTCTAGGCCTCCATAAAAAATAAGCCCATCATCAGTATGATGGCCAGCTGTCAGGCTGGTCACACAGTTTGTCATTTATCATAAGTTTTAAAATTGTTTTTCTAGTTTTAGCATAAACGTATGCATTTTTCTATTTTTATGTTTTTATGATGAAAGTAGGGCTGATAGTGTATGGGGTGTACACACGTATTTTGCTGTAGTCACACCCACACAACACTGGTCAGAGCTGCTCCTCTTTTCTATACAGACTGTTAAACATTTTCAGATCCAGGCCTATGTGGCCCTTAATCTGGCCCTAAAATAACTGACCCCTCTACCAAAGCTGAGTAACATCACAAAATCTGTTTATGAGGTAACTAGTTACATGGTCAGTTAGTATACAGAGGATAAAAATCACCTCCTGCATGCATTTTGCCAATGTTATCTATTTATAATCTATCATTTAGATTAAAATAAGATTACATGACATGGTCAGTAGACATATTAACAGGTACAGTTGATAACTGACAGTTCTATAACAACTCAGATGATCAGCCTATTAAGGTGAGGGTCGGATTAAGGGCCACATGGGCCTAGGGCTTAAAATGGTCAAAGGCATATACTTAGAAGGGGAGGGGCTATAAGCAGTGCTGTATCTTCAAAAGGAACTAGTGCTGTATCTTCAAAAGGAACTAGAATACTGAGTGAACAGTTTGAAAGCTTTAGCAAGAACTATTTAAACTAGAAGAGGGGGACAATGAACCAAACATGAAGAAAAAAATCTGCTCCCCCAATTAAGAGGTATTATTTCTGCTGGCAAATGGAACAGGAAGCATATCCACAGCAACAGAAGATAATTCAGAACAAAACCAAATAAACATAGGCAGAGAGATGAACATACCTAGGAACAGGAGAAATAAGCAAACAAATAATACTCTAAGAGCAATGTGTGCAAATTCTAGGAATTTAGGAAACAAAATCCCCGAACTAATTGCAATAATGACAAGGGATGATCTGGATATTGTGGCTATTACGGAGTCATGGTGCAAAGAAAATCATGAGTGGGACAAAGGGGCGTTTCTAGAGAGGAGGGGGCCCATGTGCAGTCTCCGACACGGGCCCCCTCCTCTCTGTCCGGTGGCCGGCAGCGCACTGAGCTGTGCGTGGCCAGCGCCGGAGTTATAGACTGTGGGCACTAGAGTGCACCCAGAGTCTATAGAGTATGCGCAGGTCACCAGGAAAATGGCCGCAGCGGCCATTTTCCAGTCATTTTTACAGCGCCGGATCCCGGTGCCAACTTGGGACTCTGGAGAGGTAAGTAATGCTATGGGTGCAGGGTGTGCAGTGCAGGGCCCCACTGGACCCTGGGACCCATGTGCCCCGCACACCCTGCACCCATTATAGATACGCCCCTGCTGGGACATAGCTATACCGGGATATACTTTATTTAGGAAGGACAGAATGGAAAGACTAGGAGGAGTAGCAATGTATGTCAAGGAACTATAAATACTGCACTTGGGTCTCAAAAGTCCAAAGGCTAAATATAGTATTAATGGCACTATACTAGACACTACTGAAGAGGAAAGGGATCTAGGAGTCACTATTTCAGCTGACTTAAAGGCAAGCAAACATTGTAACAAAGCAATGAGGAAGGCAAGTCAGATGCTTGGTTGCATAGGGAGAGGAATCAGTAGCAGAAAGAAAAAAGTGATAATGCCACTGTATAGGTCATTGGTATGTCCTTATCTCAAATACTGTGTTCAGTTCTGGAGGCCATATCTCCAGAAGGATATTAATACATTAGAGACTGTACAAAGAAGGGCAACTAAAATGGTGCAAGGTCTACACCACAAAACATACCAGGAAATACTAAAATATCTTAATATGTATAGTTTGGAGCAGAAAAGGGAAAGGCGGGACATGATAGAAACGTTCAAATATATAAAGGGTTTTAACAAGGTAAAGGAAGGAGACATTCTTCAAAGAAAAAGAACAAGAGGACATGTTCTGAAACTGGAGGGTGGTAGGTTCTGGAGAAATTTGAGGAAAAATTACTTCACAGAAAGGGTAGTGGACAAGTGGAATAGCCTCCTATCAGAGGTGGTAGAGGCTAAGACAGTAGAGCAATTTAAACATGCATGGGATAGACATAAGGATATCCTTCAGAAGAAGTAAGGATCAATAAGGGTTGAGGTAACAATATGTTTAAAAATGGGGCAGACTTGATGGGCCAAGTGGTTCTTATCTGCCGTCAAATTCTATGTTTCTATGTATGGGTGTGACTGGAGCGTAGTGTTTGTGTGTACATCTAAAACGCTATCAGCCCTACTGTCTTCCTAAATACATTTAAATAAAAAAATATATATAATAATTTTGTGAGAAAACTAAAAAAAACTAATTTTAATACTTAGAATTTATGGCTGACTGTGTGTCCAGCTAGGCAGCAGCTCATCATCATACTGATGATGGGCCGATTTCTACGTGGAGGCCTGGAGCTGTAGCTCTATCTGCCCCATTGATAATCTGGCCCTGCAAGGAGGTTAGGTAATTTCATATCTTAAAACCTACCAAACCACATATCATATTTATTGTATATGTGGGTTAAACACCCTTGCACACTCGTCATTATGGAACAAGAAACATGACTGTACTCTGGGAGACTCTTCAGTGTATGTGTTCTTGAATCCAGTGTATGTGGCTTTCCCAGCCCACAAGAGAAATATGAATCAAAAAGAAAACATATTTTCTCTCCCGCAATGTGAGAGACACCGGAGCCATATATCTTACACACAGGATCGCAGTCGCAGGGTATCACCTGCCCCCGAAACAATCGGAACGTGCCCGTGTTCTTTGCTGTCACTCCCTGTTACCTCCCCAAAACTCTCCCTGACTGTCAATCACACTGCGAGTAAATTATCGCTGCAAGCGGCTACAGTAATGTACCTTGACAAATGCGCACTGAATCGCTGAACTGCGTAAACATCGGCATAGCGTACAACTCTGAATCAGTCCCAATGTGCCATAGGCTGAACTTGTTTTGGAATTAGTTATACATTTTACTGATGGTGCCATGTATCCCATTTATTAAATGAAGGTTTATTTTACATATGGTGTTACTGCTTACATTGTAATGCCAGATAATATAGAGGGTATTATGCGGTGTTTCAACTGTTGTTTTACACTGTATTTATTTAACAGTCCAATCATCCAGCAGAGTGACAGTGTATATATCTCTACATAGATCTTATGGCTTAATCACGTGGCTTTTTTTTGAAGAGATAGTGATTTTTTACTGCGCTCCCCCTAATTGTTACTTCAATTGGTTGCTGAGGGTAATTAATTCTAATGCTGCCAGCAAGAGTTGTGAACCCTTTCAAAGTTAGAGTATTTTACCATTTACAGATCCACAGTGTGCTGGCACAAAATATAATACCTAGTATGTGTGAATAAAAAAATGAGTTTTATATAAGATGTTATGAATATATATCAATTTATTCTATACTTAAAAAAAATCACATGGCATGTGTTTATGGTAAAATATGCAACATACATACATTTCATAAAAATTATACATAAAATACATATAAACAATAAACCTGAAGTGGTATTTCAAAAGTTCTTTTCCTTAATGAGCAGAAATAGCTTGTTTGTTCTAATATTGCACAATATGGCGAGAGAAGCAGTTCCTTGTGGTTTCTGAAAATGGGTTATTCCAGTGCAATGATATGTTTCAGAAGCGCTGCTATGGGATGTTAGTTGATCACGTGTGGCAAGAGCCTGTGTTTAATATTAAAGGCAGTTGTCTATATACGGCTCTTGGGATACGAATCCCGACCAGGGATTTAAGATAGGCATCGAAATACCGGCGCCCATTTTAATCCCAACGCCAAAGGATGCCAGCCTGAACGAGGTAAGTCTGGGGCGCCCTTAGCTTTAGCTGCGCAGGAGAGGGTTAGGTTTAGGGGATGGGAGGTTAAGGTTAGGCACCACTAAGGGATGGTTAGGGTGGGGGGGGCGAGGAGTGGTAGGGAAAGGGTACTTGTCGGGATCTTCTCCCTTTATGCTGCCGGCATCGGGAAATGACAGCCGCCGGGACATCATACCCATTCCAGGGCTCTTACCTTCTAGTGTTGGGCAGCTGCTTTTCTCTGCTGTGTATCGGATGCTGTCTGAGTGTTGGTGGGTTCCTGCCTATGGTGCAGGGGCCGCTGATGTAATGTGGCGCTGGCCCCCTCCTCCGATTATTGTGCGGGTCTAAGACAGCTTGTGGTGGCTTGTGTTGCTGATGTGTCTCATTTCCCCTGGCATCCCAGCTCAAAATCGGTCCAGTCTCCTGTGGTGGTGTGTAGCAGTGTCACTAGTGGGTGTGGTCCAACGCATTTCTTTCTCCACTAGGGTCGAACTTCATTAAGGCAATCTGATTGGCTGCTTGCTGAACTTTCTTTTACAGTGTGTTTTGTTTCTTTATTGGCCGGGCTAGATGTCAGTCTTATACATAGCACTCAATGGGCTAATTTGGTCCTATTCCATCTGATTAGGACACAGTGTCAGTTTGTTTCAAGTTATATCCAGGATAGTTTAAAATAAGTGTTGTATATAAAGCAATATCATACAGTTGGTTGTTTTGTGTATGGCTGAAGCAGAGAGTACCGTGAAAAAATGCAATAAGAATACAGTGAAAAATGCAATAGGACTTGGATCAATATGCAATAAAAAATGTAATTTGATTGGTTTTGCTTGTTACTTGTCTAATTGTGTTAAACAAGTTCTATTTACTTGTTATTCCATATTTCTTATTTTTAATTTTCTTTTTTTTATTGGTTGTTTTAGTTGGGGATTTTTTCTCTATTATAGATGTAACATAGTAAGTGTTTATATATAATTTTGGTCTCCTATACATTCATGTTTGCTTGGTTTATTTTGATCCTGTTTATTCAAAACAATTGTGAACGGATGTTATTAAGGGCATTCTGAGTGTGTTTTATATAATTTCATTTTTTGACTTAACTATGTAGTTCTATGTAGTTCTCACTTTTTGTATTTTTATTACATTTTTGTGTTATGTTAATGGACTCCTTTTTTCTATTTATTCCTATTTGGTTTATAACCTTGATTTCCTGTTATCTTCTTGGGGATCTTTGTTCATAATGGTTTTATCCTGGAGGTATTCTTTACTCATCAACATGGCTGTAGCTTCTAGTTCCTTCTTCTGATCTCTCAGTGAATATGTTATTACTCTAGTATGGATATGCAATACGTTGTCTTCTTATAGGTCCCCCTTAGTAATACAGGCCAGGCCCTACCCTACTGAGCTTCCAAGTTCAGTTGCCAGGGAGGTATGATTGAGTAGTTCACATACATTTGAAGTTTACATGCCACTGTTTGGAACTATCTCCATGTCTACTTCTCCTTTAAGATGCTAGCCAGCTCGAAGACTATGTTGAGTTCTTGTGGTGCAAGTGTATGTAGGTTGTATTCCACTTGCTTTTTTCATGTGATATAATGTCTGCGTAATTCCCTCCTCTCCACTGAACTTGGACGTTTTTTATGACTTAAATTTTAGGACACTAGAGTCTCTGTTGTGTTTGCGGTTGAAGTGATCTGCCACTACTCTACAGTATGTGTTGTGATTCCTTTTTCTATATTTCTTTGATGTGCTCTTATTTCTGTACGTAATTTTCTGGTTGTGCGGCCCGCATACTGGATGCTGCATGGACATGTAAGCAGGTAGATACAACTTTTGAATCACAGCTTAGTCTGTCCTTAATTTGAAATTCTTCTTTTGTTGTTTTCATAGTGAAGCTGGTGACTGGTTTTCTTCCATGGTTGTTGGTGGTTCAGCACGCTTTACAGCAGACAAATCTATTTTTGTTATCTTTTAGCCATGTTTGTTTGTTTGTGTTCTTTTTCGGCTCTCCAAAAACAGATACCAGTTCGTTCTTAATACTTGGTGCTCTTCTATATACAACTGTTGGATGTCCTTTTAGGAAATCCCTCAAAGCATCTTCTATTTCTAGAATGGACAGTTTTTCCTAAGTATTCTTTCCAGATCTTTGTATTGGCTGTTGAACTGCATGATGAACAAAACTTCTTCTGTTTTTACTCATTTTGTTTTGTATGTTAGCGGGTCTTTTCTTTCCACTTTTTCTGTGTCTTCTAGTTCCTTTTCTACAACTTTTCTGCTATATTTTCTTTCTAGGAATTTTTCTTTTAGGATGGATGTCTGATCTTAGAAGGCACTGCTCCAACATAAAGGACTTCAAAGAGTCTTAAATTGGCCTCCAGGTATTCCATCAATCCAGTTCTTATGATGGTTGCTACTTGCTGGAATTAAGTTGTTACCATCTACTGGTTTAGTATATGTCTTTGTTGATATTTTTCCTCCCTATGTGAAAATTGTGATATCGAGAAAATTCACGGCTTCCTTATTGTAGGTGCCTGTGAATTCTAGATTTATTGTGTTTTGATTTATGTGGTTTGTGAATTCTTCAAGATCTTCAGTGTTCCCTTTCCATAGGACCATCACGTCATCAATATACCTTTTCCTGATTGCAATTTTGTCTTGATGAGGGTTGTTGTTCCATATACATTCCTTTTCTAATCAGTATACTGCTCTAAACAGAATATGCTGATATCTGCTCACTCAAATTTGCACACACTGGGTTATATTTTCAAAATGTCGCTATATACATTTCTACAGCAATCTGAATGGCAGTTATGGACACTATTGTGGCTTTCAGGGATACAATCAGAGAAGTATGGGGGATATATTTGTAAGAGGTTCATCCAGAGAGGGGACCTATAGCACCAATGATCTCAATGTGAAGTGCTTCTGATTCACAAGAAGTCAGTGAAGCAGAAGCACTTAAAGGTGATTCAACATATGCGCTCTGTCCTGCCCTACACCTCTAGTTTGCCCTCCACATACACTAATCTTCCTCTCCTTCTTGTCATACTGTACTGTACTGTACTGCCTCCATTGACTAATAATAGAAACCAGCCCACTCTTCTGCCTTTGCTCTTTCCTTTCTTGCCCATCTGGGACTGCAGTTTACCTCCATTTAGTCTCACCCTCTGTAAATATAGCTCTCAATCCCCTCTACTGTGTGATTGTCTGTCTATATCTGCCTCACCCTTTGTATTTGTCTCCCTGTGTATAGATTTGTATGTGTACGGTACTTCTCTCTACCCATCTCCCCATGTGTGATTCTGCTCAGCTGCATATTTGTGTCTCTATACCAAGCTGGCCGATCGGATAGTCAGTTGGACTATGTTGGATTAGTGATAATGACCAGCAAGAAGAAATTATTTTGTTAATGTGAAATTTTCTGCCCATGACATATAAAGCATACTGCTAAAAAAATACATTATGAGTGCCACCTTGAAGATGTCAGTATCACAATATCTATATAATATTTCTCTTGGGCTCACTGTTCATCACTAGGGCCCTGCTGTAAGCACTTTAAAATGTTTTTCCCTCTCCTTAGTACAACTAGACCCTGAGAGAAGCTCATCATGCTCAACTATGCCAGGGTCTAAAAGATAAAGTCAGCAGCAAAAAGAACATGAAGCTGAAAAAGTTTGGTTAGAGACCCGCAGGAGCCACCAGATCACTTGCATGATAGTGCCCATTTCAAAAGGCTGCTTTTAAGGGATCTTTCAGGTGGACAGGCTATTGATAAAGGAATCTTTCATGGCCATCGCCAAGAGACTTCATAACATGCACTTGCTCTGGGGGCCAAAATTCCATGCTACCCTCTGCATCCATCGATCTGGATTTTAGAGAGATTAAAGAAGGGAGTAGGGCCCTGCCTGTATTATTTGTAGAGATGTGCGGGTTCAATTTCCTGGAAACCGAATACACCTGAACTTAGGGAAAATTAGTGACTCCGAGTCCTGGCTTGGGTCTTCCCACTAACTTCAGGATCCCAAAACGAGGCAAGACATCATTAGATCTTGCGTGTTTTGGATTGCATATAAAAGGCCCTCCCTTGGGATCAGGCACCATTTCACACAGGAGAGTGGAGGGAGAGGGTGTGGGACTGTGGGGTGGAGCACTGTGAGGCACTGTGTTAAAAAATGCTTTAGGGTGCCATTAGCATTAGGTTAGGAGGAGTTATGTTAGGTTTAGGAGTTTAATAGGTAGATCTGAAGGCAGGAGTACTGTAGATGTCTGGGAAGTGTAACTGTAGGATTCACTGTCACTTTTAAGTGCATGTGTATGTGTATGTACAGTATGTCTGTCACGCACACTGCACACTTACACACTGCAGTGCAAACAAACAGGCTAGCTACTGTCTGTGTTGCTCTTGATTATTTTTTGTTTCTTGTTTACCTGTGCAGAAAATATTCTGTGTTTGAGGCTGCTGCAAAAAACCTGTTTTGAGTTTTTCCCAGGTTATATATATATATATATATAAAAAAAAAAATCTGTTTAAGAGTAAAAACCTGCAGTCTTTTCTAATTGAATTATAAAAATATATTGTGCGTTTCAAGAAGAGTGTGTTCAGTTCATAAAAGTGACGCAGTGCATATTACTGTTCTGTGTGCAGTGGTGTGCCACCCTTAATCTACACCCCAAAACAATCCCCACAGAGACCGATTCCTCCAAGTGCTTGCAAACATTTGCGAGTGGTTTTTTGAGTAAAAAAAATGAAGCAATTTGTGCAAAAACTGTGTATAGTGTGTGTAAGTGACGGAGTGTAGAGTGGTGTCCCACCTTTAATCTGCACCCCAAAACAATTCTCACAAAGACCTATTCTTCCAAGTGCGTGCAAACAATTGCCAGTGTCATTAGTGCAAAAAAGTTTGCAGCGTGTGTTATCCTTCCAGTGTAAACGATGGTGTGTGTGGTAGTGTTCCATCCTTTATCTGTACCACAAAACAATTCTCAAGTGTATATAAACAGTATGAATAAAAATGGAGTTTGACCAATCACACATTATTCATGCCCATTCATCTATAGATATATGAATAGTAAATAAAATGAGTGACATGAAAAAAGTAAAAGCATTTTAGATACAAATTATATTATTGCATATGCTTCAATGTCAAAATTCTTTTCTATACACTTTATTTATAAAATAGATTGAAAGAGTCTAACAGGTCAATAAAGTAATTCTATTACGTTGACTGTACATTTTCCATACAAATAAAAAAAATCAATATCAGAAATGAGCTGTGAACCTTTCTATTTACAAAATCTACTACACACACTTTGAAGCTGACATGACAGGAAGTCAAAGAGGAAAAACTAAAAATATCAAAACATAATTTGTACAAGTGTTGGTTTGTAACATACATTACTAGCTAGTTTTTAAGCTATTTGTAATAGCGTAATGTGGTGCATACATTAATTTACAAAGCATACCAGAAGAAAAAATAATGTATATCACAATTTAAAATACTAAAAGTATTATTTTGACTACTTATAAATAACATTCTGTAAAACCAATATTTGTATATTACAATTCCTATGAAAGCAAAATCATTTAGATATTTTAAAATTAATATTAAAGTTTAAAAGAAAACAAAAAAACCCATTACTTGTAATGTGGTTAGCTTTTTTCCTATAATTTGTAATTCTTAGTGAGACTTATGCATTATCTCAAAATATCTTATTTTCAGGCTACAGATGCAATAAACAAAACATTACAGTATTGTTACATTTTTTTTTACTTCCTTTATTCTGTTTGTTTGCACTACGTTTATCTTTCACTGCCTGGTTTTAATCGCATATGCCTGAAGCAAATATATATATTTTCTTTACTAACAGATCATAATTAATATCTTAACTCTCAAAGTTTTACCCAGGAATCTTTAAATCATTAGGATAATTTAATTTCAATAAAACATTTGCACACCAGATGTACTAAAGTGAAAAAATTTATTTATATAGACAAATTGATGCTCATAAAGTTCACATACAGTATAGTATATCATAAAACAGTATTAGATAAATACAATGTAAGATATACAGAGGAGTATTCAATATGGGAGCGAAAAGTCAGTGCTGGACTTTTCACTCCACATCGGATATTTTTCAGGGATAAAGTATTGGACGCGCGCCCGCTTTATCCCCGTATTGAATATAAAATCTACGAAAACGGGACCTGGCAAAATGGGATTTGCGATAAACTACAAAATTTTCCTGGAAAAAATTGTAGGACCCCCCTAAAGTTGTAAAAACATGGGGGATCACTATGGGTACAGGTTGAGTCTCCCATATCCAAATATTCCGAAATACGGAATATTCCGAATTACGGAATAATTTTGGCATGACTGAGATAAAAAAACCTTTGATTTTTGATGGTTCAATGAACACAAACTTTGTCTAAGGCACAAATTATTAAAAATATGGTATAAAATTACCTTCAGGCTGTGTGTATAGGGTGTAAATGAAACATAAATTTATTTCATGTATGTACACAAACTTTGCTTGAGCCACAAAATTATTGAAAATATTGTATAAAATTAGCTGCAGGCTGTGTGTATAAGGTGTATATAACAAATAAATGCATTATGTGTGTATATTGGGGTCGCATTCCCAAGATATTTCATTATGATATGCAATTATTCCAAAATACGGATTATTCCGTTATCCAAAATACCACTGGTCCCAAGCATTTTGGATATCGGAGACTCAACCTGTACCCCCGTTTTAGCCTGCAAATGAAAGTCAGGGATTAAATAGCCGCAGCAGGTTTTTTTTTCCCGACATTGAAGAAGTGTTGCAGAAGAGCACTTAGGTTATTTTTTTCGTTTTTTTAAGTGGTCCCATCAAATTTGGGGTACATGAAAATGGGTACTAGCATATTTTTATGTCCCTAAAGTAAGTTTTTAAAAATTCTACAACTATGCACCTGCCGCTAATAGCCTATTCTAGAATACACCTGCCGCATACTTGCAGAATAGCCCTGAACCTATTTCCCTATTTTTAAACACTTTTTTCCCATTTTTTTTTCACCCCAATTTTTAAATACATTTTTTGGGGTGTCCCTGTTTTTTTTTTTTTTACACAGTTATTTTTAAAATGTAATTCCCAGGGGTGCAGGCTATTTTTTTTAAGCCTGCACCCCTAAACCCCAATTCTGCACTTTTTTTCGCCACCTATTCAGTGGTGAAAAGTTATCCCCGTTTTTTTTCAAAGACTTTTCGAACATCTCACTGATGTCTGCATGTTTCTGAGTCAATCCGACCTGCTCATGCTCAAATCAAAAGCATGGAGCAGGTCTTTTCATTTGGTGATTTGAAGTTCGATTTGAAGTCCGATTTCAGGTCAATTTCTGTGAGCCCCTCAGCCTCGCGCAAGCCAGAGGGGGTGTGATCAGTGTGATCGCTCCCCCCAACAGGCATAGGAGACTGCTGTGGCTGCTACTCAGCAGCCACAAGTAGTTTCCCACTGCAGCCCAGCACATGCTGTGCACTGGGCTGCTGTGTGGGAGGAGTGAAGGAGGGGGAGAGTGTCGCCAGGCCCCTCTAGCAAGTCCGGTCAAATATTACCTACTCCCCCCCTCTTGGCGACCCTGATCACACTACAGCATGGTAACACAAATCACTCCACATATAAACTAACTACTGTTCAGACTACTACATTATTACGCAAACCATTTACCATGCCATTATTGAGGTCCATTTAAGCTAAATTACACATTTAACAAACACTATAGGAGCGTACACACTAGACGATATGTTCCCTGAGCGATATCATCTAGTGTGTCCCCGGCAGGCTGTGCTCAATGTCGTTCATGACATTGAGCACACCCGCTGAATGATATCATTAACGATATCATTCAGCGCCGGGCTCTCTCCCCCATTCCCCAACATGCAGCAACCTGACAATATCGTCAGGTTGGCCTGCATGTTTACCCGATGAACGATAATGACGAACGACCCATGGGAATGCACATCGTTGTTATCGTTCACTGTTTTGGTGTTAAAAATTGACGATAAAGTGGACGACTGAACGATAACAATATCGTTATCATTCAGTCGTCCACTTTAATTGCCCAGTGTGCATGCACCTTATGTCATTAATCCATTCTCTACCCATTAGTATGATGTTTCTGTAGTTTTGATACTTAGCATAGATTAAGAGGAGAAATTTCCAGGCCTCCTGGTGACCAAAGTTGCATCTTTGCAGCCTTGTGAGAGAGTGTGTTCTGAGCTTTGTGTTCCTGTGAGAGTGTCTGTTCCTGTGAGATTGGCTATCCCTAGGGCAGCTGAAACTCTTGGGGGATGGTTCTATTTCCAACCTTTTGTGTTAGGTATCCTAACTGTAAACACCAAGAAGCCCATGCTCAGGTCTGTTGATGGTAACCAGAAGCTTTGTTTGTGAGATGGCAACATCTGTAGATATGTTAATCTTTTGCGAGAATAGTTTATCTACATGTCTTCAAATGCTATTCGACCAGACAAACTAGTTTCTGGGCCATGATTGAATAATGATCATATTATTTGATTATTACTGAATTGGAATTACGCATATATATATATATATATATATATATAAAAATTATTCTAAAAATGGTGATATAAATGTACATATTATATAACAAGTATGTAACTGCACACGCTTTTGTACACTAGAACAAATCTTAAAGTGGTCCAGCAGTCAGGAAACCATATGCAAAAAATCAGCAAGAAATATAGGCCCTCATTCAGACCCACTCACAAGCGGGTCGATGGTGAGGGCCTGCACAGCGCATGCACAAGCCCTGGAGCGAGTGACAAATTCACTCGATCCGGGGCTCACTACAAACAGGGCGGCTGTCGACAGCTCACCCCATTTTGTAGGCAGGGTGGGGGGGTGGCTGGACAAACAGAGGCATTCCTGAAGGAACGCCTGCCATTTGTAGGTGGCCCTATAGACATCACCAGTGATGTCAGTAGAGAGTTTCCTGCTCTGTTAGAGCAGGAAGCTACCTGGGGCTTGCGGTAGACGAGACCCTACCGCAAGGGTCTTGTCGCAAGCCCCGCTGGTCACAATGGTCTTAACCATTACGACCATCACCTGGTCACTCGCTAAAGCTATGGATGGTCACCCACAGCTTAGCGAGCGGCCAGGAGGCCGGCTTTTAAAACAAAAGCTGCTCTCATTCAGAGCGAGTGCTCGCTTTTTGCGAGCGACTCTGAATACAGTGAAACAAACTGGAGATGTATTTCCATTTGTTTTGCTTACATGTTTATTTCCAAAAATGTTATGGACATGTATACAGTGTGCTATCTTGATAACCTTCTAATGCATCATGACCAAGATCCAGCTTGGAGCTGGGCATCCACCTGAATTTTTCCTATAAACGAGTTGACATCATACACAAGGATTCCATTTTGTTTAAATTCCTCAGCCATCCTGATGGGTGTGTCTGTCAAATAGACAGCAAGTCTGAAATTGATATGTTGACATTGGACACTCATGAGACATGTATGATCTTCTGATATTTCTTTAGATAACTTGTTACACTGGTGGTAAGGCAGGATTTCAATAATATTTGATTGGTGGTAAGATTTAAGCAGAGTAGTCATTATCTGAGAATAAGATTCTGCTATCTTGTAATCAATTAATCAATCCATACTTTACCTGGCTTCCACTAAATAATATTCCACCTCAATTTACCTGTGCTGACCTCAGGTCTCTGATCTAGTTATTAATGAAACTCTATAGCATTGTATAGTTTATATTAAACTGCCATCCTGTCTGCCACTGCAGGGCCACTATGTTTCCTAGATGTGCTATATACTTTTTTAAACTGCCATGTGTTTGTGCCATTGCTCTGTCTCTTAGTTTAGACACTCAGCATACTGCAGCCTTTGGCCAATATGGGTGAAAACTAAAAACAATATTGTGAGCTGTGAGGTGGTCACAATTGGCTGGAAATTAATTCTATCAAGGTTAATAAAACTGTACAAACAAAACCAGGCTCAAATTACATAATTTTAACTGTTTATCAATTTTTAAAGAAATCCAGATCCAAAACCCTGGAGGGTGGTTTTGGAAAAACCGCACACTCTATAATTATTTGTACTGGGCCCTACAATTTCTGATGGCAGCTGTGGTACTCTTGTTTATCAACACCAGGCAAGTGACAGGGGGGTACAAAAGGAACACTTGTACTGGCCCCAAGATTCTGAGGCATCCATTCAGAAACAGGAGAGGGCTGGGGGAAGCCCAGCTATTGAGGCTCCCCCCCAGCCTGATGTTATTTGAAGGCGTGCCATGCGGGCACACCTCCAAATACCATCACATAGGGGGCATGGTCTATGGTAATTAGGTCACACCACCATTTTCGGTTGTGCGCGATGTTGAGGTGCACTGTAGACAGCTGGTACAGGGTGCTCCAACCCCTGGAGCCAGCCCTGTACATGACGGACACCGTCTGGACATCACAGGAGTAGACTGCATTTGGGGTGAGCTACTTTTGCCCAGCCCTGCCAAAAAAAAATCACACAGCAGCCCTGCCTATATCTTTCACTCCTCTACTCTACTTACCTCGTTGGAGCTGGTAATTAAAAGTAAAATGTGCAACAATATCACTGTATTAATTAAATGCATCGTTGTTTTCTATGAAACATTTTTTACATTTTCATTAAATGATCTTTAATTTTTCGGTTATTAGCCAGATTTTTTTTTTCAAAAATGTTAGTACCTCTTCAGGAGGTTTCATTTTTCTTGAGTAGCTCACATCCCAGTTAAGGTTGGTGACCACTGGTCTAGTATGTTCTATGTTTCAGCAAGTTGTTCTGTTGTATAACATATATGTATTGTTGTATAAACATATGTTTATTGTACACAGTGACATTTATCCTAAATTAAGACTGGACACAACTAATGTGATTAGGGAGGCCAATCCCGGGATCAGGATAGGCGGGAACCCAGGATTTTGGCCTAAAAATGGCCGGGATTCGCCATAAATGCTTTTTTTTCTTTTAGATACCGGGCAATGCTTAGCACCTCCAGCAGAGTGCTCAGACACTGCCCAGCTCCCCCTTCCCACTGCTGTGCACGCTGCGCAGCATGACTTGAGGACACAGGCAGGGTTGGACTGGCCCACAGGGGTATAAGGGAAACCGCTCGGTGTGCCCCACCCCCTCCTCTAAAGATCAGGTTCCAGACTGTGCATTGTGTAACATACATAGGTTACATTATATTGCACAGGCCTATGGTGTATTTTCTACAATGCATTGTGGTTATTAATCGGTTACAGAAGGGCCCAGCTAGTTTGTTGCTCATAGTGTGCCATTCAGGCCTCTGTGTCACGCCATGGAAAGTTATGTGATGGCTTGACTTTGGCATACCGTGGTATTCTTCAACAAAAGATATGCTACGGCATGTAATACAGTGCTTTACCGCTGGGTGGCGAGTGCTCCACTGTTGTAATTTGTACTGAATACCATAATGTTAAATTGGATGGATATCACATTCACGCACTGTATTTGCATGTTCACACAACCAATCTTTTTAATATCACATAAGCTTTTAGAACGGGACGCAAATCAGTACACGTACTGTACATAACTGTACAGTAGTGTAGTTGCCGTGTTATGATGGCATAAATGATACTGTAGATTAATGAGATGCATGCACAGCTTTCAAGGAGATGGGATGAATTATTCTCTAATGGTGGGGTACTGTGTATATATGTACTAGTATAATATTTTGAAAAGGAAGACACAATTTTTTATTATTAAAAACAGCAGCGGGTGGGTGGAGTGCACATGGATGAACCCGCTATGTGCGATTCTTGATGTAGCTGGCATGTTGGCTTGAGGTAAGGTGATCAATCTGCAACAGTGCTTGTCCCGGGTTTGAACCCTGGAAAGGAATCATTTTTTTTGCCATTGTCGACGCTGTCCCAGACTTAGATGCTATAGCTGTTTAAAAGTGAGGTTTTACAAACTGATTGTGCATTTTAAAATGCACACTTGTGGCACTGTCGGCACATTGGCGCTGTGGTGGCTGCCAGCTCCAGGGGTTGCAATGAGGTCTCTGGTTCCTGCCCAGTGGAGCCGTTCAATACACCAGTCATGCTATGCTGTGGCTTATGGAGGATCATAGTACTGCGCATGCCCAGTGTGTCAGGAGTCACACATAGTGCATCCCAGACTTAAACACTATAGTGATTTCATGACTTTAGGAACTAGTAGCGGGCTGTTTTAAAGAGGGATCTCTGTATTACAAACTGACTGTGCGGTTGAAGTTGCACACTTGCGGCACTGTCGGCGCTGTCCCAGACTTAGACATTATAGTGATTTCATGACTTTAGAAACTAGTAGGACTCTGTTTAAAGGTGAGGTCTCTGTATTACAAACGGATTATGTGTTTTAAAATGCACACTTGCGGCACTGTCGGCAATGTGGTGGCTGCCAGTTCCGGGGGTTGCAATGGGATCTCTGGTGCGTGCCGAGTGGAGCTGCTTCATACACCAGTCGCGTATGCTTTGGCATATGGAGGATCATAGAACTACGCATGCCCAGTAAGTCGGGAGTCACATGCAATGAAAGTGGGGTATCTGTATTACAAACTGACAGTGCACTGTCGGCGCTATAGTGTTTCCTGACTTTAGAAATCAGTAGTGGGCTCTATTTAAAAGTGAGGTCATTGCATTACAAACTGACAGTGCGGTTGAAGTCAATGTCGGCACAGTCAGCGCTGTCTCAGACTTGGACACTATAATGATTTCTTGACTTTAGAAACTAGTAGTGTGCCATTTGAAAGTGGGGTCTCTGTATTACGAACTGACAGTGCGTTTAAGATGCACACTTGTGGCACTGAAGGCACGTCAGTGCTGTGGTGGCTGCCAGCTCCATGGGTTAGATCTTCTTGGAGTCCGGTCCATGCACTGGCCGAACTTCGCCAGATGGTGGCTTGTTCCAGCGATGTGCGGCCACATATGGACGATAGCGATATCACCAAGTGGCTGTCCATGCCGGTCAACTTGCTCGATATCGAGCAGGTTACTAAAGGGACCCGCGATCATTGATCACGGGTTTCTATAGTCGTCGGTGAGTAGGTGGAGTGCTGGATGATCGATATCGATCATCTAGCACACCAGGGTGGGTGCATGATGATCAGCCAGCAATATCATATCTCTGGCTGATTGCTACGTGTGTATGCACCATTAGTCTGTGAACTAGTAACCTTCAGAGGTGCATCTCAGTTCGTGAACAAGAAATCCAAAATGATTTGTCTCAGTCAAGATGGAGATACTATATGATACATAGGGCATTCCATCTGTCAAGCAGGAACATTAAATTATATATTTAGTGAACTAAGTTTTCATGTATTGTATTTTAGTCCCAGAACCAATATAATAATTTTTGGACATGACAATTGTATATTATAATTATATAATATGGACGAGCTGGATAGTGTAGTGGTAGAGCTACTGCATATGATTCTCAAGTACTGGGGTTTGAATCCTGGGAGTAAGATTTTAGGATATTGTCTTCTTAATTAATCTGTATGTATATACAGTGTGTGTGTGTTTTTTCCCTAAGATACTTACTATGCTTTTAAATTATTTTTATCTGTTTTATGCTATTGAGATCAAAATGACAGGTAAATAGTTATATCTAATGGTTTTATTCGGAATGTTTGTAAACCTGATGCAGCACTGATCTTTTAGACCAGAGGTTCTCAAACTCGGTCCACATTTTCCAGGTCACCCAGCAAGTGCACAGGTGTATTCATTACTCACTGACACATTTTAAAAGATCCACAGGTGGAATAATTATTTCACTTGCGATTCTGTGAGGAGACCTGGAAAATATGCACTGTTGGGGTCCTAAGGACCGAGTTTGAGAACCTGTGCTTTAGACTAATGGATTACACCTGTTGCTACAGGTGCCGACCAATTAAGGATGTGTGGAATGGGGGCCCTAGACTGCACACCCTGAAAATATATATAATGGGAGGTGCTACCTGTGGAGACTATTGTTGCAAACATACAAAAAATAATTACAGTTGCACAACTCCAACATTACTCATTATATATAATAATACATTTTGCAATAGAATTTTGCTAATAATAAAAGAGGTTTTAACATAATCATGGCCATGGTTATGGGTCTACCCACCATGCCCAGGTAACCTCTGAAGGTAGGTCCCTAACATACTGGGATTGAAATCCAGACCGCAGGATGTGAACAGGTATAAAAGTAGCTACTGTACCTGTGCTAAAATGGGGATATGCTCTTTGACCGGTTTCGCTCCCCTGCTGGAAGCTTTAACAGAGGACTTGTATTACCACTTGTTCTTCCATTTGAAAAGTGACCTTTGAACGTTACCATCATTCGTTTCCACTGTGGAATATATGCATGGACTAATTGGAGGTCCGAGATCTAAGGGGACAAATCACCAGTACACCATCAATTGGGCCATCACATGCAGACTTGATCTCCGCCCGTGAAATTAATGGGACACCTAGCCGCCACTGCACACGCAACGTTATTATTAGCATGAGACGGTGCACTCTGTGACAGGTCCGGAGACCTGTATACACAAAAGCGGACTCCGGTGTCCATTACTGGTAGGATGTGGTGAGGTTCCCTTGCGGACACTAAATCTGCATTTATATACACATAATTGTACAGTACTTTTCAAAGCTGACTATCGATGGTTCAGGTCTGGACTCTATGGATTTCTTATTATAGCACATTAGATTCCAGTGGGCTGCTGCTAATATTCATGCTGCTATTACTAGATAATTAATGTGGGTGTATTGTTGTATTTATATGGTTACTTTTATTCAAAATACATATATAAACATTATATGATATTAAAAATGGCATCTTGATCTTTGTGTGGGTTCTACCATATCACTATTATACTCATAATTTTCAGATACATATTATCAATTAGCGCAAAACCCAACTCTGTTTCTTTGGGCAACTACTCCACTTTATCTCTGTCCAAGGCTAGATACATCTCCCCATGACTGAGCTACGGTATCGGTTCGTGCAGCCTATTAAATTGTGGGACTTTTCATCCTCAATTATAGTAAAATCATGTTCTGTATTTTTACATGGGGCAAGATGCTGAATTGAATGCAATTTGGCCATATATGTCCACGAATTATATACACAAAAAAATATACATGTATCTAATTTTATGCTGATCTATTTGTATCATTACAGTGATATTGGCAAACCTATTAGAAGCAATAAAGCATATTTTCATTTCATCTTTTAAAAGATTAGGTGATGAATATGTGTATTGATTTAAAGTTAATAAATACTTGCACTTTGTTTGACATGGTGGATGTGATTTTAGCTATTAATAACATGTCTGGAATTGTACTATATTGTGAACTGTATTTTATCATGTGAAGCCTATTTTTAGCATGGATTAGGTATGCGTAGATGGCACTCGGGATCCTGGCTGTCAAAATCCCGATGCCGGCTTCCTGACTAGGGCCCTCATTCAGAGCCACTCGTTAGCAGCAGTACGCTCGTTGCGTTCTGATGTTGAGAAACCGCGCATGCGTCGGTGTAACACTGCGCATGTGCGTACGGCAGATTGCGAGCATTTTTTCACTCGTTCGGCAAATTGCGAGCAGGAAGTGACATGTGAACTGTGATTGACAGAACAGGCCGTTTTGGGGCGTTGACGGGGGTGGAGATTGGAAAAAGCAGGCGTGGCGAGGCGTTTTTGGGGCGTACATAAATTAGCTCATGCGAACGTCAAATGTGTTCGTACCAAGTCATACGTCACTGGCTGATCCTCTTTCCGTTCAAACTGCTCGCACAGCTTGGGGTCTGGATTACTCGACCACAATGGCGATGGCCTTGTCCTCTGGTCCGGGCCTCCTCGATGTTTCATCGATTTATCACGGCTTGTCAGAAAAACAATCAACTTTGGATTGCAAACCAGCTTGTAATGTGTTTTTTTTTTTCTTTGGGATAGCACAAAACCGTACGCAGCTGAAAATCTCAGCTGCTAATTTTAGGATTACACAATCAATTAGCGTTTTTTTGAAGGAATGTTTTTTAGAATTTTGTTAGTGTTTTGTGATATTGTAACAATATTGTCATCATGTTTGTGTGTATTGTAACCTTTTGCATTGGGCTGTAGTTTGTGGGGTTTTTTTAACAAAGTGTTCCTTAAAGAAACATTTTTTTTTAACCCTTTTTTTTTTTTTTTAAAGCTAAGATTTAGTTTTTTCCTTGTGGTACAGGATTAACTAGAAACCATTTTTCAAATAATGTCACAATACAGTTGCGAACAATTTTTTTAATTTATTTTCACCACATATTTTTGTACAAATCATGTGCATTTTGACGTTAAAGTTTGGGGTCATTGGTACCCACTAATATTTTGTACATTTGTCTTTTAAAACTAAAAAATTATGGACGAAAAATACAAAATAAAAAAAAACAATTCAAAAGAAAGGAGAGGGAAGTTTTGGCCCTTAAGGAATATGGGGCAAGCACAGAAGGAGTGTGGGAAAAGTAGCCAGTGCTGTCATCGTTTCTTTCCCCGTTTGGCTGGGGTAGGGTGGGCGCCAGACCGGGTCCGGGATGTCCTCTGGCTGGCCTGTCCAGAGGCAGATGTTGTGGCCTCTGGACTAGGCACAGGGCTAGGCACATTTGGAGGAATGGCTGTTGTTGTGCCAGAGGTGGAGGATCCAGATGTTCCGGCAGGAAGGGAGGTCGGCTCCACCATGTGCTGGCGAACGAGCTGCTCCAGGGCATTGGCGATTCGGATGTTGGCCCTGGTATTTTCAGCCAGGGCCTGACCAATGGTAACGTTGGCCGCAGCATTTTGCTCCAGGGCCTCAGCCACCCGTAGCAGACTGGCGTCCATCCTCTGCAGAATCTCCGTATGGGAATCCAATTTAAAATTGAGTTCTGTGAGGAGTGCCACTGCCTGCGAGGGGGATTGCCCAGGACTGGCTTCTGCAGGGTCCTCAGCCGGATGTACTGGTTCCTCCCCTGCAGAGCCAGCAGAAATTCTGCAGCCAAGGCTCCCCTCTGGAGCAGACTCATCCGCCTGTGTCTCTGTGAGAAAAAAGAGAAAAGAGGAACATTAGAATCTACATATTGTCACAATAACATTTCAGAGTTGGTTACATCACAACATTTACCTGGGACAACATGACGAGTCGCAAAGTCTGGCATGTCCGTATCCATGTTGGACACGCCAAACACCTCTACATCCTGCACACACCCCTGTGCCAGCTCTTCCAAATCATTAAACTCCAATGACACAGGGGTGGGACCCCCACCTGTCCCCCTTTCATGCCTAGCCCTGTCAGCCATTTTTTGCTTCAGGTGATATTTGAAGTCTTGCCATCTGTGGGTGAGAAAGTAGGCATTATTCCTGCATTATTTGACCCTTTTTATTTGTGTTGGTAAAGTTTTTACTTACCGCCGTTTGACATCCCGGGCTAGACGGACATAATCACCCACCCTATTGACAGCACTGGCTATCTCCTCCCACATTCTCCACTTCTGGCTTACACCCATATTCCTGTCTGCCTGTGGCAGGATGTCCACACACTTCTGAACCAAAACCTCCATCTCCTTTCTTTTGTGGCTGCTTTTTCTTTTTGCCAGCTTTGGCCGGAATACTGGGCCCAGCAGCCTCTTCCATGTCATCCTCAACACCTATTTACATTAAATTATTGTTAAGTTAGATGTCAATCTTTCACTATATTCTGCGTCTAAATAAGCCTTGATTTGAAATGTGAGAAATACTTACCAGCCGCATCATGGCCATTGTTTGGCTGCTCTGTAGCCATTTTTCTAGCCAAAACAAGAAATACACCAGACCGTTTGTATTATTCGGCCGCATCATTGATTGTGCGTTCCTATGATCCGTCCTTAATTTGAGCGGGAAAAGAAACACTATTTATGGCTTTTGGCGACTCGAGTCTGGGTGGCGGGTGTTGTTTGTTGGAGGTTACGTTGGTCAGAGTGGATTGTTGGCGGGAGTTGTATTTGGCGGTGTTTTGATATTTGTTAGAGGCGTTTTTTTTGTGTTTAACTTTCCGTTCACATTTTTTGGTGTGGTTCTTTTAGTTGTGGTGTATTTTTTTGGTAAGTTTTTTCCCGTCATCCTTTTGTAAAATATGGCTCTCCTTTTTTTTGGTTTTTTGACCAACAATATTTTTTTTTTATTTTTTCATTTTGTAGGTTTATTTTGGCTCTGCCCCAACGACCTTTTTGTTCTGTGACTTCTATATCGTGTATTGGTAAGTTTGGATTTTCACTTGTTTGTTAAATGTTCAGGACTTTATTTTCGCATCTTTTGGGGACATTACTGATTTCTTCTGTGTTTTTGGGGATCATAAATTTGCGAAATATTTAGTGCACTTTTGTAGGCTTGATTTCTCTTGTTAAATTGCGAACTATTTAGCGCACTTTTGTAGGCTTGTTTTCTCTTGTTAAATTGCGAACTATTTAGCGCACTTTTGTAGGCTTGTTTTCTCTTGTTAAATTGCGAACTATTTAGCGCACTTTTGTAGGCTTGTTTTCTCTTGTTAAATTGCAAACTATTTAGCGTTCACAATCTGGCTTGTTTTTTGGGGGCCAAATTGTGGAAGTCGTCGCAATGTCGGTTTGCTCTTTGTAGAAATGTGTGTTTAGCCCCTTTATTTTTGTGCCTTTTCAAAAATCAAGCTTACAAAATGGACACCCCAAATTCTGTCCTTTTTATGGTCTGTTGAATTGTAGGTTTTGGAAATCATGACAATACCCCGGCATGTAAGCATCTTTGGATTGTATTGTAAAGATAAGTATTTTTCAGTCTTTTTTTGGGGCAACATACCTTAACTTCAATTCTTACCATTTCAGGTTGATTTTGGTCGGATTATTGTGGCCATGCTACCGGAAGCCGACCAACCTCAATCTCGTCCCAGGCATAGGCATCGTAGGCGTGCAAGGCCCCAGATATATAGAACATGTGTTACCCTTTTTGGAATGCCCGATGATGAGGTGTTAAGGCGATACCGTCTTCTGCCCCAAATCATCATAGACACTCTCTCATTAATAGAGAGTGATCTGGAGTGGCAAATTGACAGTCCTACAGCAATACCACCACTTACGCAATTTATTGCGGTGTTACATTTCTGTGCCTCAGGATCCTTTCAAACCACGGTGGGAATAGGTGCGGGAATCTCCCAATCCTCCTTTTCAAGGATCCTGAGGGCAGTGATGGAGGCCCTTTTCATGCACCTCCATCATTTTATTAAAATGCCTTTGGATATGGGTGCCCTTAGTGTGGCCAAGGCCAATTTTTACCAAATAGCTGGCTTCCCACACATCATAGGGGTTGTGGATGGTACTCACATACCACTTCAGCCTCCAGCACGGCTGGAGGCCATTTTTCGGAAACCAAAAACACTATCACTCACTGAATGTAATGTTGGTATGTGATGCCTCCCTCCAGATCCTGTCCCTGAATGCAAAATTACCCGGGAGTGCACATGACTCATTCGTCATCCGGCAATCAGGGATTTGGCAAAAATTAAACAACCTACAAGCTGGTGATGCGTGGCTTCCGGGTAAGTGGAGACCTTTAGTAGATACCAATGCAAAGCTTGATACACAGTGATCCTGATGTTGTCACTTCTTTTTCACAGGAGACAGTGGCTACCCTTGCACGCCCTGGCTGCTCACTCCTTATTTGGCTCCCACACCAGGCCCACAAAGTGAGTTTAATTCTGCACTTACAGCCACCAGGCAAGTGGTGGAGCACTGTATCGGCCTTTTAAAAGGCCAATTCAGATGCCTCCACCGCTCTGGTGGCGAGCTCATGTATTTGCCGGATATGGTTTTGAAAATTGTGGTCCTGTGTGGGATATTTCACAACATTGCCATAAGGAGTGGTGTCCCAATGCAGCCAGAGGATGCCTTGCCTGAGGATGGCCCCCCGAGGTTGGTCGGAGGTCAGTATGTGGGGGGGCCATACGCGATGATGTGGTGGCCAGATTCTTTAGGTAATTATTGTCACAAAAAAAGTTATTTGACACAATGTAGAAAGGTTATTATTGGGAAATCAAATTAATCAGTTTTTATTTTCCCATCTTTTTTTTTTTTTTAAATATTTTGGAATGAAACGATGACTACTTCCTGCTCCCAAAAAATGACTTCATGTGGCCACATTGGATATATCTTCTGGACCCAATTTGGAAACGCAACATTTGTGGAATCATGTTGGCATGCTCATTCATCAAACAGTTCTTGATTGTTTTTTTTTTTTTATTATGGAGTAGGCTGAATTTTTGAGTTTGTTATCACTGTGTGTATTGATTGTGACCCAACACTTTGTGTTTATTATTTTTTTTAAATACATTTTTGGTTATTTGAAAAACATCATTTCTTTTTGACATTACAAGCAAGTGTAAGCAGGTTCACCCAAGGAAAAGTGGCTTAATGGCTAATCCTGTAATGTGTCAATTTGTTCTTTATTTTACTATGCTTTGTGGGTTTGAACCAACACCAAAAGGTATTATGTAGAATCAGTATGTTTTAGATCTTGGCCTAAGCAGGTTTTCTAAAAAATTTACAAATACCAAAAAAAAAAATAAAAAAAAAATGCTGGTAACTCTCCAAACCTATTGTTAGTGTTAGGTGTTTCATGTGACTGCTTAAAAAAATCAGCTACACAATCTTAGTTACATTAGTTTCAAATACTTGCTGCAATAGTCTACTTATGTAAGTTTAAACAATCTAAGATTTTCAGACAAGGAATGAGACTGTATTCAAAATTTAAATGTTTATTTTTGTCAAATATTTCTGAAAAAAAAAAGAAAATTAGTGGCGCAGGATCCCCGACATTCTATCCAGGACCACCAGCAGGCCGATCACATGCCCCCTCAACATTTGGACACACCCGGCTAGCTCCGCCAAAAGCCTCTGGTCCTCTGTGGGTTATAAAATTGTGGTGCTTACTAAAATGAATCCATAATTTATGAATCTAAAAAACTTCTACAGCAAAATCGACTTAGCAAAAAGTAACAATTGTGTTACAAAATCCAAAAAAACACCAATTCATTTTACAAAACAAAAACTTAAAAAAAAAAAACCCCAAAAAACCCCCAAAAAACAAACAAACAAAAAAAACAATTCTTGCTACCGTAAACAAGAGATACAAGCATGAGTGTTTTGACATGTGTGATATGTGTATGGGGAAATTAGCTGAGAAATTTAAATACAAACAGATATATAACCAACCTTTTAAAATACTAAATAAAGGAAAAGGCACAGACAAAGGATTACATCAACACATAAAAAAAAAAGGATAAAAGGGAAACATACCGTTGAGAATGACGGCTGGACCGGGAACCACACCATCGTCCTCCTCGGAGGTGGGCAAATTTCCTAAGGAGGTCGGCGGGGTGATTACAGACTCTGGAGATGGGGTGGTCAAGAGAGGGGTGGGTTGAGAGCAGGGGGAATTTGGATGGAGGGGAAATCTCCAAGAGGGAGGGGCGACAGGGTCTGGGCAGGCTAGGGTGGAGGGGGAATTTTGGGGAGAGGAGGTTTGGCTCGGGGTTGGGGAGAGGGGACGAGGGCGACGTCTGCGCAGGCGATGATGCAGTAGTCTTCGCTCGGCCCCTAAATGATGGAAAACAAATTGAGGTTAGTTTAGAACATCACCTTTCTAAACGCTAATTGGTTAACAAACAAAAAGGAAAACATGCACACGCAGATATGTGTGAAAAAAAGAAACAGGCCAAACAAGAAAACATGCACACGTAGATATGTGTGAAAAAAAGAAACAGGCCAAACAAGAAAACATGCACACGCAGATATGTGTGAAAAAAAGAAACAGGCCAAACAAGAAAACATGCACACGCAGATAGGGCCGCAAATATAAACATGAAAACCAAAAAAAACATAACTTACTTTCCGCTATACGCTGGCGAAAACATGCCAGCAAGCGGGGCGTCCGCCGTTGAAGGTCGGACCACCTGCGCTCCAGCTGGCCGATCTGTCGGCATGAGCCGAAGGAACGCAGGCGGCCGCGAACCTCCGCATAGGCGGCACGCTTTTCCCGATTGCTGATGGGGGAGGCTGGCTGGTGATACGCTGGTCCATCACCTCTGTCAGAACAATAAGCTCCTGCTTGGTGAATGCAGAGGCTCTCATGATGGCAATGGTGTATTTTTAAAAAAACAGTTTTAATAAAGACCAGAAAATAATTTTGATTGGCTAATGTAGTTGGTAAATTAACAGGAACCATTCTATTGGTTAGTGTATGAGTCATGTGTTCTACAGGCCAAAAAATCTATTGTGAGTTATGATAGGCTTGATGCAGTGACATGCGTAAGCTAATTTAAATAAAGAAATGAAACCAGTAAAATATGCGTGGGTAAAAACACGGAAAAATTTGATAATTGGATCTAACATGTATTTTGGATAAAGAAAACCATTGTTTAAACCGTACGTATTCTGCGGGTAAATTACCGCGGCTATCCAATTAGCCTTGAAGTTAGCCTGACAATGGCACTTATCAGGGTTTTTTGGGGGGACCTGATGTGTCCTGAAAAATAATCCACGATAAGTTCTGTTTTTTCGCCCTAAAAAGGGCTAGAACACATAGGTCCACGAGCTTATCACGACTCCTATGTGTTAACGTGCGAACTATCCTATTATTTTGCCAGAAATAATAGGATAGGGAGAAAAAAAATATTGGCGAAAATCAGTGATAATTGTAGGAAAATCCCTATTTTTCGACGAACGCGGGGATCAATTAGCGCCCGAACAGTGTACGGGGCTAATTGGATATGGCCCTAAGACTAGAGTTCTGAAACTTGATAGAGAGACATTATTGACCAGTAACCTGAAAGGTAGCAAGGAATAGGCACTTCCCTGGGTTACACACTTCAACCCCACATTAATAGTGTCTGTAAAAAATTGTGGCCCATGGTCCATTCGGCCCAGGACCTCAAGTTACAGTATACTAAACTTATGGCTAGTTACCAACGTGGCCGTAACCTTAGGGACTATTTCGTTAAAATGGATGTCTCTAATCACAGAAGAACCACTACTAGTCACTTCCTTACAGATAAAAAAAGGATGTGTTAGGTGTACATGCTCTAGGTGTAACTACATGATATCATCCTTATTCAGGGAATAGGTTGAACAAACTTTAAATTAACCTGTAACTCAAAATGTACCGTTTACCAAATTATTTTCCCTTGTGGATTCTCCTATATAGGCAAGACAGAAAAAGTCTTCAAGGAGACTTGTGGTGGTCCACAGATCATCCATTAGGGCAGCTTTGGCCAGTAGCAGTAGTGACTAGCCAGTTGCCAGGCACTTCTGTTCAGTGCCACACCTTGCAGTACCGTATGATTAACCACATTTCCCTGTCCGTCAGGGGAAGTGATTGTGGGTTAAAATTGATACAGCTTGAAAGTAGGTGGATCTATCATTTAGGGACCCTTGTTCCCAAGGGACTTAATGACTACCTAGGGTTGCATAATTTTATGTATTTTTTTTTTTTTTATAGTCTCTTGTAGTATAGTGCAGAGCAGTGGTTCTCAAAATCGGTCCTCAGAACCCCACACATTTCAAGATTTCCAGGTTACCTAGCAGGTGCACAGGTGTATTCATTACTCACTGACATATTTTAAAAGATCCACAGGTGGAGCTAATTATTTCAGTTGCGATTCTGTGCGGACACCTGGAAAACATGCACTGTTTGGGGTCTTGAGGACCGAGTTTGAGAACCTGTGGTGTAGAGTATACATCTATACATTCCTCATATGATGACTGTGGTAACATTATAGAGTGAATGTCTGGATCTCTTCTCTGTCTATGTACAGATTTAAAATACCTGACAATATAGGCTCCCTTAATACAACTTAGTTCAATGGGATATGACTCTTTCCTTTGTTGTTTAATAGGTCTATTTATTTTGGCATATCAAGTGCATCAAAGCAGAAATTATGTGTGGGGGAAAAACACCCTGACGGTACAGGGTGCAGTTATAGATGTATAAGCATATATTAGACCTGAGTAGTGTTTTTTTAGCTACTCAGGTCTAATATATGCTTATACATCTAACTGCACCCTGTACCATCGGGGTGTTTTGCCCATACATAATTTCTGCTTTGATGCACTTGAAATGTCAAAAATAAATACCTTTTAGATACAGTATCAGTTACTGAATGCTTTTTTTGTCATCCTCCACATATACTGTTCTCAATGTGGCTGGAATTAAGCTGTTTTTATCTATAAGGGATACTCGTATGTTCCCCAAAGATACCTTTTGAGGATCAACTACGCATTTTTATATTTACACATTTATTTATCTTCTCGGATGGATGTGAGAACATGATACATACTTCTGCTGGCTGTTGAAGGGGTCCATTCTAAAGATACCTTTTATATGGGTCATCAGCTACATTTATTTGTGAGTTGTCTATGCTAATTTTGTTTAATGAGAGTCGATTCCAGTTCTGTTTTCATATATTTTTTATGACTACTTCAGGACATATTACACTATTAACCCCCATTTTTCCCCCTTTGTTTCCATGAACTGAACATTTTGGAAGGGAGATAAATAACTACTCCTCAAACTACAAGAAAACAACATTTTTCATGTGATCAACTATTCCTTTGGACTGAGCACCATTATTTGTTTTCTTTGCTCTGCATTCATTGTATGTATTTGATGGTGAAACTCAACTAAGCACTTATACCCGTCAAGTTTTTTTTTAAATAAAACAAAATATGATAAAGTCATATTTAGCACATACAAAAAGTTCCAATTTCATCACCTTTAAATTGTTATAAATGAGATACCCAGTGTATGTACAAAGCACCCCATCAGATGAGAATACATTAAGGCTTCCATATTTGTTATATACTTTAGAAATCAGTCTTTAATGGTCCAATATGGGCAGTAATAGTTTGGTTTTGAACTCACCAATCTTTCAGCATTTATTTAACTAGGCTCAAGCTTTTCTCAGCAGGAAACCTAATGCATATAAAGCATTTTGAAAATGACAAAGTTAATCGCTTTTGTAAGGTCCAGTGCACAGAGTGCCATGGTCATTCACCCATTTATTATACCTTCAGTAAACTAGACATTTAGCATTGATTGTAGGGGAAAATAAAACAATATGACAGGATTTTCATTTCGCTGGAAGCTTTCAATATAATTACACTATATGGCTTTTGTGCATTACTTTTTATTTCTTAAAAACTTAGTGAAGAGCGGCATTAAATGTTTCCTATTTTGGAACGCATATTTTCTTTAACCCACTGACTACTACAAAGCATGTCCAAAATCCAGGTAATGGCAACATTACCCTGACTCTCTGGTCATGGCCCATATAAAAACTCATTTCAGGAAGGACAGTGGGTGAGCATAAGAAGCAAGGTACAGACTAGTAGTTCAGGATAGAACCTAATCTCTGCTGTCTGTTTTTTGGAACCACTTGAGATGAAGTTCTTACCTTCATGTCAATAATTGCTCTAAAATTCTTACCTGATATTGTATAATATCCTAGTATGCCACTTTTTAATGAGCTATAAGTAGTAAGAGTACCTGGCTGCTAGAACCTAAGTCATTGAACTCAAGTGTTGCAAGCACAAATGTTACATCCAGGGTCCAACACAAGTGGAAATACTTTATAGGTAGTGGTGAGCTCTGGATAATAGCTATAGTGTGGAATATGGTAAAAATACCTTAATTCTGGGGAACCATGAGCTCAGATAACACTCACTTTACTCAAAAAAGGGATCCTATTATTTTACATGTCAGGACAATTGCCCTAATTAGCTCCTGTTACTAAAGGATATATTTTAGCTACACCATACTTGCCAACTCTCCATTATTGTCAAGGGGACTCCCTGAAATAGTAACAATCTCCCTGATTGCACCTTACCCCCATTATGTAGCTTGGGAAAAAATAAAAAAAAATAAAGAAATCAGAGATATATACATTTAAAAAGGTATAAGCAGTACCATTTTGGTTATAAAGCACAATGATCCGTATGACTATAGGCAATTGCATATAAAGATTTCTCTTGGACACTTATGTGGAACTCCCTGTAATAAACAATACATTATTAACCCCTGAAAAGTATCAGTGTGTTCTCATCAACAAATAGATCTCACTAACTGCTTTGTGACTCGTTTAAATTTGGATGATAGTCAATTTTATGACACGCCTCTCAGATGTAGCAGTACACATCCACTTTAGTGCCACGCTCATAGGTGGTGCTTTCACAATCTGCCTGAAATGCTTTTTTAAAAGTAGGCAAGTATGAGCTACACAAGACTTTATAATCTGCATCATACACTTTTTAGTCACGCTGCATAAAGCAGTAACAATAATCCAATCTTAGTTATCTAAAATTACTTCAAGCACATTGGAAAAGCAGATTTCAACTTGACTGACTTCAGTTCTTAGTAGTGAACTGGAAGAAATAAAACAAATATCTCCACCTACACCTCCACCCCAAACAACCCACTCCTTCTCCGATCACCTCCTTATATCTCTTCCCTACCCTTGTTTTATTGGAATTAAATTAAACCATGCCATCTCGTTGCTTGCTTTCCCCTTTGCTGGGTCTCGGGGGTAAATTTACTAAGATGGGAGTTCTATTAAAAAGTGATGTTGCCCATAGCAACCAATCAGTTTCCAGGTATTATCTTCTAGAAGGTGCTAGATAAATGAGAAGTACAATCTGATTGGTTACTATGGGCAACATCACTTCTTAATAGATCTCCCATCTTAGTAAATGTACCCCTAGTACTCCGATCCTACAACCCTTTTAACTACATGGTATTATGGGCCTGATTCAAAGTTGTACACAAACCTGGTGGTCAAACAAAGGGCACAGGTTTGGGCAGACTGGAGCAGTGGTCAAAAATATAGGCAAGGTTCAAAAAGGCAGGCAGCAGTCAAAGGATTAATCCTAAAAACAAGCAGAGGTCATACACAGAGGGTCCAATAATAAATGCCAAGTACAAGTACAAAGTAGAACCTAACACCAACAAGGTGAAAATGGCACGGAAGGTATTTATGTAAGTCCTGGCCAATCAGCTTCTGCGTGGAAATCATGTGACCCTCATGATTAAAAGTGCTGCTGACTAGCTGAGATAACAGAGTAGTAATGAGCCTAGCAAGACTAATGAATCAGCTGTACCACCATTCCTGTCAGCTCAGGAAGGCAAAGGGAATTGGGTTGCCTGACAACTTCAGTACACCAAAGCAAAACTACTACTATCAACCTACATGCTGCTGAAAACAAGGACAGAACATAACAACATACAGTATATTAGTTTGATAACAGCAAAAACACATCATAATAAAATTGTAGATGTTGCATATATATTGTACAACAAGTCAAAATGTTTCCAAATGCAGGAATTAAAACAAATGGCTGCCAGTTAAGATCCTGTTAAGGTAATGGTGCAGTTCAGCCGAATTTATTGTATAGGTGGGCTTTTCTGAAGTTAAATGCAAATCAGTTTCAGCATACTCAATCAATAAAGTATTTATAATAGGAGCTAATTGTGAGACATTCGTTTTGACATTTCCATTAGAATAGCTTAGATGATTAATCAGTGTAGGTGTTTAATGTCTGCATTTGGAGAGATACATTTTTACCCCTTGTGCATGATTACTACAAGTACAGCATATTCCTGCTACTTTTAAAGTTTTACTATGATGTGTTTTTGCTGAAATTAAACTATTAAATTATGTTAAAAATCAGGCACTTCTGAGAAATGCTGACATCATTTTATCTGTATGGAATAGAAAAGTATTAAAGTCCACAGCTCAGGAAACTCAAGGCACCATGGCCAAGATTTATCAACGAGTGATATACTTGTTATCACTTGTTACTAATCTTATAGTGTTGTGCTAGTAAACTTAAAAAGTCATGAACAGTGAGAAATGGAAAAAGCAAACTTGCCGCTGAGAAAGAAAGCCGCTTTTTGGTGTCTATCAGGGGTATTCAATATGGGAGCGATAACATCATTTTTGCGTTAATATCGCACTTTTGACGACATTATCGCTGGTTTGACTTTTACACCGTATTCAATTTCAAATACTTATCGCAGTTTTGAAAAGTCTTTGATAAAAAACGGGGATAACTTTTCACCATTGAATAGGTGTCGAAAAAAAGTGCAGAATTGGGGTTTAGGGGTGCAGGCTTAAAAAAAAATAGCCTGCACCCCTGGGAATGACATTAAAAAATGAACTGTGTCAAAAAAAGTTTAAAAAAAAAATAGGGACACCCCAAAAAATTAATTTAAAAATTGGGGTGAAAAAAAAAAAATGGGAAAAAATTGTTAAACAATAGGGAAATAGGTTCAGGGCTATTCTGCAAGTATGTGGCAGATGTTTTCTAGAATAGATTTATAGCTGCAGGTGCACAAATGCAGAATTTTTAAAAACTTACTTTAGGGACATAAAAATATGCTAGTACCCATTTTCATGTACCCCAAATTTGATGGGACCACTTAAAAAAATGAAAATAACCTAAGTGCTCTTCTGCATCACTTCTTCAATGTCAGAAAAAAAACACCTGCTGCGGCTATTTAAATCCCCGACTTTCAATTAAAGGCTAAAACGGGGGTACCCATAGTGATCCCCCATGTTTTTACTACTTTAGGGGGTCTTACAATTTTTTTAAGGAAAAATTCATAACTTTACGCAAATCCAACTTCGGGTTTCCCCGTTTTCGTTAATTTTATATTGAATACGGGTATAAGCGGGAGCGCGCCCGATACTTTAACGCAGGTAAAAACTCCGATATGAAACGTTAACTTCGACAGTGAAGTTAACGTTTCATATTGAATACCCCTCTATATCTGATAAATTTCTAAAACAAATGGAAAGACCACTGTTTCTTTTATGCACATCCCCTTATACGTGGTGCAAATGGTATTAGAAAACCTCTGTCCACACTAAGCGGTGTCTTTCTAATCATTTACACAGTACATGGAAGAGAATAAAGACAGTGGAATTGTAAGTCTTCCCGATCTTTCTGCCAATTTACAGTCAACGAGATCCCTCTAGTACACTCATCCAAGGTATGTATTAGACGTTCACATAAAGGTATCTTTTTGCGGTGGTGATTAAACCTCCGCCGGTTCAATAGTCTCCTTCGGGGTAATCCAAAACTGATGGATCTTACTCCCATGTCTATTATGACTCTCACTTAACTGATATCTCACTTAACTGAAAGAGAAGAGGTATTCCATGGATAAAAAAATTACATTTATTTGGTGTGATATACACCACAAATCACTTATAAAAACATACACATATCAATAAAAAAGTAACATTTGTTCCCTTTTCCATATAGGGATATACTCCTATATCCACACTGAAAAAAATGTATGGCATCATATACTTGCATAGATCATATCCAGAAAAGTCCTTAGGATCAAACGAATGTGCAGTCTGCAAGATAATCCAGCATGGTAGTGGAGGGTCACCTATAGGGAACACACTGATGAGTTTTGGATCAAAATCCTTTCTCTAAGTGTAGGGAACAACAGTAATAAGGGCCATATTTATGCCCCTTAAGATCAGATCACTTGACCACAATTACATAAACATGGAATACCTATCTAATACACCAGTCACACTCTTATACAAACTGTATCCGCAAAACCTTCTATTAGCTGCCATTCCACACCATATTCTAAAACCACTTTATAATACATAAAAGATCTATTATTTCACATTGATGACATCACTAGGGGGTGGGGTTTCTGTTTGAATTCTGAAACAGGTTTTTTATAGTAATAGATGATTCACCAAATAAATAAATACTTGTGTTCAGTGAAGGCGATTCTACACACATCCTTTTAAAGTCACAGAAGAGGGTTAGAAACAGCTATTTCTCGATCATAGCAGCTAGCGTCTCACTTCCGGTCTTTGGAACGTACCGTATGCTGGAAGTATATGGTGCACCGCAATCGTCACTTCCGTCAGAGATACTGTCAACCTCGATCTACTTTATCCCGGTGTTATGTATGGACTTGCAGGTAATGCAGCGCCTCCCAGTGGTAAGCAGTGGAGTTCTCCACATCTCATTGAAAACTGGATATATTTCTCATACGATAAGAATCTTAAAACATTCACATCTTCCATTTGTATAATGTACTAAACTTGAAAAAGAGAAAAAGAAAGGAGGAGATTAAGGTGTCATGCAAAAAAAGAAAAAAATACATTTTATACATTAAGATTGCAAAATCATAAACTAAAGAGAGATATTACAAAAACCACCTAACATCAAAATCCACATTAAGACATTGTGGTTTCAAAGTATTAAGCAAATAAATATTCTTCATCTCAATTTTAGATAAGCCTTCCTCAATGGTATTAGCCCTCCACTTAGGTTTCAAACAGTGTATCCCACAAAATGAGTTCAAATGTTTTGGGTTACACTTATGAACATCTTTAAAATGTGATGAGACATTATGTGTGGTTGTCCCTTTATGGATATGCCTAACATGTTCAGTTAGTCTCTCCTTTAGTTGACGCTTAGTTTTGCCAACATATTGACTGCCACAGACACATTGTAATAAATTAATGACATTACGACTATGATAGGTAATAAAATCCCTTATCTCATAGCTTCTATTGGTTTGATTGGACTTATACTTAACAATTTCCCACTATCACTTTTACATACTTTACACATACTGCACGTGCTACAATGAAAAAAACCTTTAGATGTTATAGATTGGGGGAGTTAGGTATAGAAAAACACTTTTTACCAAATTGTCCTTTAAATTTTTTGCTTTGTGATTAACAAAGCATGGTTTTTCTGTTAGATATATTTCTTCAATACTGAATCATTGGTGAGTACACTCCAATATTTTTTTTAAAATGCTTTTGACCTGTTTGTATTGACTATTATAGTCAGTGATGAATGGAGTTCCTTCTTTTTTATGATCTGAGGTTTAGTTTTGATTGGTTTTATTAAGGATCCCCTATTAATTTCAAGACATCATTGTTGGGCATGATCTACTATTTCTTTATCAAAACCTTTCACAATAAATTGCTGTTTCAAGTAATCCAATTGGTTTTTATACACATCAGCTTCAGTACAATTTTCGCCGTAACCTCTGAAATTGGCTGATCAGTATACTTGATAGCCAATTGCTATGGTGGTTACTCCTAAAGTCAAAAAATGAATTACAATCAGTGGGTTTGGAGTAAATCATTGTTAATATTTTATTGTCCTTTATATATATTGTAAGATCGAGAAAGTTCACTTTGGTCTCACTTTTTTCAAAGGTAAATTTAATATTCTCAGAGTTGATATTTAAGCCATCACAAAAAAGATCCAATATGTAAAGTCTCTCCTCCAAATAAAAAATACATTGTCAAAATACCTGAACCAGGAATACCAGACTACCTCTATGGGTATGTCTAACCCAGATGTTTTGAAGCTCCCAGTGCCATAAACAAGTTAGCATAACTGAGCACTAGTCTGGTGCTCATGGCGGTACCCTTCAATTGCATATAAAAGGAGTTATCAAACCAAAAGAAGTTATTTCGCAAAATCAAAGAAATACCTTCCAAAATGAAAGATCTTAATTCTTCTGACAAGGGTTCTTGATCTAAAAAGAAATTAGTGGCTTCCAAACCAAAACAATGATCAATAATGGTATACAATGATTTTGCGTCTGCAGTAACCATAATAAAATCTGGTTCCCATATAATGTCTGCCAGCTTATTGATCACTGAAATGGTATCCTTAAGACAGGGTGGGGCCTTGATTACTATAGGCTATAACAGAGAGTTGATGAAATGTGACAAATTGGCCAAATTTACACCAGCTACTATTGGTCTCCCAGGCAGTTTTTCTAAAGTTTAATGAATCTTTTGGGAGGACATATAGAACAGGTATTGACGGTTGTTTGATAATCATATATAATTTTTCTTTTTTCAAAAATATGTTTTTTGAGCTATACATAGCTTAAAAGCACTTCTATTTTTTTTTTTTTTTTTTGACAGATTGGCCCTCAATTTTTTATAAGTGGAAGCATCGGATAACTGATGAAGTACCTCTTCATGATAATCATCTCTATCCATGACCACTATGCCCCCGCCCTTAAGTCTGTTGTAACCATAATAAAGTCTGGTTCCCATATAATGTCCACCAGCTTTGATCACTGAAATGGTATCCTTTAAATAGGATGGGTTCTTGATTACTATAGGCTGTTACAGAGTTGATGAAATGTGACGAAACTGGCCAAAATAGAATTTGTACCAGCCACTATTGGTCTCCCAGGTGGTTTTTCTAAAGATGTATGAATCTTTAGGAGGACATATAGTACCGGTATTGATGGTTGTTCGATTGTCATATATAATTTTTCTTTCTCCGAAAATATGTTTTTTGAGGTATACATAGCTAAAAGGACTTCTAATTTTCTCTTTATTTTTTCCGACAGATTGGCCCTCAATTTTTTATAAGTGGAAGCGTCAGATAACTGATGAAGTACCTCTCATGATAATCATCTCTATCCATGACCACTAGAGTTGGTTTGTAGAGATTTTAGAGCCATCCTTTCCTCCTTCGATACATTTATATTCTTTGATTTCTTGAAGTTAGTCCTATCCAGTTCATCTTTCACCAATTTCTCAAATGACTCCACAAAACAGCTCTTTTTATGAGCAGGATAGAAAGTTGATTTTTGTTTAAACACTGATTAAGGTCCAACTTCCACTTGCACCAATTGTTCGTTAGCAGAATTGGCAAAAAACCTATTTAAAGCCAACTTTCTAATGAATTTTTGTAGGTCAATAAACACCTCAAAATCATCAACATAATTCGAGGCGGAAAATTTATGTCCTTTCTCCAATACACTCATTTCATATTGATTTAAAGTGTATTTACACATCAGTGTGTTCCCTATAGGTGACCCTCCACTACCATGCTGGTTTTTCTTGCAGACTGCACATTCATTTTAGGTCAATAAACACCTCAAAATCATCAACATAATTTGAGGGAGAAATTTTAAGACCCTTATCCAATACACTAATTTCATATTGATTTAAAGTGTATTTATTTAAATTATATATCTTCTTAGTTTTATTGCTAGATAAGTCTGATTGTTCATTATTTTTCTCTAAATTCTTGTCTAGATTAATCTCCAATGGTAATACAGAATTTAAAAATCTCTTTCTATTCCTCCTACATTGATTTAAATGACTATTTTTCGCAGCTCTTTTCCCCCATTGTTTATGTTTTTTATCCCTTGAAGATCAGAGCTGGGGCCTAATCTAAAAAATGTTTATACCTCTTATGAGGAAAGAAACTGTTCCTCTCAATACCATCATTCTCAGATATAATATCCATATTTGGATTCCGTCTCTGTTTTTTGGTCTCACATTCTGGTCTAAACTCTCTACCTGTTCTCCAATTGTTACCCAAGGGTCTTTCAGTCTTACTTTCTCCCTCTCTGATCCTATTGTTTCTATATTGACTTCTATATGGGTATCTGTTGTTACTTTCCATCCTAGATGTGTATCTTCCAAGTTGCCTATTATTAAACCTTCCTAATGGAGGTGAGGTGTTAACCATTTTACCCGATGTAATAGGGGTTTTCTCTCTGGTTATTCTTCTCTGGGGTGTTGATACCCATAAATATTTTTGCTCTTTTTTGGTTACAGTATGTTTTATAACTTTCTCAAAATCATTTTTATCTCTTAAAAAAAATTCTGCTTTTTATTTATCATTTCTTTCTAATTTTATTCCACTTTTTTAATCAATCTCTTTAAAATCTGAGAAGGGTTCAACTAGAGTCTTAAGAGTCGTATCCATTAGACAACTTTCTGAATGATGCGACAAAAACCAGGAGGTTTTGGTCAGAACATTCAGAAAGTCATCTAATGGATAACCAGCAAAGACGAGCAATGCACGTGCACGCTGGGTCCTTGCCGACTAAATGTTGAACATGCCCATCAACCTGATGACAATCATCAGGTTCGGCATGTTCTCAGATAGGAGGTCGGTCTCCTGCACTGAATGACATTCAATGAACGCCGTTCAGTGCAGGCATCGCACCTAGGCAACCTGAAGGACTGAACGCTAGTCATTCAGTTTTTCAGGTTACCTAATGGATAGACACCTTTAGTGATTTATATTTCTTGCTCAGTTTTCTTTAATTCCCTACCTTTCTTTCCAATTATGAGTTGCATTAGAGAGGCAGAACAAGTATCTAAAATTCTAAACCATTGTTTTCTAAACACCTCTGACTCATTTTCAAAAGAAGGGACCTTATCCAACCTCAATCCTCTGGGAATGATTTTATCAGCTAGATATTGTTGTAAGGAGACAATCTCCCACCATATCCTTCCATCTTTTAATACTAACTTTTCTAGACTCCACATGGCAGATTCTAGATTTTCATCTTTAAAAGCAGTATCATCCACTTTCACATTACTGAACACTTCTTTTAATTGGGATGTTCTTTTCTTTCTATGTGCAAATATATTAAACTCACAGGACATAAATATAGTGTAAAAAATTACAGATAATTAAACAATAGAAAAATTCACAACCTGCACATAAACTACTGCAGCTCCATCCTTTCCTTGGGCTTACACTAAACCCAAAATACAATATATTTATAAAACATATGGAAAGACCACAATTAGTGCTGTTTCTCTATGCACTTCCCCTTATACATGCTGCAAATGGTATTAGAAAACCTCTGTCCACACTAAGCTGTGTCTTCATTGTCATTTACACAGTACATGGAAGAGAATAAAGACAATGGAATGGTAAGTATTCCCGTCCTTACGCAAATTTACAGTCAATGAGATCCCTGTAGTACACTCACCCAAGGTAAGTATTAGATGTTCACATAAAGGTATTTTCCTGTGGTGGTGATTAAACCTCCACCGGCTCAATAGTCTCCTTCTGGTAATCCAAAGCTGATGGATCTTATCCCCATGTCTATTGTGACTCTCACTTAACTGATATCTTACTCAGTTAAAAAAGGAAAGAGAATTGGTATTCCACGGATAAAAAATTACATTTATTTGGTGTGACATACACCTCAAATCACTTATAAAAACATACAAATATAAATAAAAAAGTAAAATTTGTTCCCTTTTCCATACAGGGACATACTCCTAGATCCACACTGAAATAGATGCATGGTATCTTACGTAGATCTTATCCAAGAAAGTCCTTAGGATAAAATGAATATGCAATCTGCAAGAAAAACCAGCATGGTAGTGGAGGGTCACCTATAGGGAACACAGTGATGCGTAATTACACTTTAAATCAATATGAAATTAGTGTATTGGAGAAAGGACATAAATTTTATCCCTCTAATAATGTGGATGATTTTGAGGTATTTATTTGATTTACAAAAATTAATTAGAAAGTTGGTTTTAAAAGGTTTTTTTGCTGATTCTGCTAATGAACAATTGGTGGAAGTTGGATCTTACTCAGTGTTTAAATGAAAATCAACTTTCTATCATGCTCATAAAAAGGGCTGTTGGGTGGAGTCATTTGAGAAATTGGTGAAAGATGATCTGAAAAGGACTAACTTCAAGAAATCAAAGAATATAAATGTATCAAAGGAGGAAAGGATGGCTCTAAAATCTCTACAAACCAACTCTTCCATTGTGCTAAAACCCGCTGAAAAGTGGTCATGAATAGGGATGATTATCATGAGGAGGTACTTCATTAGTTATCCGATGCTTCCACTTATAAAAAATTGAGGGCCAATCTGTCAAAAAAAAGAAAAAAAATATGTGCTTTTAAGCTATGTTTATCTCAAAAAACATATTTTTGAAAAAAGAAAAATTATATATGACTATCGAACAACCATCAATACCTGTTCTATATGTCCTCCCAAAAGATTAATTAATCTTTTGAAAAACCACCTGGGAGACCAATAGTAGCTGGTGCAAATTTGGCCAATTTGGCACATTTCATTGACTATCTGTTATAGCCTATAGTAATAAAGGCCCCATCCTGTCTTAGGGATACCATTTCAGTGATCAATAAGCTGGCAGACATTATATGGGAACCAGATTTCATTATGGTTACAGCAGACATAACGTCATTGTATACAATTAATGATCATTGTTTTGGTTTGGAAGCCACTAATTTCTTTTTAGACCAAGAATCCTTGTCAGAAGAATTAAGGTCTTTCATTTTGGGAAGTATTTCTTTGATTTTGTGAAATAATTTCTTTTGGTTTGATGACTCCTTTTATATGCAATTGAAGGGTACAGCCATGGGCACCTGACCAGTGCTCAGTTATACCAACTTGTTTATGGCACACTGGGAGTTTCAAAACATCTGGGGTAGACATACCCTTAGCGGTAGTCTGGTGTCCTGGTTCAGGTACATCGACGATATATTTTTTATTTGGAGCGGAGACTTTACATCATTGGATGGGTTAAATATCAACTCTGAGTATATTAAATTTACCTTTGAAAAATGTAAGACCAAAGTGAACTTTCTCGATCTTATAATATATATAAAGGACAATAAAATATTAACAATGATTTACTCCAAACCCGCTGATTTTAATGAATTTATTAACTTTAAGAGTAACCACAATAGCAATTAGCTAACAATCAGACAAATTCAGAGGTTATGGCATAATTGTACTGAAGTTAATGTGTATAAAACCAGTCGGATGAATTAAAACAGTAATTTATTGTGAAATGTTTTGATAAAGAAATGGTAGATCATGCCCAACAATGATGTCTTGAAATTAATAGGGAATCCTTAATAAAACCAATCAAAATTAAACCTCAGATCATAAAAAAAGATGGGATTCCATTCATCACTGGCTATAATAGTCAATACAAACAGGTTGAAAGCATTTTAAAAAAAAAACATTGGAGTGTACTCACCAATGATTTGGTATTTCTTGGAATATCTAACAGAAAAATCACAAAGCAAAAAATGTAATGGACAATTTGGTAAAAAAGTGTTTAAAACCCCACTCTATAATATCTTAAGATTGTTTTTGTTGAGGCACGGGCAGCATGTGTAAAGTATGTCAAAGTGATAGTGGGAAAATTGTTAAGTATAGGTCCAATCAAACCAATAGAAGGTATGAGATAAGGGATTTTATTACCTGTCATAGTTGTAATGTCATTTATTTATTACAATGTGTCTGTGGCAGTCAATATGTTGGCAAAACTAAGCATCAACTAAAGTAGAGACTAATTGAGCATGTTAGGAATATCCATAAAGGGACAACCACACATAATGTCTCATCACATTTTAAAGATGTTCATAAGTGTGACCCAAAATATTTGACCTCATTTTGTGGGATACACTGTGTGAAACCAAAGTGGAGGGCTAATACCATTGAGGAAGACTTATCTAAAATGGAGATAAAGAGTATTTACTTTCTTAAAATCTTAAAACTTCAAATTCTTAATGTGGATTTTGAGGTTTTGTAATATATCTCTAGAGGTTTATGATTTTGCAATCTTAATGTATAAAATTAATTTTTTCGCATGACACCTTAATCACCTTTTTTTCTCTTTTTAATGTTTTGTACAACATACAAATGGAAGATGTGAATGTTTTAAGATCCTTATCATATGAGAAATATATCCAGTTTTCAATGAGATGTGGAGGACTCCTCTGCTTACCACTGGGAGGCGCTGCATTATCCGCAAGTCTATACATAACAACAGAATAAAGTAGATCGAGGTTGACAGTATCTCAGATGGAAGTGACGATTGCGGTGCATCGTATAATTCCAGCATGCGTTCCAAAGACCGAAAGTGAGATGCTAGCTGCAATGATCAAGAAATAGCTTATTCTAACCCTCTTCTGTGACTTTAAAAGTATGTGTGTATAAGCGCCTTCACTGAACACAAGTAGCTATTTATTTGGTGAATCATTTATTACTATAAAAAGCCTGTTTCAGAATCGGAGCAGAAGCCCCGCCCCCAGTAACATCATTTATGTGAAATAATAGATATTTTATGTATTATAATGCAGTTTTAGAATATGGTGTGGAATGGCACCTAGTAGAAGGTTTTACGGGTACAGTTAGTATAGGAGTTTGACTGGTGTATTAGACATGTATGGTATTCCATGTTTATGTAATTGTGGTCATATGATCTGATCTTAAGGTGTATAAATATGGCCCCTATTACTGTTGTTCCCTACACTTGGAGAAAGGATTTTGATCTGAAATGCATTAGTGTGTTCCCTCCTATAGGTGACTCTCCACTACCATGCTGGATTATCAAACATTCTTTGGATCCTAAGGACTTTTCTGGATACAATCTATGCAAGTATATGATGCCATACATTTTCTTCAGTGTGGATATAGGAGTATATCCCTATATCAAAAAGGGAACTAATTTTACTTTTTATTGATATGTGTATGTTTTTATAAGTGATTTGTGGTGTATATCACACCAACTAAATGTAATTTTTTATCCATGGAAAACCTATTCTCTTTCCTTTTTTAGCTGAGTAAGATATCAGTTAAGTGAGAGTCATAATAGACGTGGGAGTAAGATCCATCAGTTTTGGAGTACCAGAAAGAGACTATTGAGCCAGCAGAGGTTTAACCGCCTCTGCAAAAAGATTTCTTTCTGAAAGAAGATTGCCAGGCTCTGAAGCTCTCAGGGCGATCATTGAACTTTGAGAGTCTGTTTGTCACTAGCTCACGTTGAGCTGAAAATTTAGCAAAGTCTAATGTGTCCTGATTGGTTCTAGGAGATGCTATTGGTGCATTAACATGGTGGATAAGTGGTGTGTAGTCATACTTGTTAGGGTTGTCCGGTTCCAGCTGGCCTGTATCATACCACTTTTGTGTTCGGGAGGCTGTGGCTTTGTTGCAATTTGTACGATTCAGACACTTGGGAGTAAATTTACTAAAGTGAGAATTTTTAGAAGTGAGTTTTAAAAGTGATGTTGCCCATAGCAACCAATCAGATACTTGTTATTATATTCTAGAAGGTGCTAGTTAAATGTTAAGAAAAATTTAATTGGTAACTATGGCAACATCACTTTTAAAACTCGCTTCTAAAAACTCTCACTTTAGTAAATTTACCCCCTCGTGTAGGGGAGTGTTATCATCCCTCGTGGGTTCACTGTGTCTAGAATTCTCTTTATTACAAATATGCAGTTTGTTGCTGACTTGTGGTGGTGTTGTACAGGGTGTTTGGCTTGTTTCGCTAATGGAGTCTGGTTTCATACCTTGCACTGGTGGAGGGTTGCTTTCTAATTTGGAAACTTGCAGTCTCCAAGAACTCTGCTTCAGCTATGGCAGCTGCTGCTTCTTTCTCTACAGCAAACTTCTCACTCATTGCTTCTAAGTATTTTTCTCCATATCTCTTTCTGCATCCAGACCTGATCTTTCTATTTTTAATTGCAACTCTTGCTCAGTAAAGTTGGCATGTACTTTTGAGTTGCCATGGTTAGTAGACTGTTGTACTGTTATATGCAGATAGCTGTGGCTGTCAGTATAGCAGATCTGTAAGTCTGCATATGTGTATCCCATTTGCTGACAAGGGCCCTGATTCAGAGCTGGACACTCTGAAAGAGCGCTCGCTCTGAATCAGGGTGTTTTGTTTTGGAGCGGCCTCCTGGCCGCTCGCATAGCTGTGGGTGACCACCCACAGCTATTGCGAGTGGCCAGGATGATGGCTGCGATGGTCAAGACCATCGTGACCATCGGGCTTGTGCCGAGACCTTTGTGGTAGGGTCTCGTGGCCGCAAGCCCCAGAGAGCTTCTGGCTCTAATAGAGCTGGAAGCTCTCTCACTGACATCACTGGTGATGTCAGAGGGGCTACCCACAAATGGCGATCAAAATAGACAGCCGCCCCTTTTGGTGCGAGACCCAGAGCAACGGAGCGCCCGTCGCTAGCCGGGCCTCGTGTATGCGCATGTCTGAGCCGGCTCCGGCATGCGCATGCGCAGTGGCCTAACATCGACTCGCATAGCGCTGGTGAGTGGGTCTGAATCAGGCCCAATGTTTGCTGACAAAGTCAGAATATATGCATCACACATGCTGACAGCCCAATGTTTTACTGTTCTGCCTTTCACTAAGTATCTTGACAAATTCAAAGAATACAGTATAACCACCTCTACCTTTCAATAATCCCAGTCAGATGTGATGATCTGAAGAACAGTGTTTTTATTATACAATAGAGGAAATTTGTAAAACTGTGAAAATAAATGATAGAATACAATTACTACATGCACAGATGAGATACTGCAAACATGCATGATGCATAAACATGAACACAGTATACAAAGATTAATGAGTCACATTTCCAAGAGTATGCTGGATTACATACTTCCTGTCAGCAGATCTACAGATGCGTCCAAGTTCATTGTGGCTGATCGCGCCACAAACTTGCTCACCCATCCAGCTATGTACCACGATATGCTATGGCATGACCCTGATCGTGGGAGTGCCTCTCCATTCACTCCTATGGAGACGCAAATGCGCGTCTCCAATCGCAGGAGTGTGTCTTGTGCCACGCATGGCGCAATTTGCTGCGCTACAGTCAAGGATGTAGCTGGGCATATCTGTATAATGGCACATTTTGAGATGAGAAATGCACCATCGTATGCCATCTGAGAGGAGCACATGTGTGTGGATGTTTGGCTGACCATGTGAGAAATGAAATGGCTGCCTCCAGTAATTACCCATAATACTGTGAGAACTAAGCTAAGGTAGCCTTTGAGGTTCACAATTACACTACTTCTGTGCTGACCACTAGATGGGACCAATAACATACAGTAAGTGACTGTAATCAAAACTACATATGCTGGAGCCATGACACAACACATAAGGGAAATGTCTTGCTTGTGCATGTGTAAAAAAACAAGTTAGATCTATCTGAGGAAAAAATTGCTGCTCAAGCAATGTATCAACATAAGTGTCTTGTTTATGTACCAATCTTTAATACTGTATTGTACATTGGGCAGCTTCTGAGTAAAGTCAAACATCTGGAAAATTGACACTGACTCCCAACCTCATCTTCTGCAGAACAACCATACTAATTTTGTTTTTTTTGCCATTCCAAATAAAGGAATGAAAGATTTGAGAATAGTAGCCTGATCCGATTTAGAAAGTATTATAGGTAGCACTTGTAGTGGATACAAAATTCTTGGAAATACAATCATTTAAATAAGATTGTCCCCTCCTCAAAAGGAGAGGGGGTGGCGAAGCCACCTCCGAAGTGCATCAAGTGACTTCAAAAAAAGATTTTTAACATTGAGAGAGTACAAATAATGAATATTATGAGGTAAATAGATTCCCAAATATTTAATATAGGGTTTTCCCCAATGCAGACCAATGCCACATGCCTAAGAAGGTTGCGCTACAGCACCCAAGGAAAGAGCACACGATTTTTAAATATTAATGGCAAAACCAGTAATTTCACCAAAATAAGCCATTTTATCTAGAATGGGCAATAAACTCTCAGCTGGGTTACCTATGTATAGAAGTAGGCAGGGGCGACGAGAGGGGGGGAGTGGGTACATTATTACCCATGTCCGGGCTTGCTGGAGGGGCCTGGCGGGGGCCCGGGTCTGGCACCGCCCCCCCCCTACATCACAGCAGCCCAGCACACGCTGCTGTGTGCTGGGCTGCACTGGGAGACTGCTCACGGCTGCTAAGAAGCAGCCTCAGCAGTCTACTATGCCTGTGGGGGGAGTGATCAAGCTGATTATGCGCTGGGCTGAGGGGGCTCACAGCACCCCCCTCGCCAGCGCGCGGTGCTGCAAAACGTTTCTATTTTTTTTACCTAAGGGGGCGTGGCTATGCCTCCCGCGATTAGTCCATGCCCTCATTTTACCCGGGCCCCGGCACAGCTTTTGGTGGGCCTGGAAGTAGGTCATCAGCAAATGCTGTTAGCTTAACTACCAACCATACCATCTGAATATCCTTAAACTGATGCCAATTTTGAAGTATTCGAATAAGAGGATCCAGGGCAAGGTTATAAAGTTATGGGGAAAGTGGACAACCTTGTTGAGTTCCCCTAAACTAGACAATATTTTAATATGTATGCATAGTGTATTTTGGGAGATGCTTTCATAAAATTTTAAAATATAACTTTTTTGTCTCTCTATATTTAGAGATATTTGTGAATAAATACATTTTACTCATCTCAGCTGATTTTATCCACTTTTTAAAAGCAGTTTTCTAATGACGTTTGATTGATAATATCACAGATTATATTAGCCCACTGGTTTCTATTTAGAGTATGGCTTCTAACAGTCTTAACATTTGCTTCAATTATCTATATCATATTCACTAAAAAACATTTTCTCTTAAAACCACAGTGGCACAGTGGATAACATTGTGCCTAGAAAGCTAGGGCCATGGGTTTGTGTAGATTTCCTTTGGGTGCTCTGGTTTTCTCCCACACTCAAAAACATATTATTAGGTTAATTGAGTTCAGAGACTTTGGGATATATTTATTTAGTTTAGTGGTGTGCTGCTGCTTTAAGGCATTTTTCCAATGGGATTTGTTGTGTTAAATTTATTTTGTTATTTGTTATTTAATGTATGCATATATAAATCATAATGTTCCGTATAGCATCTGAGATGAATTGGCTGGTGTCACTTTCCGCTTCTCTGGATCAGATTACCTTGTTCATGTGGCATCCTGGTGTATCCTATGGTCCTCTATGCATGCCATGTCTCCTGGAAATCCCTATGCATGTCATTCCCTGCATTGCCTCTGGTCCCAGTTAGAATGTATGACTAGGCCCAACCTTAATAGGCACAGCCATCTTGACTCTGTTCCTACATCAATCTGGTTCACGCAATTCTCCACATGATCTCTGCACCCTATCTGCTCCCAGGACAGCCTATTTAAACCTTTCCAGTTCACCAACATATTGGCAGATCAACAAGTCCTGACTCTCTGGTTCCTGTGATACTTGTGATTTTAACCCTAGGTGTCAGCTCTGCCATTACCTTCATCCCTCCAAGCTGCAATTATACTTAGTTATGCATGGGTTCCTACTAGCTAGGATTACATTCCACAGATCTTCACTGGTGTCTGCATTATAGAGTTTCAGTGAGTCTACTAATTGTGCTGTCCACCTGAGGAGCTACCAATTCACTCCGCATGCTGCGTACTAAATCTGCTCAAGATTTCCAGCCTGGTTAATCTCTGCTTCCAGCTCAGACCTGCTCTGCAGCACTACTGCTCCCAGCAATACCAGTTCTAGCCTTGTTAATTCTGCTTCCAGCATTACTCTATTTTACAGCACTTACAATAATACTTGGCTTATCCTTTCAGCTCCATCTTCATCTGTCTGACAATGCTTCAGTGTAATCTGCATTCATCCTGTGATTCTTGTTTTAGTGATCCTGTGGCGCTCAGCTCTCATACCATATTGCCTCATCTGCATACTTTTTGGAGAAAGCTGGTTACTTTGTCTACGTGTATTCCATAATCAGTCTTGAATTCTCTGCACCAATCCACCTGTGGAATTTGGTTCCTGTACGCAGTTTACATTTCATATTCCTGCAATCTACCAATGCCTGCTAACAGTACAATTTTCAAGATCCATCAACAGTGGATTCATCAACAGTGTCCTGTACTTCTATGTTTTTACACCTGGCTTCAGCAGTGTCCCCTACACTGCACGCAGACTCCAGTTCTCACCTCTACCTGCAGAGGGCACATGCTAGTGCATGTTAGCTGGTCCCAGCCCTGCATCCATTGTGTCTGTTGGTCCCAGTACGGTCCAGTGTATATTAGCTGGTCCCAGTCCTGCAATGGTTCTGCATCCATTGTGTCTATCGGTCCCAGTCCAATTCAGTGTACATTAGCCAGTCCCAGCCCAGCATCCATTGTGTGTATTGGTCCCAATCTGATCCAGTGTGTTAGCCGGTCCCGGACCAGCATCTATTGAGCCTGCCGGTCCCAGTACAGTCCACTGTATGTTAGCTGATCCCAGCCCTGCATCCATAGTGTCTGCAAGTCGAAACCCGGAATCCATTGAGTCTACCAGTCCCAGTCCGGTTCAGTGTATGTTAGCCAGTCCCAGCCTGGCATCCATTGAGCCTACAGGTTCCAGTCCAGTCCAGTGTGCATTAGCTGGTCCCAGCCCAGCATCCAGTATACCTACTCCAGTACAGTCATTTCCCGGTTCAAGTCCGGTCTCAGTACCAATATAAAAACTAGAAATGTGCGCCGACCCCTGTGTTTTGGTTTTGGTTTTGGATCTGGATCTACCCTGGTTTTGGATCTGGATTGGTTTTGCCAAAACCTCACCTCCGTGTTTTGTTTTCGTGTTTTGGTTTTGGATCTAGTTTTTTTCTTAAAAAATCATAAAAACAGCTAAAATCACATAAAATTGGCCTGTTTTTGTTCCTACAGTATAATTAACCTCAATAACATTTATTTCCAGTTTTTTCCAATTAATTTTGACCACCTCACAATATTATTTGCTTCATCTAGTTAAGGCCAAAAGGTTGCATCCAGCTAGCTGGCTGACTAAGCTAAGTGAGACAGTGGGCGGCACTAACATGTGGCAGTTCAGTTTCTAATTTCCAACACGGATACAGCAGAGCGGGGTTGCTGACGGTGTCCTCCTCAGTACATGGAATGGCAGTGCTACGGTGCTGGCAGTGTCCTCAGTGAAGGGTACCGGTGATGTCGGCAGTGCAGGGGTGCCAGTGGTGTCTTTAGTGCAGGTTTGCTGGCAGTGCAGCGGTGCTAGCTGTGTCTTAGTGCAAGTTTGCTGGCTGTGTCGGTAGTGCGGGGGTGCCTGCGCCTGCAGTGTCTGTAGTGCAGGTTTGCTGCTGTGTCGGCAGTGTGGGGGTGCCAGTGGTGTCTTTAGTGCAGGTATGATGGCTGTGTTGGCAGTGCGGGATGCCAGCGGTTTCTTTAGTGTAGGTTTGCTGGCTGTGTCGGCATTGAAGAGGTGCCAGCGGTGTCCTCATTGCAGGTTTCCTGACTGTGTCGGCAGTGCAGGGGTGTTCTCAGTGCTGAGTGCCAGTGGTGTTGGCAGAGTTGGGGTGCCAGCAGTGTCAGCAGTGCAGGGGTGCTGGTGGTGTCCGCAGTGTGGGAGTGTTGGCAGTGTGGGGGTCGCTAACGGTGTCCTCAGTACACCGGTGCTGGTGGTGTCCAGCAGTGCAGGAGTGTCGGCAGTGGTGGTGTCGGCAGTGGGGGTTGCTGCCAGTGGTGTTGGCAGTGGGGGATGCCAGGGGCGGGGGATGATGGGCACCATCTTCTTTTCTTCTTTTGTGATGTTTTCAATGGGCTTAACGCTGATTGGCTGAGAGCCGTGACAGACGGTTCTCTCAGCCAATCAGCGTTAAGCCCGCTGAAAACAAAACCTCGTGACTCGACAGAGGGGTCTTACAATTCAGCACTGTGGGTGCTCCTGAAATACTTGAAGTCTCAGATGTTTATCAAGTCAGTAGTCCGTACATATGGGAAAAACATTGAAACAGAAAAGACAGATATTGTAGTACTGTCCAAATTCAATGATTCACACCCTTGGTGCAGATGAATAATAAAGTGTGTGAGTAAAGTCCAAATCCAAGCAGATCTTTATAATATCCAAGGTCCCATGCAAAGGCACCCCAAACGTAAATGATGCATCAAAGACAGGTGTTTACATGTATGCTTACTTTAGGTACATGCACTGTCTATAGATATGCCTCTGGTGAGCTATATATATATATATATATATATGTATATATATATATATATATATATTAACAATACTCTATTGGAACCTCTATATACCCTTGCCTATACCTTCTGATATCCTACCTATAAACCTCTAAGGATGACGCTAATTTGGGTACGCAGTCATACAGTAAATAGAGACTCTAGACTTAGAACATGTGGTTCCAAAGCACAAAGTATTATTCAAGTAAAAGTACAGTCAGTTACACGCTATTGATCTAGACACAATTCGGCGCAAAGGAATTATACAGACCCAAGTACAGTATACATATGCAGCGCTTCCAGACCAGATGTTAGGCATCAGCAAGAAACCCCTCATCTATCAGCATTCAGCACGAAGACTAAAAACCCAGCGCTTGAGCACACATATTTATACCCCCCAGGAATAGACAAAACAATAGAGACGTTTGTTGCTGATGCTGTTGGTTCCCAAGGGGATACATCTGTTACAGAGTGTTTAACAGGCTGATTCAAATAGACCCAACCTAGCCTCTAACAACTGGGGGTCTCTGGATTCCCCGCCTCATGCAACATCCTAGCAGTTGTTCATATTATATAAATTTTTTTGCTTGAAGTCTCTGCGGTCCATAAGTTAAGAATGCATGATGCGATCTCCACACCGACGATACCGGAATACTGTGGAAAGAGTACGCATCAGTACAAAACCAAACACGGCTTACTTATCATGTATAAAACCTTAGTTACCAAATAATCTTTATTTCACAACATTTATACTAAATGAACGAACTTAAATCTTATCCCTTGAAGCTTATGGAACCTTGTATGTATATGTGTAATGTGTGAGTATGCTGGGTTTGATATGAGGACGCTAGTTAACTTGGGACAGATGTGAGCGCATTTAGCTAATAAGCAGCGTTTTCATATAGGATCTTATGCATTCGCTAATATGCGACTAGTTAACAGCACAATTGTGCGTATTAATGTGTATATGAGAAACGGTGAAAGATGCAATCGCATGGTGCTAATAGTAATATCGCCATATGTACTTAAATGTGAGTTTATCTAAAATGGCACTTGGGTGGCCATTCGCAAAATGGCGTCCTGCGATCTCATTTCCAAGATGGCGTCTTGCGGCCAGTCGCAAGATGGTGTCGCTACGATTAAATTTAAACTGATCTTGTCTCAGCCAATTATCCAGCTTCGACAATATATATATATATATATATATATATATATATATATGGGACAGTACGACTGGTTACTGAGCAACCACACGTAAACAGGATCATGTGACCTCCATTTGCACACACGTGACATTTCCTGTGTCACGCATCTAGATGAGTCATAATATGCACCCGGAACTCAGCAGTTACAGCACTGAGTGCGGGAGCGGTGTCACGCTGTGTGCGTGACGCTCTGGGATTACATAGACGATGACGGTGTCACCCACATGGTGCTGCCATAATCACAGGACCTATCATCATGAGAAGGGATTGTTTTATCCCTTTTTTGAGGACGCACAGGTACCGGAAGCGGTATAAATAACACTGGAGCCTTATGGGAATTGTAGTCAAAGACTCAATATGGCAGCAGTGTGATAAACGTGTCCCTGCAGGAATACATACGATTTACCGCCGGACACAAGTCCGGTGGATCAAACCCCGGCAGCGGCAGGCCGACACGGCTGAAAATCCAGATCGTCCGGAGGTAAGTATGAACTAACCTAACCTCCCTAACCCTAACCCTCCTTAGTGGTGCCTAACCCTAATCTTACCCCAGTGCCTAACCCTAATCCCCCCTCTAAGTGCCTAAACCTAACCCCCCTAACCCTAACCCTACTTAGTGGTGCCTAACCCTAATCTTACCCCAGTGCCTAACCCTAATCCCCCCTCTAAGTGCCTAAACCTAACCCCCCCTTCCCCTCCGCCTAAACCTAAGTCCCCCGGGGGGTGCCTAACCCTAAGTTCCCCCAGGGGTGCCTAACCCTAACCCTCCCTCCCCCTAGCCTAACTCTAACCTACCAGGGGGATGCCTAACCCTAAGTCCCCCCCGGGAGCCCTAAACCTAACCCTTCCCCCCGTGGCTGTCCGCAGCGGCGCCCGGCATCACTTCAAATGGGATGCCGGGCGCCGGTCTCCCGGCATCGGGAAAATGACAGACATCTAGAATTAGATGCCTGTCATTTAACCATTGCCGGGATAAAGCAGTCGGGAAGCCGGCTGTCGGGCTTCCGTGTGCCAGCTTCCCGATTCCATACCTCCCTGCATGTGGTGAGTAATATCACTGTTATCAGCAATATTTATCTTTATTTCTCATGACTGAGTTATGAATATACATGTTTATGTTTTAGTTTTATTAGACACTTATCTTTAAAAAGACGCTGCAGAGCGTTGAAACGCGTTGATGAAGTGTCTTTTTATCTTATCAAATCCCACATATCCTATGTGATCCACATTGCCTGCTTGGTGGTATACCCGGGATCCATCTTCCCCAGTAGTTCTATGTTGGCAATTATCTAGGGTATGTGTGTGATTCACATTCATTTTATATTTCAATAAATAGATGGTTATAGCCATCATTTGTGATTTCATATTTGTTTCTGGATTTCTTGGGTTCTGTATATCGCTGTCTGAGATTCTTCAGCCAGACTAACCAGGAGTTGGACCTTAAAGAAACCGCTATATGCATTTACAGCACTTACCTAAAGTAAGCATACATGTAAGCAACTGTCTTTGATGCACCATTTACTTTTGGGGTGCCTTTGCATGGGACCTTGGATATTATAAAGATCTGCTTGGATTTGGACTTTACTCACACCCTTTATTATTCATCTGCACCAAGGGTGTGAATCATTGAATTTGGACAGTACTACAATATCTGTCTTTTCTGTTTCAATGTTTTTCCTATATGTACAGACTGCTGACTTGATAAACATCTGAGACTTCATGTATTTCGGGAGCACCCACAGCGCTGAATTGTAAGATCATATCTGTTTTTATATTTGTGCATATATAAGTTGGTGACTTATTATACGGTCTTTTTTCTGCTGCTTTAAGGGGCGGCGCCAAAGGTTGAAAGATCTTTTATATATTGTACGGTCTCAGTACCAGTCCCAGTCCAGTCATCTTCCAGTCCTAGCTTGGTCATGCTAATAAAGAACTTCAGTACTGTTTACAGTTAAGCTCCACTTACATAGTCATCACTCATATCAGTCTCCATACAGCACAGTGGTCCCAGTTCCTGTGCCCACAAACAAAACACACATTCCTGACAGCTGGGATGCAACCTAGGCACATATATTTTATAACAAAAGTATTTTAGAAAATTTGAACCAATCACAAACACCATTAAATGTATAACTTCAGCATAATGAAAAATTTACTGAGGACACCTCACTCTTCCACCCATTATTCTTCCATTCTGGAATGTAAGAAAATACAAAGGTTTTATCAGTCTCTAGAACTTCAGTGAATGGTTTATACATGGGCTATTTATTTAAACAAAACTTATAACAAAGAAATCTTATCTCCTTACAAAATCAGAAATTTTCTAAGGAGGCATAAGGATCACAAACAATAAAGGGAAAATACACTTGAGATACTGTAGGGCTTGTGGCCAGAACTCAAGATTTCTAAACAATTGAAATCTAACATTTGAGAGCAGATGAAGTGCTAACTAGAGTGTACTAGTCATTATAGGATCATATTGATGTAAGATAAATGTGACCTTTACAGGGCTGGTGGATGAGGACACTAATTTACCTATGCCTCCACATAACTCCTGTACTTTATCCATGTGTCACACTATCTTACCTCATTTATTATCCACTATTGCACGTTCCACCTCCTTCCACTAACAATTAATCTAATGCCACCCTATTCTGCAGTACTACCTTTCTTATCTGTGATACATCTTATTTTATTTGATTAATTAATAAAACTAGTTCACCAACCAAATCTTCCATTAAATTCATTATTTCTGTAAAAATCTTTTCAATTAGATATAAAGTTGAGATATAACGTTCATAAGGAACATAAAGTACCTTTGGTTCATTCTCCATCTTTCCGGGTTAGATCATGATCCCTAGGAATATTCCTAGTGTTACGTTCTTTTGTGGCCCTAACAGATGAAGCTACATATAACAACAGGGCCAGATTATAGGGAGGGCGACAGGGGCGGTCATCCCGGGGCCCCCACACATAGGGGGCCCCCCACACTGTCCCCGGCCATCCTCAAGATGAACTGTTTTTTTTTCTTTCTTTTATCGGAGCTGTCCGCGATTAAGCCCCATCCCTCACGGCATTTGGCTCCACTCCTTCTGCTGCTGCTCGCCTGCTACCTCTGAAGTAAGCAATAATGTTTATACGTATATGTGTATCTGTGTCTATGTGTTTGTGTGCGTATGTCTACTGTGTGTATGTATATATATATATATATATATATATTAGAGATGAGCGGGTTCGGATCTCAGAGATCCGAACCCACCCAAATTTTGGGATCCAGGGCGAGAACCGAACGTGTGACTGGTTCCACCGCCGGCCCCGGATCTCAAGCCGAGGCAAAACCAGAGAGACAAAATCTCGTGGCTCGCAAGCTTTCATCTCTATGTATATAAGGGACCATGCGGCTGCCACCATTTCACTCTGGCTGTGGAGGCTGAATAGGGAGGGTAGGTAGTGTAGGGCTGGGAGAGGCAATACTACTTACCTGTGCTGGTGCTGTGTCCTGGGCTGGTGCACTGCTGATCCATCTGGTGCTGACATTGCTGTGCTGTCTGCTGTGTCCATCTGGGCTGGTGCTGTGTTGTCTGCTGGGTCCATCTGGGCTGGTGCTGATCCATCTGGGCAGGGGCTGTGCTGTCTGCTGCGTCCATCTGGCCCAAGTTCTGGACCTGAAAAAAAATCTAAAAAATTATATTGTCTTTTTATTTTTTTTCTGTGTGTGTGTGTTAGGTTTAGCTGCACAAGATACAGCAACGCAACCTAGTTCTGCCCGTCTCCAGACGTCATCAATCTGTGCTCTGGGCCCAAGTTCTGGACCCCCCCCCCAAAAAAATTGTGTTTTTTGTCTATTTCTTTCCTGTGTGTGTGTGCGTGTTAGGCTTAGCCGCACAAGATACAGCAACGCAAGCTAATGTTACCCGACTCCAGTCGTCATCAATCTGTACTCTGGGCCCAAGCTCTGGACCCGAAAAAAACCCCCCAAAAAATACTGTCTTTTGTCTATTTATTTTCTGTGTGTGTGGGTGTGCCTGTTAGGCTTAGCCACACAAGACACAGCAACGCAAGCTAGTGCTGCCCGACTCCAGTTGTCAGACTTTTGCAAAAACAGCTGGAGAAACTGAAGGAGGAACTGAAACGGAGCGATTGCGCAAGGTATGTCGGACTGTTGGATCAAGCCCTTGATTCACTTCACCAGGATCCAAGAGTCATTGATTCACTTCACCAGGATCCAAGAGTCATCAATCTATAGAAATCTGAAAAATATATTTTGGCTACCATTCTGGATCCTAGGTTTAAGTCCTACCTTGTGAGGTTTTTTCCAACAGACCGAAATATCTAAAACTATGCAAAGAGGTGTTGGTAAAAAATTGTCAGCTGCAACCACACGTGAAACACCATCATCTCCTCCTTCAGTTTCTGCAGCTGCCAGGAAAAAACTAAATTTTCCTTACAGAATGCCTGCTGGTCATGCTGATCGTTCACCAAAAAATTACATCTGGTCAGGCCTGAGAGAACTGCCTACTAGTGACATGTCTTCTACCTGTCACAACCCTGGCTAGTTTTTACCTTTGCTTTGAGACTTACCTCTTCCAGCTGCTCCATGGATCTGTGTTTGTAATTCACCTGGAAGATCTGCTCTAAATCATGCTGGTTGTAGCATTTCTGTGTGTGCAGACTGCTCTCCTTCCCACAGTGATTAGCCACCTGGACTCTCCTCTGTCTGTGAGCATTACTAGTCTTAATTGGAATCGCAGGTGAGGTCCTGATTCTCAAGGGCTGCAGAGATGATTACTCCCTCTGCATGTTGTGCCTTCCACCACTCAGAATACTACTGCCAGACCACCTGTCCATATCCTCCAATTGCTGCCAGACCCAGGGTATATATATTCTCCCCTGATAGTATTCTGGGCCTCGTTACATTCTGTGGTGTACAGCTTATACTATAGCTGTACCTCTGAGTACAAGTGTATCCCAGGCTCCTGCTGGTTCCTAGACCAGTTCTATCTGAAAACCTGCTGTGTCCAGCAATCCTGCTACCGCCATCTCCATTTGGCTTCCCAAGCTGCAACCAGTAGCTTCCACTCTACCATTTATCAACTACGGCTCCCAAGCCGCAACAAGTAGCTTCCACGCTACCATCTATCATCTATGGCTCCCAAGCTGCAACAAGTAGCTTCCACGCTACCATCTATCAATGGCTCCCAAGCCGCAACCAGTAGCTTCCACGCTACCATCTATCAACTATGGCTCCCAAGCCGCAACCAGTAGCTTCCACGCTACCACCAACCACCTACGGTTCCCTAGACATGACAAGTAGCTTCCTTGCTACCACCGTTTACCTCACGGCTCATTAGCCACACCAAGTAGTTCCCAAGCTACCACTGCTCACCTTATGACTCCCTAGCCACTCCACGTAGCTCTTGTGCTACCATCAGTCTCTACACGGCTTCCCAGCCACACCTAGTAGCTTCCGTGCTACCATCCGTCTGCAAGCCCATCTACTGGTCCCCCAGTCCAGCTCAGTAAGCCTTCCTGCCGGTCCCAGTCCGGTTCCTCCAAGTTCCTTCTGGTCCCACTCCAACTTTTCAAGCATCATCAAAGGCAGTTCTCACTGCTATCCAATCCTTATGTTAAAAGAGCTATTCACGATACCCATGGTTCCAGTCAAGTCAGTCTCCGCTGAATCTGGTTCATCACCAGAGTCAGGTAAATCACAAACACCAATTGTGACACTACAGTGACTATGTGTGATATGGTCTCCATTCACAGAATGGTGGAGGACTATTTCAGAGATAACATCCTAATAGGCATGTCAGACAGTCCCTTTTAGTACTGGCAGAAACAAGAGGCAATTTGGAGTCCTATACATAAACTGGCTTTGTATTTCTTAAGTTGCCCACCCTCCAGTGTGTACTCCGAAAGAGCTTTCAGTGCAGCTGGCAACCTTGTCAGTGATTGGCGTAGGAGGTTACTTCCTCAAAATGTGGAAAAGATGATGTTCATTAAAATTAATTACAAATTCCATGAGGAAGACCTCTACCAACAATTACATAAAAAAATTACAAAGGCGCCTATGGTGGATTCCAGCGGGGACAAATTAATAATGTGCGAAGAAGAGGATGTAGACACTGATGGGGATGACGAGGACGACGTCAACTTCTAATGTAAAGCCAGTTTGTGTATGGGATCATTTTCATTTCCATGTCCAATGCACATTGGCAGCTTGTTTTATGGGGGTCCAAACAAACCAATCATTTCCGCCACAATTGGCAGTCCTTGTCGCTGAAATGATTGGTTTGTTAAACTGTGAATGTCCTGTTTCATATACAATATAAGGGTGGGTGGGAGGGCCCAAGAACTATTCCATCTAGCACCCTTTTCCTTTCCATTATGTGCTGGTTGGGGCATTGCAGCCTGGCATTTTAAATTAATGTTATGGTTGGTTTAGGAACCAATTATTTATTTTTAAATTAATTTATTATCAATTTTACAGTCAGGAGCTGCACCACTGAATTTCTTTTTATTAATTATTGTACCCAATTAATTGTTTTTTACTTTTTAAATTAAATTATTATTAATTATTCACCCCGGGACTGCGCCAATGAATTGTTTTTTAATTAATTTATTATCAATTTTACAGCCAGGGGCAGCACCAACTGTCAACTATCAATTCTTCAATCCTCAAGGGTATCCCAACCATCGTCTTTGCACAGTCCTCAACTATATTAATTATTATATCAATCAGTTTTGAGCCAGCAAGCTGGATGCAACCTTTTGGCCCTTTAACTAGATGAATAAATCAATATTGTGAGTTGTGAGGTAATCAAAATTGACTGGAAATGAGTGGAAATAAATGTTATTGAGGTTATTAATACTGTAGGAACAAAAAAAGCCCATTTTCTGTGATTTTAGCTGCTTTTTTTATTTTTTTAAGAAAAAATCCAGATCCAAAACCAAAACCCAATAACAAAACACGGATGTGAGGTTTTGGCAAAACCAATCCAGATCCAAAACCAGGGGAGATCCAGATCCAAAACCAAAACACGGGGGTTGGCGCACGTCCCTAATATATATATATATATATATACAGTATATATGTGTGTGTGTCTATATATATATATATATATATATATATATTAGTGGTGAGTGGGTTCGGATTTCTGAAATCCGAACCCCCCCGAGCCCCACCGATCCGAGGCCGATTTGAGTCAGGCTCGACTTTTCCCGCCTGACTCGGATCTGAAATCGAGGCAAAATGTCATCATCCCGCCTTCCGGGTCTCGCGGGTTTTGGATCCTATATAAGGTACCCGCGTCGGCACCATTTTCTCACTCAGCTGTGGACAGTGAAGAGGGAGGGTGGGAGTTAGGGCTGGCTGGGCTGTGTAGTGTAGTGTAGTGCAGTGTAGTGTTGTGCTGTGCTGCTGTTGTCCATAGGGGCGGGCTGGACTGTGTTGTGCAGTCAGATGTCCATAGGGGCTGTGTCCACTCCAAAGTCCTGTGCAGTGTCCCAGTCCTAAAGGGGTGCTGTAGTGTTGTCCAGGGGGTGCTCTGTCCATCAGGGGTGCTCCCCCCAAGTGCAAAAAAAAAATATTTTCTGTGTTTGTGAATTGTGTGCACTGTGGCTGCACGTGCATCAACAAAGGAGCAGCCCCAAGCGTGCGCCTGTGTCCCATAAGTAAAAGGCCGGCTGGCTTGTCCGTTAAAGGGTGCTGTAACCCCCAAAGGGCACTCCAAACAAAATAAAAATATATATTTTTTTGTGTTTGTGAATTGTGTGCACAGTAGTCGCACGTGCATCAGCAAAGTAGTGCCAAGCGTGCGCCTGTGTCCCATAAATAAAGGGCCAGCTGGATTGACCGCTAATGGGTTCTGTAACCCCCAAAGGGCACTCCAAACAAAATAAAAAAATTTTTTCTGTGTTTGTGAATTGTGTGCACTGTGGCTGCACGTGCATCAACAAAGAAGCAGCGCCAAGCATGCGCCTGTGTCCCATAAGTAAAAGGCTGGCTGGCTTGTCCATTAAAGGGTGCTGTAACCCCCCAAAGGGCACTCCAAACAAAAGAAAAATATATATTTTTTTGTGTTTGTGAATTGTGTGTGCAGTAGCCGCACGTGCATCAACAAAGCATGCGCCTGTGTCCCATAAAGGGCCAGCTGGATTGACCGCTAAAGGGTGCTGTAACCCCTAAAGGGCACTCCAAACAAAATTAAAAAAAAATTCTGTGTTTGTGAATTGTGTGCACTGTGGCTGCACGTGCATCAACAAAGGAGCAGCGCCAAACGTGCACCTGTGTCCCATAAGTAAAAGGCCGGTTGGCTTGTCGGTTAAAGGGTGCTGTAACCCCCAAAGGGCACTCGAAACAAAATAAAAAAATATATTTTTTTGTGTTTGTGAATTGTGTGTGCAGTAGCCGCACGTGCATCAACAAAGTAGTGCCAAGCATGCGCCTGTGTCCCATAAATAAAGGGCCGGCTGGATTGACCGCTAAAGGGTGCTGTAACCCCCAAAGAGCACTCCAAACAAAATAAAAAAAATGTTTCTGTGTTTGTGAATTGTGTGCACTGTGCACGTGCATCAACGAAGGCGCAGCGCCAAGTAAAAGGCCGGCTGGCTTGTCCGTTAAAGGGTGCTGTGACCCCCAAAGGGCACTCAAAACAAAATAAAAAAATTTTTTCTGTGTTTGTGAATTGTGTGGGCTGTAGCTGCATGTGCATCAACAAAGGAGCAGCGCCAAGCGTGCGCCTGTATCCCATAAGTAAAGGGCTGGCTAGCTCATTTCTTAAAGGGTGGTGTAACCCACAAAGTGCACTAGTCTCCAACAAAAATAAAAAATAATTTTCTGTGTTTGTGTGCGCCTTAGCCGCACGTATATATAAATATAACATAAATGGAGGACCAAACTTTCTCCGATAAAAATAAAATAGGGAAAGATCAAGAACCACTTCCTCCTAGTGCTGAAGATGCTGTCACTAGTCATGACATAGATGATAACATGCCATTAACGTCGTCTGCCAAGGCCGATGCCCAATGTCATAGTAGAGGGCACATACAATCCCAAATGACAAAGGCCCTCATTCAGACCCACTCGCAAGCGGGCGCACGTACGTTAGGCGTACGTACAAAATTATTTAAATTCAATGGCTCGCTCGTATTTTCGCTCGCATCTAAAATTCCTCCCTAAACTCAGGCGACCCCTCCTCTAACTAACGAGCGTGCGAAATAGCGAGCGTACATCCCCGAAATGGCTTGAAGGGAACGCACGCACAAGTGAAACCGGAAGTGGCCTTGTCAGATGTCGATTACCTGCTCCTTTATTCTGCCTACCTCCATCAATTGTATCATGCCAATCAATGTATCAATTAGCTTAATTATTTTTTTTTTTTCAACACAATGCAAGAAACTTTACTCTTGTCCGTGTTTGTGTTTACCCGCAGAATACGTACGGATGGAACATTCGCTTTTATTGTTCAAAAAACATGTGAACCACAATTAAACAATTGTTCTATTGCTGTGGATCCCCGCATATTTTCCGGGGTTCATTTCTTTATTTAAATTTGCAAACGCATGTCACTGCATCAAGCCTATCATAACTCTCCAGAGATTTCTGGCCCTGTTGAACACATGACTCATACACTAACCAATAAAATTGCTCCTGTTAATTTCCAAAATACATTAGCCAATCAGAAATTTTTTGCACACTTTATCAAAAATGTTTTGTATGAAAAACTCCATTGCCATCATGAGAGCCTCCGCATTCACCAGGCACGAGCTGCTGGTGCTTACGGAGGTGATGGATCGCCGTATCACCAGCCAGCCTCCACCCATCACCAACCGGCAGAAGCGCTCCCGCCTGCGGTCCTTAGGTTCACGCCGCAACATCGGGCAGCTGGAGCGCAGGTGGTCAGACCTGCAACGGCGAACGCCCCGCTTGCTGGCATGCTTTCGCATGCAGATACTGGAAAGTAAGTGTTATGTATTGTGGTTTTCATGTTTGTGTTTGTGGGGCAAACTGCGTGTGCATGTTTTCCTGTCTGTCCTATTTATTATTTGTCCTCATATCTGCGTGTGCATGTTTTCCTGTCTGTCCTAATTATTATTTGTCCTCATATCTGCGTGTGCATGTTTTCCTGTCTGTCCTATTTATTATTTGTCCTCATATCTGCGTGTGCATGTTTTCCCTCTATTTCTGTTTTTTTCATTCTACTCCTATTTGCATGTTTTTTGTTGGTGGTTTTTTTTTTTGATTTGGGACCCGGATTTGGCCAGAAACTAACCTCAATTTGTTTGACATATTTTAGGTGGACAGCCAAGACTACGCCGTCACCGTCCGGCCAGACGGCGTTCCCGGCCACTATCCCCAACCCCCAGCCAACACCACCCCAAATATTTCCCCTATACCCCACTCCTCCCCAGCCTTCCCAGACCCTCTCCCGGAACTGTCGGGCCTCATTCCCCTCCATCCCACTTCCCCCTCTCCTCCACCCACCCCTCTTCCAATTACCCCCTCCCCGGAGTCCGTCATTACCCCTCCCCGTTGTTTGGGGAATGAAGGCTCCTCCGAGGAAGAACATGGAGGGACTTCCGGAGCTCCCGTGTTGGCTCCCGGTATGTTTTTCTTTCGCATTTTTTTTAAGCACAAACTGTTTGTATGTAATCATGTGTCGTGCCTTTATTCGTGATTTTTGGGTTTACTTTTGGTGATTTAGCAGTTTGCCTTTACCTCTTCCTGCTGGTTTCAACATACACATATCACACCTGTGGGAATTTGTACATAGGCCTGGTATTTTTGGCAGCACCCCCTTTTTGTTTTGGTTTCTTTTTTTTAGGTTTAGGAGTGATTTCGTTGTGTTTTTTTTTTGTTAATGTGGCTTCCCTATTGTTTTATTAATCCACACACTTTTCTCACCCACAGAGGAACAGAGGCGTCAGCAAGAGGTGGTCGAATGTGTTGGCCAGATGCGCCAACATGTCATTGGCGTTCTTGTGGGCCTTGACCGGCTGTCTGGCATCCTTCGCCAGTAGTTTTTTTTGTTTTTTTTATTTTTCTAAATAAATTGTTGTTTTCGAATATACGTTCTGGCTCATTTTTTTTTTCCAAAACCAAAAAAAAAAAACCCTGACATAAGTTGACTGTTCCTGCAAGGATTTCCCTTTTTTAAAAGTTAGATTGTGTTTTGTATTTGTATGTAAATCAGCCACAAGAAACACAGAACAGTAACAATGTCATTTCCCTTTTTGGGTGTAGTGTCACTTAGATATTTCTACATTTTACAGGTTGTGTGTGCAAGCTGCTTAGGCCAATCTTCCAAATCCAAAGGTTTGGACAGGCTTCCTTTTGGTGTGGGTTGGGAACCTGAAAACATATTTCAGTTTACATCAACTGGTGTCAGTACTGGATTACCCCTTAGACAAATGTAAGGTGTGTTAACCTGGTTACACTTGCTGTTAACGTCCAAAAAAAGGAAGACCATTTCACTCTCCAAACATTTATTCACAACATAAATGAGAAATCAAAGTGGTCACTCCCTCAAAAAAAAACACAGTGATAAACTCAAATACAACACATACAAATAAAGTATTTAAATTAAAAAAACAATCAAGAACTGGTTGACGAAGGACCATGCCAACATGATTCCACAAACATGGCGTTGCGATATGGGTTCCAGAATATATGCCCCAAATCACCAGATCCAGGTTTGGTAAGGTTAGCAGGAAGTAGTGAGCGTTGGAGTGCCAAAGATTATGTGAACAAACAGAAGATGGTGAAAAAAATACAAATAAATTAGATGTTCGCAAACAAACACAAACACATTAGGTATAAACACTGTAGTTTTGGTCAAACTTACCTAAAAAATCTGGCCACCACATCATTGCGTATGGCCCCCCCACATACTGACCTCCGACCAACCTCGGGGGGGCCATCCTCAGGTAAGGCATCCTCCTTATGGCGATGTTGTGAAATATCCCACACAGGACCACAATTTTCAACACCATATCCGGCAAATACATGAGCTCGCCACCAGAGCGGTGGAGGCATCTGAATCGGCCTTTTAAAAGGCCGATACAGCGCTCCACCACTTGCCTGGTGGCTGTAAGTGCGGAATTAAACTCACTTTGTGGGCCTGGTGTGGGAGCCAAATAAGGAGTGAGCAGCCAGGACATGCAAGGGTATCCACTGTCTCCTGTGAAAAATAAGAGACAACATCAGGAACACTGTGTATCAAGCTTAACATTGTTATGTACTAAAGGTTTCCACTTACCCAGAAGCCACGCATCACCAGCTTGTAGGTTGGTTAATTTCTGCCATATCCCTGATTGCCGGATGACGAAGGAGTCATGTGCACTTCCTGGTAATTTAGCATTCAGGGACAGGATCTGGAGGGAGGCATCACATACCACCATTACATTCAGGGAGTGATAGTGTTTCCTGTTTCTAAATATTGCCTCCAGCCGTGCTGGAGGCTGAAGTGGTATGTGAGTACCATCCACAACCCCTATGATGTGTGGGAAGCCAGCTATTTGGTAAAAATTGACCTTGGTCACACTAAGGGCACCCATATCCAAAGGCATTTGAATAAAATGATGGAGGTGCTTGAAAAGTGCCTCCATCACTGCCCTCAGGATCCGTGTAAAGGAGGATTGGGAGATGCCCGCCACTATTCCCACCGTTGTTTGAAACGATCCTGAGGCACAGAAATGTAACACCGCCATAAATTGCGTCAGTGGTGGTATTGCTGTTGGACTGTCAATTTGCCGCTCAAGATCACTTTCTATTAATGAGAGAGTGTCTATGATGATTTTGGGAGGTAGACAGTAGCATCTTAAAACCTCATCATCGGGCATTCCAAAAAGGGTGACACGTGTTCGAAATATCTGGGGCCTTGCATGCCTACGATGCCTACGCCTGGGATGAGATTGAGGTTGGTCGGCTTCCGAGAGCATGGCCAGAACAATCCGCCCCAGATCAACCTGAAATTCAAAGATTTCAAAGTAAGCCTTTTGACCCACCCCAAAACTATATTAAAACAACTTAGCTTGATGATACCATCCATTGCTGCTTACATGCCGGGGTATTGTCATGATACGTCCAAACTGAAAATAAACAACAAAATTACTTGACACATTTCACTCTGTGCATTTTTGTTTATAAATTTTGTGCTAGACCAAAGTTAAAATATGCCAAACACCCATTTAGCAAAACCGCAAAGCGACATTTAACACAGTACATCAAAACGGGTCGAAATGTTGGCTCAAAAAGCGAAAGATAAACCACCAAAAAGTTAGAATGATTATTAAGCTGTTTAAAATGCGCTAATTAGTTCGCTAATACAAGTCACAAGAGTAACTACTAAAAATGCGCTAATTAGTTCGCTAATACAAGTCACAAGAGTAACTACTAAAATGCGCTAATTAGTTTGCTAATACAAGTCACAAGAGTAACTACTAAAAATGCGCTAATTAGCTTGCAAATACAAGATAAAAAATGGACTTACCAAGAGCAAATATCTAAGATGCAAAATCAAAAGGTCTTTGGGGTCGAAAATAAGCAAAATCTAAAATAGAAGAAATTAGGTATCCAAAAATTACAAAATATACGAAACACAATGAAACAACAATTGAACAAAAGTTAGACTTCAAAAAACTTACCAAATCAAGAAACGAGGTCCCAAAAATATAAACCAACAAAGATAACGGAAAAAAAAAACGCAAATCTAACCAACAAACGAATCTCCAACCGCCAACTCCTTTCTATGCAATCAATAAACTTCAGCCAAGATAACCTCCAACAATCCAAAAACGCCACCTCGACTTGAGACACACCAAGCCATAAATAGTGTTTCGTTTCCCGCACAAATTAAGGAGGGATCATAGGGCCGCACAATCAATGATGCGGCCGCAAAATAAGGACGCATGTATAAATACGTCACGAAAACACATTCAAATTCTGGTGTATTTCTTGTTTGGACCTCAGACATGGCGACAGACCAGGGAAAAAATACCCAAGAGTCAGGCGGTAAGTCTTTCATGCATTTTCTATCAATGATTAATTTGAAACATAAGATTAGGCAAGTTGTGATTTTGTGAATTCTGTAAATTTACACAAATAGGTGAGGAGGATGACATGGAAGAGGCTGCTGGGCCCAGTATTCCGGCCAAAGCGGGCAAAATAAAAAGGCAGCCACATTTCACAAGAAAGGAGATGGAGGTTTTGATCCAGAAGTATGTGGACATCCTGCCACAGGCAGACAGGAATATGAGTCTAAGCCAGAAGTGGAGAATGTGGGAAGAGGTAGCCGTTGCTGTCAATAGGGTGGGTGATTATTTCCGTCTAGCCCGGGATGTCAAACGGCGGTAAGTAAACCCTTGCCCCCCCTAAAAACAAACCCCATTTTAAACCAAAGGATAATGGCTTCCATTTTTCCCCACAGATGGGGTGACTTCAAATATCGCCTAAAGCAAAAACTCGCGGACAGGGCTAGGCATGCAAGGGGGACAGGTGGGGGTCCCACCCCTGTGTCATTGGAGTTGACGGATTTAGAAGAGCTGGCACAGGTGTGTGTGCAGCCTGTGGAGGTGTTTGGCGTGTCCAACATGGATGCGGACATGCCAGACTTTGCGGCTCCTCATGTTGACCCAGGTAAGTATTGTGATGTCACCAACTCTGAAATGCTATTGTGCCAATATGTAGATTCTAATGTGAGTCTTTTCTCATTTTTCAAACAGAGACACAGGTGGATGAGTCTGCTCCAGAGGGAAGCCTTGGCTGCAGAATTTCTGCTGGCTCTGCAGGGGAGGAACCAGTACATCCGGCTGAGGACCCTGCAGAAGCCAGTCCAGGGCGTGCCCCCTCGCAGGCAGTGGGCCTCCTCACAGAACTCAATTTAAAATCGGATTTCCATACGGAGATTCTGCAGAGGATGGATGCCAGTCTGATACGGGTGGCTGAGGCCCTGGAGCAAAATGCTGCGGCCAACGTGACCATTGGTCAGGCCCTGGCGGAAAATACCAGGGCCAACATCCGCATCGCCGATGCCCTGGAGCAGCTCGTTCTCCAGCACATGGTGGAGCCGACCTCCCTTCCTGCCGGAACATCAGGATCCTCCACCTCTGGCACAACATCAGCCAATCCTCCAAATGTGCCTAACCCTGTGCCTAGTCCAGAGGCCACAACATCTGCCTCTGGACAGGCCAGCCCGATGGCATCCCGGACCCGGTCTGGCGCCCACCCTCCCCCATCCAAACGGGCGAAAAAACGGTGACAGCAATGGCGAATTTTCCCACACTCCTTCTGTGCTTGGCTCATATTCCTTTCTGGTCAAAACTTCCCTCTCCTTTCTTGTGAAATGTTTTTAATTTATTTTTGTACGTTTATGTTAGCAGTTATTGATTATTTATTGCCAGAAAAAAAGAAAACAAAATTTTATGCCAATTGGATTGTGTTTAAACAATAAATTTATGATAAAAATCTGACATTGTATTGTGACATTATTGTACAAATGGGTTACATTTAATCCTGGCCCTAAAGGCAAAAAAGGACACAAAAAACCATTTCATTTTTTTAAAAAAAAGGCCTCTTGAAGGAACGTTTAAAAAATCACATAGCGATGCAAATTCCACATTAAAAAAAAAAAGGGGAGCTAATTAAAACATGATGACATTATTGTCACAATAGGCCATAAACAACAAATTGAGGCCAAAAAAAACCCCAAAAAATTTACGCCAATTGATTGTGTAATCCTGACATTAGCAGGTATGATTTCCACCTGCATACGGTTTTGTGCTATCCCAATAAACTGCTTTCCAAACACATACCAAGCCGGTTTTCAATACAACAATAATTGCTTTTGTGACCACCCGCGATTAATCGCTGCAACATCGTGGAGTCCCGGGACGGAGGAGAAGGCCATCGCCAATATGGTCGAGTAATCCAGACCCTAAACTGTGCGAGCATTTTGAAGGGAAAGAGGATGTTCCAGTGACGTATGTGACGGTCTGAACACATTTGACGTTCGCATCTGCTAATGTATGTACGCCCCAAAAACGCCTCGCCACGCCTGCGTTTTTCCATCTCCACCCCCGTCAACACCCAAAAACGCCCTGTTCTGTCAATCACATTTGACATGTCACTTCCTGTACGCGATTTTAGGAACGAGAGAAAAAAAGCTTGCAATCTGCCGTACGCACATGCGCAGTGTAACACCGACGCATGCGCGGTTAGTCAACATCGGAACGCAACGAGCGTACTGTTGGTAACGTGCGGCTCTGAATGAGGGCCAAAGTTCAGGAAAATGACCTTGAAAAAAACATTTAAATCATCTGAAGAGACACGTAAACTTGCCAATATGCCATTTATGACACGGAGTGGCAAGGAACGGCTAAGGTCTTTCCCTATGTTCATGACTAGTGGTTCAGCTTCACATGACGATGGAAGCCCTCCTCCCGCTAAAAAAAATCAAACGAGTTAAGCTTGCAAAAGCACAGCGAAGAACTGTGCGTTCTAAGAAGATATCACAAATCCCCAAGGAGAGTCCAAGTGTGGTGGCGGTTGCGATGCCTGACCTTCCCAGCACTGGACGGGAAGAGGTGGCTCTTTCCACCATTTGCACGTCCCTGGCAAGTGCTGAAAGGAGCACCCACAGTCCACTTGCTGATATGCAAATTGAAGATGTCACTGTTGAAGTACAACAGAATGAGGATACTGGTGTAGCTGGCACTGAGGAGGAAGTTGGCGAGGAGGATTCTGATGGTGATGTGGTTTGTTTAAATCAGGCTCCGGGGGAGACAGTTGTTGTCCATGGGATGAAAAAGCCCATCACGGTCATGCCTGGGCAGAAGACCAAACATTCCACCTCTTTGGTCTGGCAATATTTCTATCCAAATCCGGACAACAACTGTCTTGCCATATGTACCATATGTAAAGGTGAAATAAGTAGGGGTAGGGACGTTAACCACCTAGGAACATCCTCCCTTATACGGCACCTGCAGCGCGTTCATAAAAAGTTACTGTCAAGTTTAGAAACTTTGGCTAAGTCCATAAGCAGTCCAGGGACACCTAAATACCTTTTTCCTGTTTTATCCAAGGAATCGGTGGATGAGGAGGATGAGGACGACATCTTGCCTCCGTAGAGCCAGTTTGTGCAGGGACACATTAATTGCCAGCTTGTTTTGTAGGGGCCCAAACAAACCAATCATTTCAGCCACAGTCATGTGGCAGACCCTGGCGCTGAAATGATCGGTTTGTTAAAGTGTGCATGTCCTATTTATACAACATAAGGGTGGGTGGGAGGGCCCAAGGACAATTCCATCTTGCACCTTGTGAGGTGTGAGGTGTTCAGAATAGACTGGAAATGAGTGGAAATGAAGGTTATTGAGGTTAATAATTGCATAGGAGCAGAAAAACCCACAAATTCTGTTATTTAAGCTGTTTTTATGCTTTTTTTAAAAAAAATACAGATCCAAAACACAAAACCCAGAACCCAAAACACGGAAGGGTGGTTTTGGCAAAACCAATCCAGATCCAAAACACGAAGAAAGATCCAGATCCAAAACCAAAACACAAAACACGAAAAGTGGCCGGTGCACACCCCATATATATATATATATATATATATATAAATATATATGTATATATATATATATATATATATATATATATATATTAAGGGTGAGCGGGTTCGGATTTCTGAAATCCGAACCCCCCCGAGCCCCCCCGATCCGAGGCCGATCCGAGTCAGGCTCGACTTTTCCCGACTGACTCGGATCTAAAATCGAGGCAAAACGTCATCATCCCGCCTTCCGGGTCTCGCGGGTTTTGGATCCTATATAAGGTACCCACGTCGGCACCATTTTCTCACTCGGCTGTGGACAGTGAAGAGGGAGGGTGGGAGTTAGGGCTGGCTGGGCTGTGTAGTGTAGTGTAGTGTAGTGTAGTGCAGTGTAGTGTTGTGCTGTGCTGCGCTGTGCTGCTGTTGTCCATAGGGGCTGTGTCCACTCCTTCAAAGTCCATAGGGGCTGGCTGGACTGTGTTGTGCAGTCAGTTGCCCATAGGGGCTGTGTCCACTCCAAAGTCCTGTGCAGTGTCCCAGTCCTAAAGGGGTGCTGTAGTGTTGTCCAGGGGTTGCTCTGTCCATCAGGGGTGCTCCTACCAAGTGCAAAAAAAGTTATTATTTTTTCTGTGTTTGTGAATTGAGTGCACTGTGGCTGCACGTGCATCAACAAAGGAGCAGCGCCAAGCGTGCGCCTGTGTCCCATTAGTAAAGGGATGGCTGGCTTGTCGTTAAAGGGTGCTGTAACCCCCAAAGTACACTCCAAAAAAATATATATATATTTTCTGTGTTTGTGAATTGTGTGCACTGTGGCTGCACGTGCATCAACAAAGGAGCAGCGCCAAGCATGCGCCTGGGTCCCATAAGTAAAGAGCCGGCTGGCTCATTTCTTAAAGGGTGGTGTAACCCACAAAGTGCACTACTCTCCAGCAAAAATAAAAAAATATTTTCTGTGTTTGTGAATTGTGTGCGTTGTAGCCGCACGTGCATCAACAAAGTAGTGCCAAGCGTGCGCCTGTGTCATAAGTAAAGAGCCGGCTGGCTTGACCATTAAAGGGTGCTGTAACCGCCAAAGTACACTCCAAACAAAATCAAAAAATATTTTCTGTGTTTGTTAATTGTGTGGGCATTAGCCCCATGTTCATCAACAAAGTAGTGCCAAGCGTGCGCCTGTGTCATAAGTAAAGGGTTGGCTGGCTTGACCATTAAAGGGTGCTGTAACCCCCAAAGTACACTCCAAACAAAATAAAAAAATATTTTCTGTGTTTGTGAATTGTGTGCACAGTAGCCGCACGTGCATCAACAAAGGAGCAGCGCCAAGTGTGCGCCTGTGTCATAAGTAAAGGGCCAGCTGGCTTGACCGTTAAAGGGTGCTGTAACCCCCAAAGTACACTCCAAACAAAATTAAAAAATATTTTCTGTGTTTGTGAATTGTGTGCACTGTGGCTGCACGTGCTTCAACAAAGGAGCAGCGCCAAGCGTGCGCCTGTGTCCCATAAGTGAAGAGCCGGCTGGCTCATTTCTTAAAGGGTGGTGTAACCCACAAAGTGCACTACTCTCCAGCAAAAATAAAAAAATATTTTCTGTGTTTGTAATTGTGTGCGTAGTAGCCGCACATGCATCAACAAAGTAGTGCCAAGCGTGCGCCTGTGTCATAAGTAAAGAGCCGGCTGGCTTGACTGTTAAAGAGTTTTGTAACCCCCAAAGTACACTCCAAACAAAATCAAAAAATATTTTCTGTGTTTGTGAATTGTGTGCGCATTAGCCGCACATTCATCAACAAAGTAGTGCCAAGCGTGCGCCTGTGTCATAAGTAAGGAGCCGGCTGGCTTGACCATTAAAGGGTGTTGTAACCCCCAAAGTACACTCCAAACAAAATCAAAAAATATTTTCTGTGTTTGTGAATTGTGTGCGCACTAGCCGCACGTTCATCAACAAAGTAGTGCCAAGCGTGCGCCTGTGTCATAAGTAAAGGGCTGGCTGGATTGACCGTTAAAGGGTGCTGTAACCCCCAAAGTACACTCCAAACAAAATAAAAAAATATTTTCTGTGTTTGTGAATTGTGTGCGCAGTAGCCGCACGTGCATCAACAAAGGAGCAGCGCCAAGCGTGCGCCTGTGTCATAAGTAAAGAGCCAGCTGGCTTGTCCGTTAAAGGGTGCTGTAACCCCCAAAGTACACTCCAAACAAAATAAAAAAATATTTTCTGTGTTTGTGAATTGTGTGCACTGTGGCTGCACGTGCATCAACAAAGGAGCAGCGCCAAGCGTGCGCCTGTGTCCCATAAGTAAAGAGCCGGCTGGCTCATTTCTTAAAGGGTGGTGTAACCCACAAAGTGCACTACTCTCCAGCAAAAATAAAAAAATATTTTCTGTGTTTGTGTGCGTCTTAGCTGCACGTATATATCAATAAAACATAAATGGAGGACCAAACTTTCTCTGATAAAAATAAAATAGGGAAAGATCAAGAACCACTTCCTCCTAGTGCTGTTGCTGCTGCTGGGAATTGTTCATCATCCCAGAGAGGAAGTAGGAACACCACTACTTTTACTAAACAATTGACCCTCCAACAGTCAATAGCGAGGAGGATGAAGTACGACAGCAGTCATCCTGAAGCAAAACGTATAACTGAGGTCTTGACTGCTATGTTGGTGTTAGACGTGCGTCCGGTATCCGCCATTAGTGCAGTGGGATTTAGACAATTGATGGAGGTAGTGTGTCCCCGGTTCCAAATCCCGTCTAGATTCCACCTGCATCCTCAAAGCAGCAGCGACAAGTGTGCGTCTGTCTGTTAAAGGGTGTTGTAACCCTCAAAGTGCGCTCCACAAACAATAAAAAAATTCTTATTTTTTCTCTCTTTTTAAAATGTGTGGGCTGTAGCCGCACCTGCATCCTTAAAGCAGCAGCGACAAGCGTGCGTCTGTCTGTTAAAGGGTGGTGTAACCCTCAAAGTGCGCTCCACAAACAATAAAAAAATTCTTCTTTTTTTTTCTGTCTTTGTGAAATGTGTGGGCTGTAGCCGCAACTGCATCCTTAAAGCAGCAGCTACAAGCATGTGTCTGTCTGTTAAAGGGTGGTGTAACCCTCAAAGTGCTTAAAAAAATAAAAAAATATTTTTTTTATGTGCTTGTGACTTGTGTGCGATGTAGCCGCACGTGCATCAACACAGTAGCAGTGCCAAGCGTGCGCCTGTGTCATAAGTCAAGGGCCGGTTTGGACATCTGGTCCGGACTGAAGGACGTGCCAACAATTTCTGACAAGTCTACTGTCACTGCATATGATTCTGTCCTCAAAGCAGCAGCGACAAGGGTGCATCTGTCTGTTAAAGGGTGGTGTAACCCTCAAAGTGTGCTCCACAAACAATAAAAGAATTCTTCTTTTTTTTCTGTCTTTGTGAAATGTGTGGGCTGTAGCCGCACCTGCATCCTTAAAGCAGCAGTGACAAGCGTGCGTCTGTCTGTTAAAGGGTGGTGTAACCCTCAAAGTGCGCTCCACAAACAATAAAAAAATTCTTATTTTTTTTTCTGTCTTTGTGAAATGTGTGGGCTGTAGCCGCACCTGCATCCTTAAAGCAGCAGCGACAAGCATGCGTCTGTCTGTTAAAGGGTGGTGTAACCCTCAAAGTGCGCGCCACAAACAATAAAAAAATTCTTCTTTTTTTTCCTGTCTTTGTGAATTGTGTGGGCTGTAGCCGCACCTGCATCCTCAAAGCAGCAGTGACAAGCGTGCGTCTGTCTGTTAAAGGATTACATCGGTGACAGCATCCAAGTAGGCATGTCAGACAGTCCGTACATGTACTGGCAGGAAAAAGAAGCAATTTGGAGGCCCCTGTACAAACTGGCTCTATTTTACCTGAGTTGCCCCCCCTCCAGTGTGCACTCCGAAAGAGTGTTTAGTGCAGCCGGAAACCTTGTCAGCAAAAGGTGTAGGAGGTTGCTTCCACAAAATGTGGAGAAGATGATGTTCACAAAAATGAATTATCAAATTTTCCAGGGAGACCAGCCTTCAGAACGTACAGAGGGACCTGTGGTGGTGGATTCCAGCGGGGACGAATTAATACTCTGTGAGGATGAGGATGTACACAACACTGAAGAGGGTGAGGAATCGGTGAATGAGGAGGATGAGGACGACATCTTGCCTCCGTAGAGCCAGTTTGTGCAGGGACACATTAATTGCCAGCTTGTTTTGTGGGGGCCCAAATGAACCAATCATTTCAGCCACACTCGTGTGGCAGACCCTGGCGCTGAAATGATTGGTTTGTTAAAGTGTGCTGTTTATACAACATAAGGGTGGGTGGGAGGGCCCAAGGACAATTCCATCTTGCACCTCTTTTTTTTCTTTGCATTATGTACTGTTTGGGGCCAAGTTTTTCAAACTGCCATCCTGTCTGCCACTGCAGTGTCACTCCTAGATGGGCCACGTGTTTGTGCCGCCCACTCGTGTCGCTTAGCATAGTCATCCATCTACCTCTGTGCAACCTTTTGGACATAAAAACACTATTGTGAGGTGTTCAGTGTTCAGAATAAACTGGAAATGAGTGGAAATTAAGGTTTTTGAGGATAATAATAGCATAGGAGCAGAAAAATCAACACATTCTGTGATTTTAGCTGTTTTTATGCTTTTTTAAAAAAAAAATACAGATCCAAAACAAAAAACCCAGAACCCAAAACACTGAAGGGTGGTTTTGGCAAAACCAATCCAGATCCAAAACACGAAGAAAGATCCAGATCCAAAACCAAAACACAAAACACAAAACGTGGCCGGTGCACACCCCTAATATATATATACACACACACACATCAGGCAGGCAGCCGTATGTATGTGTGTGTGTATATATCATACCCCCCAACGGGACAGCATCTGTTCACTTGTGTACGGAGAGCCTGGGGGCTGCCCAGCATCTTGGAGAGTGCTGGGCACGCCCCCAAAGTGACGTAAATGGAGGAAGCTGTGAGGCTCCGCCCTGCTTTTCATAGGCTCCACCCCCTTTTGCAGAAACCCCACGCCCAAAGGCGCGCAAGCTGTCCCTCCACAGGATTCCTATATGTTGGGGGGTATGTTTTATTTATATTTATATATATATATATATATATATATATATATATATACAGCAAGAAAAAAGTAGCGGGACTCCGAGTCTTGAATGGCTTCAATATATTTACTCACCTTGACAAAGGGGCACAGACGCCCGAAACGTCGGCCTGTTTTTATAACATGATTCAAATATCTGATTGCCATTCAAGACTTGGTGTGCCGCTACTTTTTTCTTTTTCCTTGCTGTACTCACCATTCTTCTAGGAGGCACCCGAGCATATTATTATCTAGGATTTAGTGAGTGCCAGGCTATTGCACTATATATATATATATATATATGTATATATATATATATATATATATATATATACAACTTTTATTGATAGGGGCCCTCACACGTTTGTTGCCCAGGGGCCCCCACAGACCTTAATCCGGCCCTGTATAACAATACACATGTCCATTGGCTCCTTAAAGAATCCAGGAATATGCCCTTCTACCACATACCTAATGCATCCCCTGAGAAAGAGGCCACACTAGTGATCTACCACTATACCTGTGTCCAGAAACCGTTGAAACATATGTCACTCTGTGGTATTACACTTAAAATTATTATACATTAAACCATTTACTTGAAGGGAGAATAAAATGTAATTGGGAATAAGTGTGTCATAATGTTTTCTCAGACTATACTGATAATCCCACTTCAGGATGTCATGTGGCAAAAAATATTTACATTTTATAATATTTGCAGTTTGTCCAACCTCGGTCCTGTCCTTCTACTAAATATTTATTCTCCTGTCTTGTACTTATGTCTGTAAGGATATTAGTTTTATTCATATGAGCAGTATAATTTACTCTAATGCAAAACCAAGGGTCCACTTTTGGCCATTATAGTAAATGCAAGGGCTTGTAGTAAGCTAAGGACTGAAACACCCCCTGGAGGGAGGAAATTAACTCAGTTAATAGAGGTTAATGAATGTGCCATGGGTGGAATTCCCATCCTTACCCTGAAAGGCAAATGTGTACATATTTAATATTAGTTGTGACAAGGATCATATGCACTGGATAAAAGGTCCAGGCAGAGTTTATTTTCCACACAGATGGCTGTTCACAGGTAATGTGAAAGCTGTGGATGAGCAAACATTTTTGGCCAAAAATTTAATAAGAACCTCACTTATACTCCATTTTAAAGTTACAGTTTATAGGGATTATTTTGACTATCATTGCTCTTAGTACTTAGAGTGTGTACCTGTATTTTTTGTCCCATGCATTTTACTACAAGTCTTAGCATGGTAGCACTTCTTATGTTTAAAATTAGGGTGTTCAGTCCTCCCCCTTTGCACTATATTTGTGTATATATTGTACCCTTGAAGGCTGAGACTCCTTCCGCTTGGTATTTGCACCCCACCCATATGCCCTTAGGTGCCTTTTATCATCTGCATAGGTTCCTACATTGCTGTCTACATATGGTCACTATTATAGGTAAGCCTTATATAAATTGACATATTGTGTTAGTACTAGAGATGTTAAGGACCCATCTTATGGGGTTCTCCTTGACGCTGTGGATGGGCAAAATTTTTTGGCGAAAAATGTAATAAGAACTTATACTCCATTTTAATTGTAGAGTTTATCAGGATTATTTTGACTATCATTGTTCTTAGTACTTAGAGCAGTGATTCCCAACCTCGGTCCTCAAGGCACATTAACAGTCCTGGTTTTGGTGATTTCCATGCTAAAGCACAGATTGTTTAATCAAAATAACTGAGGTACTAATTAAGTTGCCTGTGCTCAAGTATGGCTACCCTTAAAACCCGACTGTTAGTGTGCCTTGAGGACCGTGTTTGGGAACCCCTGATTTAGAGTGTGCACCTGTGTTCTTTGTCGCCTGCATTGTACTACAAGTCTTAGCATGGTAGCACCTCTTATTATGTTTAAAATTAGGGTGTGCAGTCCAAGCCCCTTCCCCCTTTCCACTATAATTGTGAAAGTTCACAAGGCAGGTCACAGCTCACAGGAAACAATTCACGGTTATCTTGAGTAGAAACAATAAGTGCTCCAATGAACCCTGAGGTCTGGTTCCTAACAGTAACCACTTCCTGGGCTGTCACCTGGGCTACTAGTTCACCATCAGAAGCACTGTTCCCTCTGTCTGACACCTTCTTAAACTTGCTGACAGGTGTCTGTATACAAACTAGCAGTTTCCAAACCTGATCCAAAAGGAAGACATGGCCTGGATCTTTCCAACCACAACTCTGCTGTTTCACGTCTAAACCCTATATGTTCATGCTGGCATTGTCACACTCCTTCCCCCTTAGCTTCAGCCACCCAGGTGAAGCTAATGGTTCTTCAGGTGAGTTCCCAGACTCACCTACCTTTATTTTTGTTATTCATTTGGGAAAACACCTCCTCTCCACCTACTTCCAGAGTTTCCCATCCTCATTATCCCCTTCCCCTAGCTCACCATAGAGTTGTCAGGAGAACTGGGTCCCACAAACTTTCTTGAAAGGGCATCCGCTTTGTGGTGAAGTTTCCCAGGGCGGTGTTGCACCTTAAATTTGAACAGCTGTAGGGCTAAAAACCAGTGGGTCACATGAGCATTCACCTCTTTGTTCATGTGCATCCACTATAAAGGTGCATGATGTGTAATTAGCCGGAATTATTCCTAAAATAATATTTTAGGGATTCTACTGCCAACTTAATCGCATGCACTCTTGTTCTACAGTTGAGTACTTGCACTCTCTGGGCAACAATTTCCAGCTTAGCTATAAGATGTTTTTTTCTTATCTCTCTACCTTTTGCAACAAAAACTGTTTCTCAAAGTCAGGCTCCAGCAAAACGGGCTCCGCACGCAAAGATGCCTCAAATCCTGCCAAGCAGCTTCTGCCAGCCGGGATCAGATTATTTTATTGGGTGATTTTTCTTCAAACACTCAGTCAGTGTGGCTGCTCTAGTTGCAAAATCACGTATGAACCTGCAGTAATACCCCACTCAAATGAGAAATGTTCTTACAGTAGCTGTGACTTACGTTCTGGCTTAGGCCATGTTAAGACTGCTTCCACTTTATTGGACAGAGGTTTAACTTGCCCACTGCGTAACAAATACCACACCATCCCAACTGCACACTTCTCTGGGTTAGCTGTAAACTCATGTGCCCACAAAGACTGTAAAACTACCTCTACTCTCGCAAGGTGAGTCTCCCAGTCTGAACCAATAATGAGAATGTCATTGAGGTGCATACTCCCGATAAGGCCAAAGCAGTTTTTTCATGGCTCTTTGAAAAGTTGCAGGGGCCCCATGTAAACCAAAGTGCAGCATTCTATGATATGGCCTTTGTTTTATCACTACCCCTGGTGGAGTAACTATATCATGCTGGATTATTTGTTTTTTTTTCAAGGAAGGTAGAAAAAACATCCTGGTACTGTACTACTAGGTCTGTATTTTTGTCTGGAACTCGACGAGGCTTCAATGGGTACCTGACAGCCTGAAGTTTTTATGGCCAACTGAGAGTGTTGACTGATAATTTCTTTCCAAGGTTTTAAGAAGTTAACCTGGTAGATCTGTACCTCTTTTCTTCTACTCTCCTGGCGCAATTTATAATTAACTGGTCCTACCACCTCTATGATCTCACATGGATCCTGCCACTGGGTATACAATTTACTTTCAAGGGTGGGAACTAAAATGAATACCTTGTCCCCCAGGTTGAAGGAGTGGTTAATTGCCGTGACATCATATCTATGCTTTTGTCATTGTTGAACTTGGTTCATATGTTCTCTGAGAAGTGGCTCAATTTGCTTTAAGCGACCATAAAGTTGAGACAGAAATTGAACAATGTTAGGCTCTTGGGATGGTTGCTACTCCCACAGTTCCTTTAAGAGATCTAAAATTCCCCTGGGTTGTCTACCATTAAGGAGTTCAAAGGGGCTCAACCCAGAAGATGTTGGGGTACCTCCTAAACTGCAAACATTAGATAGGGTAAGAGCAGGTCTCATTCTCACTTATGCAAAGACACCACCCATCTTATCATCTGCTTAAGGATTTGATGAAAGCATTCCACCAAGCCATCTGTTTGGGGGTGATACACAAAGGTGGCAACTCTATCAACCCCCAACAGACGACACAGATCTTTCATTAGTTTAGACATAAAAGGTGTGCCCTGGTCAGTCAAGACCTCTTTTGGGATTCCAAAACAGGTATATAGCCTCACCAACTCCCGGGCATTAGTGCTAGATTTAATATATCATAGCGGTATGGTCTCCGGGTACCTTGTAGCGTAATCAATCACCACTAAAATATATTGATGCCCACAAGCAGACTTTTCCACTGGACCTACCAAATCTATACCAATTCTCTCAAAAGGAACATAAATGATATGTAAGGGAACCAAGGGTGCTAGAAACCCTGGCCGGGATGCCATCTTTTGGCACACTGGGCACTCCTGACAATATTTTTTTACTGCAGTAGCAATACCAGGCCAAAAGAACCTTAACTGGATTAGTTGGAGAGTTTTCTTCTCTCCTAAATGGCCACCCCACAAATGAGTGTGAGTTGCCCTCAGCACTAAGTGCTTGTGTTTTCTTGGGACCAGCAACTGCTCTATCTTTTTACCCTGCAAATAAGCTAGTTGATACATAAAATCTTTCTTTAACATAAAATATGGTGTGACTTCAGGTGGAAAGGCAATTTCTATTTTACCATTTATCATTAAAACATTTTCAAAAGCATTTATGAGATTCACCTAATTCTGCTGATCCCGATCCTGTAAGGAAATATTTTCAATAATGGGTGACCAATTTGCTTCCAACGCCCGCGTCCTTCTTGCTGTTCACAAGCCAAGGAAGGTTTTGTTGATACAGAACTTTGGCCCATCACAGTTCTCGTCTTTACAGGAACCTCAGCCACTGGCTTTCTTTCATTGTCATGCCAGTTAATTACCTCCTGCAATAGTGGAAAATCATGGCCCAAGATCATTGGATAGGGAGATCTAAGAGCTACAGCAACTACTATTTTAAGTGGTCATTCATTTATCGCCACCTGAAGTTGTAATCGAGGGTATTCTTCCACATCTCAATGGATACATGGACACATAACACCTTTACCGAGCCCCTTCTAGGAACTAGGTAATACAAAATAATAGACAATTAGCTACCTGTATCAATCAAAGCCCAAACCTCCTGGCCTTCAATCTGTATGATCACACGAACTAGGGTGGTTACTGCTAGGGAGGTATTTCCTACAAACATGCTGACAACTGGTTGAGCTGATTTTCCCATGCTATAGTCCATTACCCCAGTTGGGGCAGTCCTGTCATAAATGGCTGGGCTCACCACAATCAAAATACACCGTCGATGGTGATTTATCCATTTTGACAACCTGTACATGAGTCCTGGGATTAGGAACTGGTTGTAAACCTTGTTTAGGTTTATTACATTTTTCAAGAGTCAGAAACCATTCAATAACCACTGCTAACTCCTCAAATGTTTGGGGGTCTGCCTGAAGAGCCCACTGTTGCACAGCATGACCTAACACCCGTATAGCATGGTCTAAAGCAGGGATGGGGAACCTCAGGCCGTATAAGGCCCGTGGAATCATTTGGTCTGGACCTCGGAGCTTGTTTCTACTAGCTTCATCTGGCTAGCAGGATGCCTAGAATGGTGCACTTCAGCCAGAATCTATGCAGCAGTGTTGCCTGGAGCATGCTTAGGATGCTTCAGATGGTCACACCACTGCCCTCACAGCTCCCCGGTGCATCCTCAGGATGCTTCAGGCATTGTTGTAATAACTGGCGATTGTGGCCCTGCCCCCATATGATATCACACGGAGGGGGCATAGCCTGCACCGGGCCTGAGAATTTTGTACATTTCAAAATGGCTGTCTACAAAAAAAAGGTTCAACACCCCTGGTCTAAAGCAACCACTATACACTGAGGGGTGTTTTTGTCCAGCGGTAACCAAGCTCTACTTAGTCTGGTTAGTTCCACCAGTTGAACCCTAGGGGTCTCAAAGGGTTTATTTGCCAATCATGGAAGTTTTGAGCTTTGCTGGTGCCTGTTACCCCAACCCTGGTGAGGATAGCTTCTTTCAGGTGAGGATTAGAGTTGGCTTCTGACACAGGCAGATCAACATAGGCCCTCTGGACTTCCCCTGCAAGACAGGGAGCTAAGCTTGACACCCACTGGCCCTCTGGCCATTTTAGCCTGGTAGCAGTGCATCCAAAGGTGCACAGAAATGCTTCTATATCATCTGATGGTGTCAGCTCATGCAACACTTTTTGCTCCTGTCTACCTTATCTAATTCCTCATGCAGTAACTGGATCTGGGTTTGCTGGCCCTGTATCAAGGTCTACTGCCCAGTGGCCATTTCAGCCAACATCTTCCAAACCTTCTCCATTTTATACTGGAATTCTTCTGTGGATAAACTTATCAGGCTTAACTAAATCTCCCTGACCAGCCAGTAACTCCCACATATAAATATAGCAGCTAGCTATACTACCACAATAAACATTCACAAAACAAATGCTTATGTTGAGCTATGAAACCCTGCCATTTTATGACCGGCTTTCCACTCTCATTTTTCATCTTATCCAGGCTCTTTGCCATGTAGTGATATCCAGCAATCGTGTGAACTGGACAAAAAGGTCCAAGCAGAGTTTGTTTATTTTCCACACAGACAGCAGTTAACAGGTAATTGTGAAAGTTCACAAGCAGGTCCCAAATTACAGGAAACAATTCACGGTTATCCTGAGAAGAAATAATAAATGCTCCAATTGACCCTGAGGTCCGGTTCCTAACAGTAACCACTCCCAGGCCTATCACCTAGGTGACTAGTTCACCATCAGGAGCACTGTTCCCTTTGTCTGACACCTTCTTAAACTTGCTGACAGGTGTCTGCAATGAAACTAGCTGTTTCCAAACCTGATCCAAAAGGAAGACCTGGCCTGGATTCTTTCCAATCTAAACCCTGTATGTGCATGCTGACATATCTGTAGTTTGACATATTGATACTTTAAAATTGATTATTGTTTTTTATACCTATAGTGAATTCAAAACAAAATGAAACAGTCAATATCACTATCAATATAGGAAATCGACCTCAGACTGCACACCTAGAAAATATATATACATATATATATATATATATATATATATATATATATATACATAATTGGAGGTGCCACCTGTGGAGACAATTGATATATGCACAAAAATCAGAAATACAGGTGCTCAACTCCAAATTAACTGATTGTATATAAATAAATAAATTTTTGCAATGAATAGAGGTTTTTGGCATAATCTTGGCCAAGGTTATGGGCCTACCCACCACATGCGGGTAACCTCTGTCGGGTAGGTCCCTAACATACTAGGGTTCAAATCCAGAGTGCAGGACACCTCCAAACTAGCCCAGCTAAGCCGCCCCAGGGCACTGCCATAGTTAGAAAAGTGCAGTGTAAAAGAGATAGTTAAGAGCAGCTACTGCTGCATATAAAGAATGAAAATAAAAAAGTGAGGTACATGTATAATAAACAGTGAAGGGTTAAAATGTGTTATAATGCGGTGCCCTGAAACAGATCAACCAAAGCAATCCAGGGGGACCCACGCCCCAAAAATGAACCAAAGCTGCACTACACAGTCTAAATATTTGCAGGACTTACCTATATTGTGCCTCTGACTGCTGTGCATATTACTATGCCAGACTCCATGCTCTAAACCACAGGTTCTCAAACTCGGTCCTCAGGACCCCACACAGTGCATGTGTTTAGAAACAGTGTGAAGTGAATCGGTATCTCACGTTTGGACGTCAGCTCAAGTGAAAGTATAACCAATGGAAGAACAACATACCCTTTTCTCAATTCCACAGGCTGAAACGCAACTGCACTAAAACCGAGACCTGTAATGAACAAATGCAACTCTACAAAAACCGTTTTATCGAAAAAGAATATCCAGATACCTTCATAGAGAAAGCAGCAATTAAAACTCTGGCCATGGAAAGGAGTAAACTATTGGAATACAAAAGAAAAACAGATGACAAAAAGAAAGATTTCATGCCATTCATCACTACGTACAATGCGAAAGATCAAAGATAAACTGAATAAACACTGGCATATACTGAAAATGAACCCCATTCTGAAAGACTCCATACCTCATAAACCACCCATTGTCTTCAAGAAAGCCAGAAATCTTAAGGACCTTCTAGCTCCAAGCATGCTGCATAATAACAAGTAACAACAAGTTAGTACTCTATCCAAGTATCCTGGTTGCTTTAAATATGTCAAATGTAACATTTGTAGATATCTACACCCACAGAGGAAGACCTTCAACAACTGGAAGGAATACAAAATAAAACAGCATCAACTATAATACTACATCTATCATCTATGCACTAGAGTGCATATGTGGAATCAAGTGTGTCGGAAAAACCAAAAGAACCCTAAAACTCAGAATCCAAGAACATGTCCGTAATAAAAAAACAAAGTTGAAGGACATATGGTCTATAAACATTTTACTGAACATCACGCATCTAATCCTGAAGAAATGACCTTTAAAGCTTTAGAACATGTTACCCTAGGAGAAAGAGGATAGGGACCTATCTAATAAATTATCCAGAAGAGAAATGTTCTGGATATTTGAACTACAAACACTATACCCTCAAGACTTTAATGACAGTTACGAGATCGCACCATTCATATAGACAGTCTTTTTGCCCACCGTATATTGAAGACATGATGTCACTCTGCAAGAAGGTACACGTATCTACAGCCATACAACACTAAATATGCCCAATCTCGTCTGATCTTGGAAGCTATAAAGTGTGAGCCTGATCAGTTCCTGTTGGGAGACCAACAGGGAATAGCAGGTGCTGTAGATCTTTCCCATCTGCATTATGGACTATATGTCTCACTCCCAGTCTCAGGGGCACATTGTCTATATGGATGTGCATGGTACAATGATGGACAAAAACACCGTCAACTCATAATGAGTAACTTTGATTTTTAGAATTTTCAATATTTAAATACTCATTATACTCATAATGGAATTTTAAAGAAAACACATTTTTATGGCCAAGTAACTGTGTCTCTCGCTATCCAGCCATCAGTACGGCACTACGTCTTCATTCACACTGCATCTATAAACATTACACTTCTGTCATTTTGTGAACATTAGACCAAGAAACAACTGTGTAATTCAGAGAAATAGATACATGATTCAAGGTACACTTGTATCTATGTACCTTAGCATGTCTCCACCTTACAGACCACTGGCAGTTTAATAAGTGCAACATTACTCACTGGGGCAATATAACATTATATTTGTATGTCTAGATATGGTTCTAGTAGATATTCTAATATATATGTTCTTTGGTAATATTTTTAAATATATATGTCTATACATGCGTGCATAAGGTTTAATTTACAGTTTGGAGTATGTATTACAAAGTCATTTTCATATTTGAAAGTGGATCTAGAATGGTTTATAATTAAATATACAAACAAATTAAAACAGACCAATGATGTTTACAAATCGTGACCCCTTTATTAATGACATCTCTTCTGCAGCATTTAAAATGACGACATCATATATCCCATAATGGCTACATGAAGAGTCGTGATCCAGGAAACTCTCCATGTGTTCCACAAAGAGGATGACATCATCTGACATCCAAGATGGACACCACAGCCCCACGCATGCACAATGAAGTTAAACATGACTGCGGGGAGCGATATGATCACAGGACACGCACCCGGCAGGACGAGTATGAACAGGATCCAGACCGGACGTGACGCGGAGCAGAGACATAGACGTAGACGCCGGGTACTACTAGAAATTTTACCTTACCGGAAATGTTGCCAGGAGGTACGACCAGCGTCTGACGGAAATGAGGCACACGCTGATATTGAAACCTGGACGCTGATCCCAGAGATATTTGTACACACAGCCATCTGGTCACAATATTATATAATGACCTAAGACTCCAGTAGGATCACACTGCTAAAAAGCTACCTAACCCTTACTATTTATTTATTTATTTATTTATATCAAACCGGAAGTGATGTCATAGGAAATGACATCGCGACCCTGGAAAATGCGGGAACTTTAACCCTGTAACAGGGTATAAATAGCTGATCATAGCTAAGGCACAATATCCCCTTGAAGAAGTCCATTAGGGGACAAAACGCATTGGGGGCCTGTACCTCACCGATCTTACCCTCCAAAAATAAGATAAGACATCTATTAATTTTCCAGCTACTGATCTATTTATATGCTTTTATCCATGTTTTTATTATTTTTTGTCTGATTTTGCTACTTGTTTTTACATTATATGTATGTTGTACATATCCCTCTTATACTTCATTAAATATATATATATCTTGTATTATACCTGTTTCTTACTAAGTTAATGACCATATATGCTTAGTCATTTTAATATCTTTTATGGTAGAGTTATTTTACACTATATATGCACTAACAGCACGTGAACTTTATATTGGTATATACTGAATTGTATGGTATGGCACCGCAGGCGCTTTGATCCAATTTAATTTTCTCCATATATATATATATTTATTTTTTATTTATTTATTTTTTTTTTGGATTGATAGATTTATGTACTAGGAATTATATTAGGATTTTTATATATTGTATATGCTGGATAAATCTCTGATTGTTTGTTATTAGAATGACCTGATCACATGATCAATTAAGAGTATTAAAGGGACCATTTGACAGTACCCATATAGACCTTGATAAAGAACCAGGGAGTCCGAAACATGTCTCTGGTATAGAGTGTTGTCTGATGTTCCGTGCCTGCCACTTCTATGGTCCATTCACCATCCAGGGGAGGCGATTTAACCTGGGAATCTCCTTCTTATTTTTCCATCTATGACTGTGCCTTACTTGGAAGGCCAGATATGGTACAAAGTAATTTTTTAAAGTGTCTATATTTGTGCAAATATGTTCTGAAGTTTTTCTGCACCATGTGGAGTTGTATATGCTTATTTTGCATATGAGAGTGTATGTCTCCTAGGTGAACTAAAGAATAGATGTGCAACGGAAGATAAGACAAATAAACCTTTCAGTGTAGACACCAACTATTATTGAGCTGAGCTGTTTCTACAAGGGGGGTGTACTTGATACTCATCTACATAAGAATTTTCAGAAGATCATTCACGTCACAAGGTCTTAACATATAGACCAGTAATTGGATTCATCGCTTTTATTGTCTGTGTTTGAGGGGTGGTGATCCTGAATTTGGCCCTTGCAGTAGATTTAAAACAAGGGTATATGATACAAATTTATAGACTTTTTTTCAAACACAACCTGTGACATGGCAGTTAGGAGCTGCTTGGCTGGTACTTTATCTCCATTAATTTAACTTGATCCTTATAGAAATTAACTTGCCAGAATATGGTCTGGTCCTGTTCCTGAGTTAGACATAAGTCTAAATGCGGATGGATTCTGTGGATATCTGCAAAATGTGCATGCGCCATAGAAAGCAATTGTAGACTGCAAATATACTGTACAATACATATGCACATGGACAGATATTGAAAGTACAGACAGATAGATACTGTACGTCCATTGGAGAACCAAATATTATCCTCACGGAACTTGTAACAAATCACCTTATGCTAGAAACTTTTAAATATTTAAAGGGCCATGCACCTAATTTTAGGCCTGCTTATGTTATCAACTAACAGAGCAATTGGAGGATACAGAACTTATTTCCACAGTATACCTGATTTTATCTGCTGACTTATTTAACCTTAAGGCCTATAAATGTATGCAACTATGTATGTAACCAATTGTTTTATATCTATTTTATTCTACCTATTGTTTTTTATTAAATGTCATTCTGTGTTTCATCTGCTTAGTAATTGATTAATGTTTACAGGCATTAAGGCCACTAGTGCACTGTTTATTTATTTATTATCAGTTATTTACATGCACACACTTACACATTAGGGTTTTTTTTGTTGGGAGCCACTTAATCTATCAGTATATTTTTGGAGTACCCAGAGAAAATCCACGCAAGCATGGGGAGAATATACAAAGTTAACACAATTAGGACTATGGTGGGAATTGAACCCACAACCTCAGTGCTGTGAAGCAGTAATGCTAACAATTACACCATCAATGCTGTCCATATTATTTGTATTATAGCATTAGTATTAACCATATACCAGGGACTGGCACCTCTCTTAAATTTAGGGGGGCACCCCTTGCCCCCCTTTCTGAAGCTTATGCATGCATGCACAGTACTTTGATTGGCAACCATCTTGTAACAGGGAATACAGCCTCCCTGGAAGAAAATGGAGTCTGTGCAGTAACACACTCTACTTTTAACAACCCCCTCTGGCTACAAGCTTCTCCATGTTACACAAACATTTAATCAAAGCTGCTCTGTAGCAACCTGAAATGGAAACAGGGTTAAGCACATAAGAACTGATCTACATATCAGGTGTCTGTTACGGCTGGCCCAGGGGAATCTCCTACTGGCACAGGAGAGTGACACTGTGGTTGTACTTGGAGGATGTACAGAGAACGCGGGCAAGGTATCCAGTCGCACCGCTGGCACAGGAGAGTGACACTGTGGTTGTACTCAGAGGATGTACAGAGCATGCGGGCAAGGTATCCAGTTGCACCCCTGGCACAGGAGAGTAACTAGAGATGAGTCGAGAGTAAACAGCAAGGGAACCTGGAACAAAGTGATGGTAAGCAAACACTAGTAGTAACAACATTGAACAGGCAACCTCCTGTTGTCTAGAGCCTTGTTATGTACCCTAAGGTAGCAGTCCATTGGAGGACAGCGTCAGCTGACAACAACCACACTACCATTGGGTAAAGGGTCAGTCAGGTGATGAAGACTGTCATGGCTGCACCTATGATGGCAACCACAGCAACCAAGACATGGATCAGCTCATGGATGTCTACATGGTTCTTAGGCATAATCCTCAGCTCATCACTCTCTGCCGCACCTGACGTCTGACCGTTCGAGAGGTCAGGGGAAGCCGGCACTGGGGTGAGTAACGGCCAATCCTAGGCCGCAACTTGACAGTGACTTTGGTCTGCTCTTTTTGATAGACACATTAGTAAGAGTCCACTCACTAACAGCATAGACCAAAACAAAAGTCTATTGACTCCAGGAACTCAGGACTGCTGTCACTTCTTTATTCCTATCTTGGACTTCCACTCATCTGAAATGTCCAGAGGATCACTGAATGCAATGTTTGCAAATTCTTCATCATACATTTTAGGTGGCTTGCCATTATTTGATTAGGCAGAAGACCTTTTCTGTGGCTGAACTTCCATGCTGGTAGCCCCTCGTTCAGCTACTGTACATCCCAGCTTTTCTCCTTCTTGCGATGTTTCTTTGAATATGATATCTCTAGACTTGACAAGCTTTCTGGTACCTGGATTCCATAATCTGTAGCCTTTACTTTCATGGCAATAAAACTTTACTGATTTTGAATCCAGCAGGCATTTTCTGTCCTTTGGTATATGCACGCAGGTGGTACTTTTTAGTTTTGAGATGTTTTACACTTGGTTTTCTCTTTGACCACACTTTAATAGGTGTTATGTCCTTTAGGGTATCTGTAAGAGAACGGCTTTTGAGAAAAATTGCTGTGGGTACGGCTTATGCACAAAACTGCTTGTCTAGGCCTGCATCCTTTCACATACATCTTCTTTCTCTACTAGTGTATGGTTTGCTTGTTTACAGACACAATATTGCTCAGGAGTACAGGCAATGGTCATTTGATGCTCTATTTCATATTTTCTCAAGAAGAGTTTCACCTCTCTGTTTAGGTATTCTCCACCATTATCAGATCTCAGGGTCTTGAGTCTGTGAACAATTTGATTCCATCCACATCTGCAAACTTCTTTGCTACTTCAGAGTTCCTATAATGAAGTACATGTGTGGCATTCCTGTAAAGTAATCTATGAATGTCATGAAGTATCTGTATCCACTTACTAACTTAACTTCCATTGGACCACACACATCTGTATGTATTATCTCAAGTGATATTGTAACTCTGCTTGCTGACTTGGGAAATGGCTGATGACTTCACACTATACAACTATTGCACACGGGTTTCTCTGTGTCACTCACTGACATTGCTGTGACCTTCCCATTTTGTAGTTTCTAATCACTGTCACCACAAGGTGACCAAATCTTCTATATCAGAGTTCAAGTGACTGCAACTCAGTTGTCATCATTGTTAAACAGTACTGTGTATCAAGGACGTACAATTGTTGACACCTTGTGCCTATAGCTATGATGGTCCCTCTCCTGTTTTGCACAATACACTTTAGGACACTGATGGCTATAAGATTTGTTCCCATCTCTGGTACATAAAACATGTTCTGGATTTCTGTAACTTTTGCTCTTGCTCCAAATGTCATGTGGAGTTTAGTTGTTACAACTTTTGAAGCTGTAAGTACTTGATTGGCAATGCTTTTGATTGTGATAGGGTCAAACTTGGTAAATGTGGTCAACCACAACTCATTGTGTCTGAATCGATATACCGGCATATTTTTCTGCGGCTATCTGTAACACTCAGGGCTGATTCATCTTTGCCATTGCATTTCTTGCTTTGAGTAGGATTCACAATCTTTTGCTGGCACTTATATATTGTGACTTATCTTGTGACAATTGTAGCACTTTCATTTAAACTTTCTGAATAGTTAACTTTTTGTGTAAGTGCCTCAGCACTTGCCACACATGACATATGTTCTTGGAACTATAATCATTTTGCTCTCAATGTGTCTGTGGTTAACGTTTTCATGTTTGCCTCCAACACCACAACTAGGAAGTCAAACTCAGGAGTTAAGTTCTGTAGCATTGCCATAATAATTTCTTCAACTATTACTTTAACTCCAACAAACATTAGTTGCTGAGATACAGACATCATTCTGTCAATGTAGTCACTTACACTGCTGCATTCATATTACTTGGTGTTGTCCAAACATGTTTAAAATGTATCCTTCTCATGATATCTCCATCTTGGTACACTACCTGCAGTACTCTCCTCATGTTTTTAGCTAACATCCTCCCATGTATTATGGAGTTGTCTGGGTTTGAACTATCTACAGTAACTTTCATGCTTTAACTGCATTTCCATAGCAACCTTGCAGTGTTGTATAATTTTCAGCACCTTTTAGCTTGATGAACCCCATCATAGGTATCACTCCTGTATGCATGCTTCTTACAGACATAGGCCCGTATTCAATTTGAGGTGAAAAGTCCAGACTTTTCGCATGCTGGACTTTTCGCTTCCTTCGCCTGTTTTCCAGGTGGAAAAGTATTGCGCGTGTGCCCGCTATTCCCCGTATTCAATTCCAAAGTAGGCGAAATCATGAACAGGGCATAGGGGGGGTAAGGTGCGCTCTTCCTGCTAGTAGTGGTGATGGTGATGACTTGTGTGTGTTTGTGAGTGGTGTTAATTAGAATGTTTCTTCTGGTGGTGGTGGTGTTTTGGGAGTGAGGAGGGTGTGATTGGGTATGGAGTGTAGTTAGGAGTAATGTGAAAAGGGGAATTGAATAGGATCAAAATGAGGCCAGCGAGACACAGTAATTTGGGGCAAAATCTTTTATTGAGTAGTCACAATGCTGCTCTGTTAAGATCCCGGGCAGGTGGGTGGGGTTCAGTGATGGGTGGTGATGAGACTGGGGAGGTAGGTGGACCCTTTTAGGGGGCTCCTTCCCATGCGGTTCAGTGACCTTGCACGTCACCCCTGCTGGACCTATGGTCGACAGTCTAGGAAGTCTCGGGGGGTGGGGGGATATGCAGAGTGGGTTGGAACACCTTTGCGGCGTCCCGCGTCTTGGTGTGAGTCTTGGCAGTACTTACCTACCGGTAGGTTTTTTGTTATGGTGATGTAGGGCGACGTTGCGGCCATTGCAGATAGGTTGGAAGCTGCAGGTTTGTTGGTGAGCTGGATCAGTGTGTTGCTGGTGTGCTGCAGGTGCACGGCTGTTCTGATTGGTCTGCAGAGGTCAGCGACCGGAGTATGCAGCTGAAGTTGGCTCTTGGTCATGCTGCTGGTGGTGGGGAGCCAGAGGTGTGGATGGGTGAGCCGCTGGGAGGCTGGGTTGCAGCGTGTTTGCTGGGACCACCCCTGGGGGGTGGTCTGCCTGGGATACTGATTCAAAAAAAGCCAGGGAGGAGGGGGGATGTGGAAAGTGTGATCGGGATGGTGTGACCGGGATGGAGCTGGTCACTGGCAATGTTGGCTGGGCGGAATTGCGGCCGGATGTGCGGGATGCTCTTATCACTGACGGTCCCTCGTGGAAATGGGGATCGACGGTGGAGACACCCCCGGCCAGGAGTGAGTTGCTGAGCATGCCTGGGAGCAGGGGGGGAGAGAGGCTGGTCCGGGGTGGAGCCGGTCACTGGAGGTGTGAGCAGTGCGGACCAGCAGGCTGGTGGGCTGAGAGCTTTCTGCACTGGTGGTCCCCGGTGGGGATGGGGATCTTTAGTGGAGGTCAGCCTGGATCTGTGTCGGGTTTGATGTGAGGGTCTCCAACGCGTTTCGGCACAGGTTCCTTCTTCAAGGAGGTGAACAGGCAAAACTTGGATCGTCGAAAAAATATGGGAATTTTCGGGAAATAATTGTAGGACCAACTGTATAATTGTAGGACCACCGTAAAGATGTCCAGACCTCGGGGATCACTATAGGTATCCCTGTTTTTGCCTGCAGAACGAAGTCGGCTTTTTAAATAGATGCGGCAGGTGGTTATTTTTCCCGACATTGAAGAAGTGATGCAGAAGAATACTTAGGTTTTTTTTTTTTAGTTTTTCAAAGTGGTCCCATCAAATTTGGGGTACATGAAAATGGGGTTAAGCATATTTTTAAGTCCCTAAAGGTAATTTTAAAAATTCTTAAAAAATACAGCTGCCGCTACTCTGCGCAATGAAAAAAACACCTACCACATACTTGGGGACCCCACCAGAATTAATTTAATTAGTTTGGCATTTTGTTTCCCTATTTTTTTTTTCACCCCAAAATTATGATAAATTTTTTTGGGGTGTCCCAATTTTATTTTAAATTTTTTTATTGCACATTTCATTTTAAGGGGGCATTCCCAAGGGTGTAGGCTATTTTTTTAAGCCTGCACCCCTAAACCCCAAATCTGCACTTTTTTTCACCTGTTATAGGTAATTAAAAAATTATCCCTGTTTTTTAAAATGACTCTTCACCCCATTTAGGAAAAAAATGGGAATTTTTGGGAAATATGCCTGGGACCCCCCTAAAGATGTCCAGACATGGGGGATCACTATGGGTACCCCATTTTTGCCTGCTGATGGAAGTCGGGGTTTGTAATAGTCATGCAAGGTGCAATTTTGCTGCTATGAAGAAGTGGTAAAGAATAGCACTTGGATTATTTTTGGGGGGGAAATAACTATTCCTATCAAATTTAGGGTACATGAAAATGGGGTAAGCATTCTTTAAAGTCCCTAAAGTTATTTTAAAAAATCTGCAAAATTGCACCTGCCGCTTGTCCCTGCAATGAAGAAAACAGCTGCCGCATACATGGGGTACCCGACCTGATTTAATTTAGATAGTTTGGCACTTTGTTCCCCTATTTTTTTTTTTTACCCCCAAAATGAAACATAATTTTTTTGGGGTGTCCCGAATATTTTTAAACTTTTTTTGACGCAGTTTACCTTTAGGGGACTGTCTTAAGGCTGCACAAGGGTTCCTGCAATGATGCACCCCAGAACCGCAATTTTGCACTTTTTTCCGCCAGCTATTCATAGGCGAAACTTTTTCACCTATTACATTGCATTGACTTTCCACCTAGGCGAAAAGTCTTCCAAATTGAATACGGAGGAAACTCAAAACAGGCGAAAATGACGTCATCGGCGAAAAAGTATTGCCGAAAAAAACTTTTCGCCTCAAATTAAATATGGCCCATAATCGTGTAGCTTCTGTCCTCTAATCAGCTTATCTGCTGACACAATGTCCTGTCTTCACTCTGTATTTTATGGCTGTATGTGCTGTGCATGTACCTAAGATGGCATGTGTGCTGCTCTGGGCGTAGTAGCTTAGGGCTTGTGTAAGCTTATAGCTTGTGTGTCTGGTCCCATAGCCTGTAGCAGAGAATCTGTACACATCAGCAGATGCCTTATAACTACAAACAGCACAGTTGTTTAGCAGTGTAGTGGTTTATTAATATTAAACAGTGTACAGCTGTACTCACTGTTTTACACACTCTGGTCATGGAGAAGAGCTTGAGTGGAGTGTGGTGTCATACAGCTCACCAGCCAATGAGTGTATGTAGTTTGCGGGCAGCTGTGCAAATGCTGGGAACACTTCTGGATATAGGTAATCACAGGTCTCACCAGAGCTAAGTGGAGGACCACTGTTTCCCACTGTAGTGCTCTAATAGTGACGAGATGGTACCGCACATGCACATACTTAAGTTGGAAGCCATCTTCGAACAGGGAATGAAGACGCCATGGAAGGAAATGGAGTCTGTGCAGTAGCACACTCCACTTTCAACAGTACCAACTGTCCAGATATATATTGTGTGCCCCAGACTATGTAACTGTGTAACTAGGTGTGCGTGAATGTCTCATATCCTGTCATGAATGTCTTATATCCTGTATGCATGTGTAACCCGCAGTGTGTTGCTCTGCAAATGTGACCATCTGCATGTGTGACTACTGTATGTATCAGTGACCCTCTCTATCTGTGATCTTCTGCATGAGAGATGCTGTGTCTGTTACTCTCTGCATATATGACTTTGCGTCTATTACCCATGCATGTATGACTCTGCGTCTCTGACCTGGTTAATGAGTGATGCTGTATCTGTTATCCCCTACATTTATGACTCTGTGTCTATTACCCCTGCATGTGTGACCTGCCTTATTAGTGATGCTGCATCAGTTACCCCCTGCATGTGTGATGGTGTGTGTGATCTGCTGCATGTGTGACTTGCTGCATGCGTGATGCTGCACCTGTGACCCACTGCATACATTACAATGTATCTGTGACCCACTGCATGTGTGACTCTATAGCTACCTCTGTCTCGTGAATTGTGATTATGCTCTTAGTTTTAGGCCATAAGGGCTGTTAAGTCTATGACTTATATTCATAGAAAGTCTTTAGTAACCATGACACAGGGGTTATTACACTCTTCTTTACTGTACAACTGCAGGAAACACATTACACAGAAGATAGATTCATACACCAACTATACATACAGCACAAATAAGATCTAATGTATCCCTCTGCCGAATACACACACAATAACAGGAACAACATACACCACAAGCCATTTTCTTTGCTACACTGTTATAGCCACAGGCAATCCCCAGATATGCTATAGACCTCCCCCACTCTCAAAATCTAGATGCCACATTCATCGGCATGTGCAGGAGATGGCAAAGGGGGTGCCACATTGGACCCTCCCCCCTGCTGGATCATAGCCTACTCACCTGGGGGGTTGGTGGTAGTCCATAGGAGAGGGGTTGTTGTGGTAGCCCCTTTGCCGGCTACTGTGCATGCCTATGACCACAATCTAAAATAAAATTTGAAAAAAGCCTAGCTGTAGTCAGTGGCAATGTGCTTGCCCACTGGACCCTAGATTGCCTAAATCGTAATCTGACCCCACTCATTTACCAGTTCTACCCCTAGATGCTCCTTTGTTTGCATGATTAAATCTTTTTTCTATGTGTACTGATTATTTTAGCACTAATAACATAAAAATAAGCCCTTTGTGCTATCTGTGGTATTAAAAATTTGCACTGGGACTCAAATCAAAATCCTTAAAGGCTCAAGCATTGGTAATGCTTATGGGCTATCTTGCTGGCAATGCAAAGCACTTTGAGCACAAAGAAATCTTCAGAATAGCTAGCTGCTTCATCTTCAAAGATATATGAAATTGGAAATTTACAGATGTCAAAGGTTTTCTAGAAATATAAAGTCAAGTAAAAAAAAATTAATGACTGCCAAGTGAGTCGTGAAGAATAATTTGAAAGCCAGAAGAGTAATTTGACAGCAAAAGCTCTCAAAGTATCAACAGATGTAAATCAACATGAAACCAGAAGGGAATAAAAAGTCTCTTTTATTTCTACTTCTGAATTTTTATTTTACATTTATCTGCATTATTGATTGTTAGAGAATGTTGTTTTGACTCAATGAGTCAAAACCACTGTAAAGATACGATTTAAGATTACATGTAGTAAATAAGTTTAATAACCTGAATTTGCTGAGAAACATATTATACACATGGACTACATTTAATTGGCTATAAATTATTATTTCATACTTTATGCTGTAAGTTGTTTAGTTGCATTTTATCATACATAAAATAATGTATGGGTTCCAGGCTAATCTTAGAAGTGAGCTATTTTATTAATTTTATGCTTTATTTTTTATTTTGTTTTGATTTGATACCTGAGTATTAGTTAGTTTACTGATGCTGTATTTTTTTAAAATATGAATTTCTTATTTTACTGTCTGTAAATATATTTCATATGTTTTAATATTACGGGCTAATCGGAGACATCTAGATTGATCCCCAATGTTAGTGCATCTTTTGAGGGGGTGTCAAGCTGATTTCCCCAATTCTGCCAACACTTTTCACCTGTTAGAGTTTCACCAGGACGCGATTTTGCATCCTTTGGAATTGAATATGGCGAATAGCGGGAGCACGCGCAATACTTTTTCACGGGTGCAAAAAGAATTTATATGGCACTTTCTAGCAATTCTAATAATTCTTACTATCTTTGTAAACTACTTTAATTGTTAATTGAAGTTGTAACAAGGTACACAAGGGAAATATTCTTCAAAGGAAGAGAAGTATTAGAACACAAGGCCATGCACTGAAACTGGAGGGATGTAGGTTCAGAGGAAATTTGAGGAAAGATTACTTTACAGAAAGGTTGGTGGGTAGGTGGAATAGCCTCCCATCAGATGTGGTAAAGGTAACCATGCTTGGGATAGATATAAGGATATCCTTACAAAGAACTAAGGATCAAATAAGGTTCGAGGTTACAATAAGGTTAAAAAATTGGCAGACTAGATGGGCCATGTGGTTCTTATCTGCCTTCAAATTCTATGTTAGTTTAGCCCACTGCAGCCAGGAAGATCTATGTAGTGTGTAGCTGCAGGCTAGTAGAAGGTCAGCCGGGGCTGACTCAGTAACCCCTACTAGCCTACAGCCGCACACTATATAGATCTGCCAGACTGAGTTGTCTAAACTAATAATTACAACTACAGTAGCTTACACATATAGGAGGTGTTGTACAAAGAGAGTCAAATGCAATATAACCAACATACATTGGCATGTATGCAATTAGATAGCATAGTAAAAATCACTTTTATCTACAGTATGTGCAAACATCTAACAATTTCGCCGTCACAATACTATTGTAAAGAAAAATCATTCAGATGGTACTAAAAAATGATAGGCGCATTGCTTGCCAGTATGTGTACTAACCTATGGTGGTGTACGTGGCAGCCCATCTGCTTTCATGATGTTTGCAAGATCTTGTGCATGCACATTGGGGCTGGGCCAGGAAGCACTAGGCTAATGTACTGCAAAATTTTCAGGATTTGCCAGAGGGGGAGTTTTTGCTCTCCGAATCCGGTGGCCGAGAAGTTAATACAAGATAAGAGGTAAAGCAGGAGGAGTTATAGTGGCATGATAAGTGCCAATATAGTACATATCCCCCATAGTTAGAATTTACAAGATATGCTACATACTGTACAGTAGTAGCAAATAGCTCATGTGTTAAGCATTTGACTGTGGTACATAGGGTCTTTGGTACAGTAAGGGATTCCTAAACTTTCCATTTCTAAATGAAACTTAATTTTAGTAACAACCTTATTCACAGTAAGAGTAAAAGGGGTCTTCCAACTGTGGGCTATGGCAGCTAGTGAGCAATAAACATATGGCTCAACACATATCTGTTGTGTTTGGCAATCTGTAGGGTGTCAAGGGGATGCGGTAAATATCCTGACTGCGGGGATTCCAGCGCTCAGATTGCTGGTGTCAGGATTCCAGAATCCTGATACCTGTCAGAATCCTGGTGCCAGCATCCTAACCACCGGAATCCCAAAGGTAAGTAGTGGGGTCAGGGGAATGTTAGACACTAGGGGGAGGGATAGGGTTAGGCACTAAGGGGGGAGGGTTAGGTTTAGGGTACAGAGAGGGGGAGGTTAGGTTTAGGTACTAGGGTGGAGGTTAGGTTTAGGCACTGGGGAGGGAGGATTAGGGTAGGGAGAGGGGGAGAGTTAGGGTTAGGCACTAAGGGGGGAGGGTTAGGTTTAGGCTCTAGGTGGGAGGTTAGGTTTAGGCACTGGGGAGGGAGGGTTAGGGTAGAGAGAGGGGGAGGGTTAGGATACCTACCGACAGGTGTTGGTATTCTAACCCTGTTGGGATACCGGCATCAGGATTCTGACAACCGGGATCCAGGGCATCGGCATCCCATACCCATCTCATATAGAGGTATAGTAATCAATTTCTGGAGTGGGGGATAGGCTCATACTAAGGACCTTAGTTGCCAACTGAAAGACCTCATATATAAAGGCCAATTATGTCAGTATAATTACGACTGGGCATGCCATAACATTGTGAAGTTTGTCCGAGCCAAGGTGTAGCCTATTCAATAGCGTTACCTGCATTTCTGAATGATTTAAACATTTAGACATGCAGTCAAAATGTGACATATATGTATTCCCACTGTTCATTTGTGAACATCTTATGTAGATCTTCCTCCCATCGAGACTGTGAGGTGGATTTGAGGAGTAAAGTTACATATTTGGAGTAAGTGTTGGTAATGTCAGTCTTCCCACCTTGCCAGGCCAGTGCATCTCATATTTACAATGCTTGAGACCCAGTGTTTTCCTATTAGACCTTTTTAATCTCAGGCTTAAACGCACCGGGTAGAGGTGGCTTGATTCGTAATTAAGCTCCAACATGTTAAATTTGATTATATTTATGCAATTCCATTTCAAGTAGATTAAATTTCTCACTTAAATACTGAAAGGAATGGAGGGAGCCCGACTGAGAATATGCACCATTCTCCATCCATATCAGAGTGTAAGATTCAAGAGTTTGGACTATTATCATATGGGATTTTAGCGGCTTATTAAAAGTTGGCACTCTTTGGTCAAAGTCACGATTGAAGACAATAAATAAGGCCTTTCCATTAGATCTTCTAATGGGAACTCAGGACACCTAGCTTTTCCAACCATGATTTGTACAATGGTGAATTAGCCCAATGTGTAATTTGGGTAAGAATACTCACTTTCTGATATTTTAAGGATGGTGAAAAGCTACATCTCCATGCATTTCAGGTAGGATCATCTGGTTAATGCAATTTTTATGAGCTTTCTGTTTCCAGATATAAAAAAAAGCATTATAGAGTGGAGATTGTCAGTATATTTCTTGGAAGGTGGATAATTTACATATTTGGTAGATGCAACATCTTGCCAGTTGCTTAACTAGGAAATTTCAAATGTCAACCAAGCTGTTTTAAAGTAACTGTAGCAAGCTTGAAATGTATAAAATTGCTGTCAGTGGGGCAGCATTTGAATACCAAGAATGTACCGTGCAATGTGGTCAGGGTGGAATTGGAACTCAAATTTATTATTTTGAGTGCCTCTGAATTAGTTGCATTAAGCCCATAATTTAACTACATTTCTTTTGTAGCTACTTTGATGGATGTAATTTATTTAGGTCTACTAGGTTGTTTATTCACCAGGTCTACTTGTGTCTAGCTTGGTCTTTTATTTTATTCTACAACCTGTTTGTTTGGCTTTGCCACTAATGACTGCATTAAGTGTGTTTCAGTATGTACTGTATGAATTGACATGTTGTTGGATTGTTAGTTAGCATGAATTCTGTTAACCCATTCTTTAAGCCAATTAAACTTCTAAGTAGGTCAGTAGAAAGTCTGGTAGTTTCCAGGTCCTAGAGGGCATATTAGATTGTTGAATGTCCCATGTCCCGAGCAATGAAGCATGGTCAGACCATATGATTGGGAGGATCATAAATAAGTTACAGAAAAAAGGTAGCTTACAAGTTAAGAAGCTGAATATAGTTTAGGTTTAGTGTTCAGATCCCTTGCTTGGCATGTTGTGTATTTTGAAAACAGTCAGTTAAGTCAGTGAAGGTTATTATTACCATGGTGGCAAAACACACTAGTGACATGATTCTGAGTCGCACACAATGCAGATGTTTACGGAGATGAACAATTATTTGCTACTGCACATGCGCTAAACTCCCTAAATAAATCATATGGCACATGTATTACACTGTGTTTATGCACAAAGTTGCCATAGCAATTATTATTATTATTATTATTATTATTATCCTTTATTTATATGGCGCCACAAAGGTTCCGCAGCGCCTTACACAGTACATAAATGAGCACACAAGAAAAACAGTTAATAGTAATACAAAACAATGTAGGACAAGGACATGGTTTATAAACATAGCTGCATAACAAGCAGCAGGACATGAGCAACCAGGTGTTAGGTGTCATTCTGTGGAGTTACGAGTAAATTATACTATAACTACTGGAGGAGAAGCACGTGAGGGATGAGGGCCCTGCTCGTTAGAGCTTACATTCTAAAGGGGAAGGGCAGACAGACAGGGACGACACAGATGGGGTAGATAGTGAGGAAGGAGCATGGAGCAGTGGGTTAGGATATGTGCTGCGGTATGTGTGTGTTTAAGATAACCTGATGTTATGTCAAGATTAAGTCCTTCATACCTATCTCTATGACAGAAAATAGATTTTGTTTATGTGTTATTTACATGAGAGATGTACAAAATAAAGTTGTAGCACTTTAATTATTGTGTGTTACATTTTAGCATCTACATACATTCTGATAAAAAATGGATATATTATGGGACTGTCCCATCATCCTAATACAGTAGTGACTACTTTAATCCCAGCTGCTGGATACTATACCATGCTCCAGTGAGTGGGTGCGTCTCACATGCTAGACCCACCCACAAATGGGTGCAGCCTTGCCCAACATGCTGTGGTCCCACAGGATGTTGCAGTACCTGGGCCCATAATTTCTTTTGGTAGCCCTGGAGGCAGAACCAGGTGGGCAAAGTGGTGGGGTAGCAAGGCCATGGAGGGAGGTGGTTGAGAATGGAGGAACTGTAATGGCAGGGGAAAGAAGCAGAGGGTTGGAAAGCAGACTGATGAGAGAAAAAAGGGGGAACAAGAAGCATAGGAGACAAGAGGGGGAGGATAGGGATGGATAAAGTAGAGGATTATGTGGGCACTGATTAAGGGGGGGGTGTGAAGTAAGAGTGTTCATGCTATGGACGAGGTAATAAGCGAGATGAAAACTGGAGTGGAGGCTGTGTGATACAGAGACAGTGTGATACAGAGACAGTGTGATACAGAGTCAGTGTGGATTAAAGTTGTTAAATATTCAAAAATAGAGATAAAAGAACAGTGCTGCTAATGTATGAGTGCAGCTCCGAAAGTGATATATAAAGAGAGGTATGTGAGTAGTGGGTGCAGGAATTAGTTATTAAATAAATGATTAAAGTGGATAGATGTGACACAATGGGAAAAGGCAATACATACAAGAATTTATGTAGTATGAGGGCAAAATTACAATGTACCAAGCCGATCCAGTCCGAAGTGTTATGTCCAAGCAGTGAGTGTAGTATGGAGTTTCCTGGATAATCATGAAGCAGAAGATGTTGATTTTGGTAATTCACATAAATAAGTTGCTTGTTGTCGTTCAGAAAGTGTTCTGGTTTTCAGTTTGTTTTCCTCCAGTTTAACTCCGGCGTAACTCCGACTTAGTTATCATATTGTAATTACACTTATAATCTCACACTTTTCATCTAACACAGCCTACGTCTATGCAGCCTTAGTGAGCACTAATAACTAAAGTTACAAACATGTCTCTGTGCTCACTGATTGGGACCCCTCCCCCAGAGCTCAACACACACTAAATTAGGATGCAATAAAGTCTAAAATAAACAATTTGTGAGAGGGGAGTGGACCATTGCAGATTCACAATACATTCCTAACTTTCTTTATAGAAATTGCTATTAGTATAGCAGTAGTGATAATTACCGAATATACATTTTCAAAACTGTGCTGTGGCAATCAATAAAACAGCATCGGATGGGAGCAGTAGTGATAATTACCTGTGAAATTCAGAGAAGGAGAAGTCACATCAGTCTTTGCATGGTGCGCATATTACTAATAAGATCTCCGGCGTAACTCCGACTTAGTTATCATATTGTAATTACACTTATAATCTCACACTTTTCATCTAACACAGCCTACGTCTATGCAGCCTTAGTGAGCACAATGAGATTGAGACGCACAATGTGTGAAATGTATTGGAAATGTATTTGCCATTTCTCGGAGGTGGCTATGCAGACACGCTGATGTGTACCGTCTTATGGAATCTGTTCTGAACCTGTGCCTGTGACCCTGACTTTGCCTGCTTGGCAAATCTCTTGTATGCTGATTCTGTACCACGCTTGTACTCAAACATTGTCATCACAAGGGCAGCCTAGAGGGCCATGATCTGTGAGCTCCCGGCAGAAAAGTCCTTCTTGCCTTGCGGAAAGAGATCCTTTAGACTCTGTGCATTGGCACTACTAGTGTCATCCCTGGTCTGACAGCATCCAATGTCCTAGAATTACGACACTATGGCACATATAGGACCTTATTCAGAGGCGGCCATACGGTCTGCGACCGCATGGCCGCCTCAATGTTTTGCCAGTGCGCATGCGCACGAGGGAGCCGGCTCCCTCATGCGCATGCGTGAGACCCGCTACGACCGACAGCGCTGGTCGTAGCGGGTCTCTTTCCAAAGGGGGCGAACTGTCGATGTTGATTGACAGCTCGCCCCGTTTGGAAGGCGGGCCGGGGGGGTGGCAGCCCAAACGGAGGCATTCCCATGGGAACGCCTGCCATTTGGGGGAGGCCCCACTGACATCACTAGTGATGTCAGTGGAGAGCTTCCGGCTCTGACAGAGCCAGAAGCTCTCCGGGGCGTACGACAAGTGAGACCCTACCCTAGGGTCTCGTCGTAAGCCCCGATGGTCGCGATGGTCTCTGACCATCGCGACCATCACCCGAGCGGTCGTTAGAGCTGTGGATGTTAACCCACAGCCTAACGACCGCAACAGAGGCGGGCGGTCAGGATGCAAGTGGCCGCCCAGTTTCTGAGCGACCGCTTGCATCCTCCGACCGCCTCTGAATGAGGCCCTTAGTCTCAAGTTCGAATGTCCTGCAGGAATAAATGTTAAGTCTTTCTAATGCAGGTGAGTGATGTACACATGTATGTTTTTTAATTTTAATTATATCTGTATTGTAAGAGTACAGAAGAGTACAGACTAAAAAGTGGGAGGAGTTCAAATTAATTGTTAAACTGTCCCACTAAAAGAAAAGTTGAAACTTACCCATTACTGTACCTGTATCCATTTGTAAAAGAGTACTACAGGTAAATGGGAATTTAAACAGTATGTTACACACGTTCTACACTTGTAACACAATTATCATGATTACTGACACCTGTGAAATACAGGGGACCTAGTCTTGGTTGTTTATTCACAGTAGAGGAATGCGCTCAGATCCTTTTTTTTTTTAACTATGGTGAAATACATGAATCTGTGTTTGGTATTCCACAGTATCCTTACTCCAGCTGTTTATCTATTAGGCATTATGGAAGATGTAGCATTTATTCGGGTGAGATCAGTTTACTGAGAGGTATAGTTTATGGCCTATATTTTTGCTGTGTTTGCCCAAGCTTCTTACAGTACTTTTGTGACCTGGGAGCATCTAATCTAATGACTCCCTGACTTCTATATGCATACCTATGTTGTTTTTTTTTGCCGCTCTGTTACATTAAAAATAACTCTGTAGTCCATTGCTAGACAATTCTACACCACTAGCACAATCTTACCAAATATAATAACTAATAATCTAATACTTTAGTAAAAATGCAAAAAATAAAGTCTAAATATACAGAATGTACAATAAATGCCTTTTAAATTTAGTTTGATTGCCTTTGTTTATTCATATGTACAGTAACCTCTATTAAAAATCTGCCTTGTTAGCAAGTCCAATGTCATGTTCCTAAGTAACCTACAATATTGTATGTCTACCTTAGAGGTGCTGAGGTCAATTTCCTTTTCTGTTTTATTTGCTGGCTATAAGTTATTGCATAATAAGGTCATCAATTACATTTGTCTCAAAACCTACATTTGAGTGGAAACAATTGCAAGTAGTGTTTTATGAGTCCCTTGTCTGTTTGTTAAGCAATTTCTTCAGCTGCTCCAATCTATTGACCTGTGATAAACCTTGTCAGTATTGTACTTGTCTATTGTGCTTAATGTCCTCCTATTATGGAAATGACAAGATAGGGTTCATCAGTTCATGACGATAAGCAAACATTCATGGAAAGATATTATTTCATGTGTGTTATATCAGATGGATAAAGAAGAAAGGTCCCCCTAATCAAAGCAGCAGGCATTCATTTATAATACATTTGTTCTTTATGTAGTATTAAGCCAAATGCTATTAGATATCTTTTCGTCACTTCAAAGCAAGAGTTATCCTTTAAGGAACATGAGATGCACTGAAGGTGAATGACAGGGGTCCCAGTTACAGATTCCCAAAATTGTTTCAAAGCGCCCTTTCAAATCAGTCTTTTTACAATGTGTCTAACTCTATGGTTTAAAAAATTTGCTATAAAATCTCAAACTTTATTTAGAATAAATTAGTTCCCAGCATAATTTTCTATTGTAACAATGAATTAAAAACTTTGAACACCAATACAGTAATATTTACTGTTGTAATAAACTTTTTTTAAATAAAAAAATAAATTGCTGTATATTATACCATTTAAGTTGAAAGTGTTTAAACCAAGTTAAACATTATCAAACTCATACAGTTCATTTTAAAGGTTTTATTTTAAATGCAAGCTTCAAACGCCAAACTCCAATTTCAATTTTGAACTTTGAATTTAAGTTAGTTTCTTAGCAGTTGTAAATGTGCACAAAAATTAATTTCAATATTTTGAGATTGTCTTGACCAAAAATTCAAGTTTGTGGCCTGTTTTATTGAAATTCAATCTGTATCAGATTGTCAATTATATGTGAATACCAGCTCCTATTGAAGAGAACAATTTGGGTACAATATTTACTCACTTTAAACTAAGTAAACCAATATATTGTTTTAAGATATATGTTCTCTATATATAGAACTGCAGACAGATGTAATCTGTATCACTTACTTTCACGCCTTCCACTGCTGTATGGATTATGTGCAGATGTTACCTACAAAATTAATTGATCTCTCCAGGTGTCTGATATTGGCACTGTAGACAATGTGTCATTTTTATGCAGTGGATGATTGCCATGAATGAGCAATAGAGTGTGTACATTTTCTGATATTCTCCCTTCTCAGAAATGTATGCAGATTTTCCCTATGTGTAGTTATACCAGATGTTAGGATTTTTGGTTGGATTTATTTTTCCTTCATCGATCTGAATATCTTTATGGTTTCTGCATATCACATCACACATGGATGTCATAAATAGTATTCACTCTTTGGGATCTCTTCATCATGATAAAATTGTCAGCAGTAATAGTTATGTTTTGAACTTGCTGCAAGTTCACTGAAGATTTCAGAGGCATTCATCATGCCTCATTAACTAAAGTATCACTTCCAAAAATTTGCTCTTTCAACAGAGTCAGCTTTTTGGAAGCTTGATACTTTTACTCAAAATCTGTGGTGTCCCATTACAAATCTCTTCTTTTCCTCAAACTGCGCATGCTCAGTATACCATCAAAAGTTTACTGAGCAAGGGGAGGTCCCAGTTATTAGCCAATATCCCAGCTCTCTATGGGCTGCAGAAGCTGCCTCTAGACTTAAAATGTAGAGGGGGAGAGGGGCTATCTTGGGGAACCAGAAGCATGTCTATGCCACCATTGGAACCGGAGATAACGCTGGTTTAAGTCAAGCGAGGTGCCTTGGTAAGGAGTCAAGTAGCCTGCAATTGGAAGTCTCAATCTCTACTCCCTGTGGGCTCCTACACCTGCCCCTGGTCTTGAAATGTTGAGAGGAATCAGGGCTACCTTCAGGAAACTGGATATAAGTGAAGCTTAAGTGAAGTGGGGAATGAGAACCAGGAGCTCAAGTAAGAATTGTCAGGAATCAGGGTTTTGTGGGCACAGGAACTGATCCCTACAGGAGTAACCAGACTGGGACTGGTATTTGCTGGAAGCAGTAGTGCTGCAAGGCTGATAAACGCTGGAAGCAAAAGTAAACTAGGCTGGGAGTTGGTTGGAGATTTAGAAGGCAGCAGGCTGATTGTTTAGCTTGCTCTTCAGTTGGACAACACAGTTAGTAATGACTCACTAAAGCACTATGATGCAGATACCAGAGTGGATCTGTGGATGGAATCCTAGCAAAGTAGGAACACAGGAGAAACAAGGAATATGTAACTTGCAGAGAGAGTCCGGCAGTACTAGGTAACAAAGAATGCATGAACCGGGAAGTCATGAATGTGATGTTGATATGGCAATGTGCAGGTGAACTGGAGGTAATCTTACCTAGAGGAGCAGAATGTGACTAGAATTCAGCAAGACTGGTCCCTGTTGGAGACCCATATCTTGGCTCTCAATGAGCTCCTAGAGCTGCAACCAGGCTTGAAATTTAGAGGAGGATTTGAGCTATCAGGAAGTACCTGAAGCATGTCCCTGCCCTCCAGAGAACATCAGAGAGGAAGAAGTACACCGTAGAAAGTGGCATGTACTAAACCAGCCATGCACAACCTCTGGCCCTCACCCTCATTATATGTGACCCTCTGGTGGGAGCCCCAGAAAGGGCTTGCCCTGTGGTGGTGTTTATGTATTTATTTTTTTCTTCCTCATAAAGCTTATTCTTTGCTATTCTTTCTGCACCCGACACTCGGAAGAGGGGTGGGAATTACTCATCGGGGTGGTGCGGGACATTACTGTGAATCAAAGTAGTTTCCATGTATGTGTCTTTGCAGAGAAGTAGCGCTGGAGCTCTCAGTCTCTAGATTGCCTCTAAGTACTTTCCTGCTCACTGCTCTTGTTCTATTCTGCCTGGCAAATTGAGAGACAGCTTCTGGTACAGGTACTGTAAGTATATACTTTTAATGGATCTCCACACTTAGTTATTACTAAACTTATTATACACTGCAGTATGAAACAAGACAAAATGTTCAGACAAAAAATTTTGCAATGTTTTTTATTTTAAATATAAGTAAGGGAATTACAGAGTTATTTAACTCCTGCTAACAACCAATGTCAGGTTTCTGTTGCATTTAGAGAACTTTGTATAATTTTTTACTCCCATAGTCATACTGGGACTTTACAGCAATCTTTTGCATGCAAGGCACACAAGCGCACATTTATTTACATGTCTGAAGCACAAAAAAAATCTTACTGAATCTAATGTCACAGGGAGAGCAATTGTTCTGTAAGAGATGCAGAATTACATCTGGTTGATGGGAAGTGGTATGATTTACCGCCGGACACATGTCCAGCGGTTGGAGTACCGACACCAGCAGGCCGGCAGCAGTGGAAATCCCAATCGTCTAAAGGTAAGTACTAACTAACTAACTGACTAGCTAACCTAATTCCCTCCCCTAACCCTCCCTTTGGGGTGCCTAACCCTAACTCCCCCCAGTACCTAACCCTAATCTCCCCTCTAAGTGCCTAAACCTAACCCCCCCTTCACCACTGCCTAAACCTAAGTCCCCCCCTGGGCATGTCTAACCCTAACCCTCCCTCCCCCTAGCCTACCCTAACCTCCCGGGAGGGTGCCTAACCATAAGTCCCCCCCGGGAGCTCTAAACATAACCCTCCCCCCTGCGGCTGTCCGTGCCCAGCGCCCAGCATCTCTTTGATCGGGATGCCGGGCACCGGTCTCCCGGTGTGGATAAGATGACAAGCGTCTAGACGTCTGTCATTTAACCCTCACCGGGATAAAGCAGTCGGGAGGCCAGTTGTCGGGATTAGGTCGCCGGCTTCCCGACTGCATACCGGTTGATGGCATCACTACAGGCCCTACAGTAGTGGGAACAGGAGGATGTATTGCTATGGGGTTGTGATGGTGTTGCTGGTGTTGCTGCAGATGTAAGGAAATGTGTTGCTACAGGAGAAATGGGGAATTTGTTGCTACATGGGATTGCCACACCCCCAGTTGCACACACTTTTGTCTGCATAGGGACCTTTTAACAATGCTTTGCCCATTAGTCAATTGTATGTATTTTATATGATTAAGCAAGTAAAGTATTATTGTGGCCCCTTCAGAGAGTACAAACTTCTAATGTGGTCAATGGAATAGAAAAGGTTGTACAGCCCATTTGAAAGGATGAGTATAAATCCTGATTGAGTCCTTCATGTAAATAGTCTAGTGAAGCAATGTCCATGGCAACCTAATTCTCAATATAAAAAAAGATTTTATTCAAGTATGTATTAAGCTCACGACCTAAACACTACATTCCTGCAATGGAATGAGCTCATGGCCAAGTCTGGTTGAGCAGGATATTTTGACTGTAAAATGGCATTCTGAGCAAACCGATCAATTTGATAACCAAGTTGAGACAATACATTATACCCTTTAGTATAGCATATTAAAACACATTTTGGCTTTAGTTCTCCTTTAAGTTTATCACTATGTTATCCAAGTGTTATTGTTATAGACCCAAAGCACCTAATAAAAGCTTTTAAAGGATTTTTGGATCCCACTTGGGTATGATGGTAATGTTATCTTAATAATTCATGCATATCTATTTAAGTTAATTCATTTATCAGTAAGACATATTATAATGTTTAAAAAAGCTTTGGTGAGATGGAAAGGAGTACTGCAATGAATATCAATGTCTTAAGTCACTAATATATCTTGATGGTTATTGTGTTTATTATATTTCCTGCCTCTATTATAAAGCTTGATTCCAACAGATCTATATTACATTACACAACTGGAAATGACAGCATCAGAAAACCAAGCACTTTAAAAGTATGGGTTAGAATGGTATTTTGCATACATTTTAGAGACAAATATGAGGTCAGCCTTCACTTAAACTTCAGACATTATATTTTTTAAACAAATCATGCTGTTACTGATGGGGTACTTATCCAGTGTGTAACAGTATTTAAATATCCATAAGAAATGTTGCTGTTATTTTCACAATATTAGGACTGTTAAATGTTCGAAGCCCCCTCCTCAAGCCCATTGGCTTTCATTGGTTTCATCCGCCTTCTAACACAAGTGTTTTTTTGCTCTTTGTTTCTTTCATAATCTGTTGAGGTCAGCAGTGCACTCATTCTGAAGATGTGGATTGCAGAGTCTTGTAAGGGCCTCAGGACTCTGGGCTGGGGAGCATGGGATTATTGACCCTGTGCTGTCCCTGGCCCGGCCATTGCTTGACCCTTTGCTTGGACAACTACCAATGAGCTGCCCTTCTCTCCTGTCCCTGTCATCCTTTCCTGTAACCCATTCTTGTCCTCACTCTAATCTAGCATAGCCCAAATGACCAAGAATAGGCAAGATGCTGGGGCCGTATCTATAAAGGGTGTGGGGCACATGGACCCACACTGCACACCTTGCACCCATATTTTAATATTCACCTCTTCAGAGTCCCATGTCGGGCGGTATGAGTGCTGTAAAAATCTCATGGAAAATGGCCGCTGCTGCCTTTTTCCTGGCATTTTGTGCATGTAGAGGAGGGAAATAGCCCGGAAAATGTCTGCCGTGCCATTTTCCTGGTGACCTGGGCATGCACATTAGACTCTGAGCACAGACTAGTACCCAGAATCTACTGTGATGGTGCTGCCCTCAGTGTGCTGAGAGAGAGAAGGGGGCCACAGATGGAAACTGCACACGGGCCCCCTCCTCTGTTGATATGCTCCTGGCAAGATGGTCTTTCATTGATTTCACCTGCCACAGGAAACACAAACCATTTAAACTCTAAGCTCCTCCTGCAGCTGTAGCCTGATTGACAGGTGTTAAACTCATGTTTTTTTCTTCGCTGAGAAGTCCTTCCCTACAGTATATAAAGTTGATTAATCTTTCTGACTTGTTTGAATGCAACTACACCCTACACTTTGCTAACAGTAAATAAATGTGGATCTCCTAGAAAAACATGTGGTAAGTCAGAAGCTTTGCTACACTATGTAATTTCAAGGGGATTAATGTTATCTGGTGAACGACACAACCAGCTGTACAGATGGAAGAAGTGGTTTAAGCAGAGGAAAGCCACGAACGTGCCTGCTTAAGGCTCTGCCCACCAAGCTTGAAGTTGCTTGGCATCTGCCAAGGTGACAAGTACTGATGCACTGGTCGATTCATGGTCATGCTTTAAGATGGGTGCACACTATAAGATTATCTGTCCAATCTGGCTAGTTGGAATTAAAATTTGGTAATGTATGGGAGCAAATAACAATCGGCCATGTGTTCCCAAAGGTATGCGTTCGGCATCCCGGCGTTCGGGATGCCGAACGTATACTGTACATCAACATACCGACCAACAAGTGTCGGTATGTTAACCCTGTCGGGATCCCGGTGTGGGGATTCTGACCGCCAGGATCCCAACTGTCAGCATTTCATACCAATTTTGTACCCAAATACTGGAAAACAGACAAAAATGTTCATTCAGACAAATTGGTTAAATCCATTTAATTTAACTAATTTGTCTGAACAACCATTTTTTTGTCAGTTTTCCAGCATTTGGGAGCAGATGGTTGATTGTCATATGCTCCCATACATTACCTATGAGTCGAAGCTCAGATCCCAGCTCGAATCCCTTTGGGGTTCCAACTAGAAACAAGTCCTGACTCAGGTCTTTTGGTCAAGACCTAAAAAAACAGATCTTGCGTATTTTGGATTGCATTTAAGTCCCTCCCTTGTGATTGCAGGTACTGTGAGGTGATCAAAATTGACTGAAAATTAAGTTTATTGATGTTAACAATACTATAGGAACAAAAGTATGTCCAAGTTAATAGATTTTACCTGTTTTTATAAATTTTTAAACAAATCCAAATCAGAAACAAAAAAATTAAGGGTGGTTTTGCCTAAACCAAAACACTACGATGATTTAGAACCAAAACATGGGTCGCTATCTTTTCTCTATCTCTCTCCCTTTCTTTCCTTCTTCTTAATGCTTTTACATATATACCTGATTATGTATTGGATGTTTCAAGCTTTTACACAAATATTCCTTATATATTAGGCATGAATGCAGTGAAGGAATCCATTTCCAACTGTCCCTTATATGTCTTACATATCCCCCAAATGGACTATTTATTATTATTAATTGATGAAATCCTTCAAAAAAAAAAAAAAAACAATAATTTATTTGAACATAATTTTTATTGGCAGCACAGGGAATAGCAATGGAGACTTACATGGCCCAATCATGCCCTGGCCCTCAAGACCTTGGTTCCCCATGATCACCCAGCTCTACAAGGAACCCAAACTCCCCCTAGGAATGTTCATGGACTGAATCCAGGGAACTCCAGACTTACTGCAGGAGCTAACATAATGTATGTAGGTAGAGACATTGCTGGGTTGTTTACAGACTAACATCTGAACTTCTTCCATAGCCTTAATAAATACATCATTAAGACCCAGAACAAGGTCAAATACCAAACTATCATTGACAAGTTTCATTCCTGGTGGACTACACAGGTCACACTCTCTTGTTCATCTTCTGCATTCAACATCACTACTAAGTTTGAAGCAGGTTTAACTGGCCATTGTACATTCATATGGTTCCCTCCTAATTCCCATTCTTATAGAAAATAAGATACAGTGTAAATCAAATTACTGAAATTAATTTTCTTATCTAGGCCATTGTGCCCACACTACTCTACCATGTGGGATATTGATAATTTTCTGAGTTTCCTAATTACTACACCTCCCACCTCTGAAATCTTCTGTTTCTCAAGGAAACTACCTTCACTTTTGGCTCCGGCCTTTGCATTGAGAGGTGCCAAACTCTCAAACTCATGATTTTATGTTGCCCCACTAAAATAAAATTGTTCAGATGCCCCTGGTTCCAGGTGCTCCAAGAGGTCAGAAGAAACAGCACGTGCAGCCACCTAGGGAACAGAAGTTACTCCAGTTCTTTTTCCCTCTGTTACTGCAACTTTGCCTGAGTTTGCATTCTCTTTCTAGTTTCCAGACAACTATTATAGTTAGACAGCGACCATTTCACAGTTTCTTTTCCACTTGTTGAGAATATAGGAATACTATTAGTAAAACTGTTCAATCAGCATCCAATGGTCTCTAGTCCTTTCTTTGGTTATGCTAGAGGAATATTTGGTAACTATACAGTACCTCTTCACTCTTGTTCTACCTAGGATTGGCATCTGTAAGTTTCTGTAATATCTGAGCAGGGGACAGGCTTGGTGAGCATGTGACCAGCATGCAAGCGTGACTACGTCCATGACGTGCGCACTATGTGATGCATGCATGTGCATGCATGTGAGTCTGTCTATGTTCATGATGCTCACAAATCACTGCAGTCAAGCTAGCCTACTCCTCTAAGCAGTGGGAGAATGTATGTAAAAGTTTCTTTCATTTTTCCTTCTCCAGTGCAGTCGGGAGGCTTGCACACCTACACACCTGCTGTTGCTAGGTGGCAATACTATTCCCTAGAATAAAGAGAGTTTGCATGTCATAGATTATTGCAAACTAGTGTTCTAAAATAGAAGAGGACATGGTTTCAAATAAAGTACTGTAAAGGAATTTATTATAAACAAAAGCAGACAAGTGTTGCCTGTCTTAAGGTCCCCACACACGTTATAATATTTTGGAATGTCATATCATTTAAAAATTGCCTTGCGTAGGCATGATAATGATGTTGTCATTGATCGTGGTCGCTGATCTCTTGAACATGCACAAAGATCTCGACCTCTCTTTCACGATTTGCCACACATCGTTCCGTATGTATGGACGATGAACAATGTCATGGACGATGAACGATTTGCCGTCACTTTTCCTGGCCACTCCCCTCCATCATTTTGTGCCAGCCGACAGGGAGACATAAGATACATTGTGAGGTTGTTTGCTGCCAAATGATATATCGTTAATGATTTGCAGTCATTAACGACCCATCTATATAATTTGTACAATCATTCCATGTGTAGGCACAATATAATTTTTTCCGGGAGTGTTCATTAGTTAAAATGAAATCGCTAACGAGATTGGATCATTACCTACATTGTACTGTGTGTACCAGGGCCGGACTGACTATCGAGCATGTCTGGCAAATGCCAGAAGGGCCGATGGTGCGTGGGCCGGTTAGTCTGTCTACAATACATAAATAATATTGAAATTGTCTCTCCCAAAATGGCCACAGAGGAGACAATCGTGGCACAAAGTAATCTGATGGCCACAGAGGAGCCAATCGTGGCACATAGTAATCTGAGTGTTTCATTTCCCATTTTATGCAGGTGGACGTTAGAGGACCAACTGTATCTCTAGTAACAGGGAGCATCTGATTGGCAAAAGCCACGGGAAGACCTGTCTCCCCTACCTCTAAGGTAACAGCTAGATCCCCTTCCGTAGATTGACCATGACGTCATCAGCCAATGTCCACCATCATTCCCTACCATCCAAGTGGGCATAGAGGGGGAATATAACCATGCCTGAAGCGTGTCGAGCGAAGCAAACCCACAAGGGGTTAACTTTCTTTTTTTGGCTGACTGTGTGCCCTCAGTGCACGTCACTTCCAGGTACAAAATCTGAAGTGGAAATAGTCTCTACCCTATCTCTAACCAGTGGATGGGATGATACGTACAAGCTGCTGGTGGCTGGGCATGGGCAGGATAGAGGACCATGCTTGTGAAGCTGCTGAAAGCAGCTGCTGATGAGACTTAAGATAAGCTAAGGTAATGTTCCTTATGCTTATTTATATATCCACAGCAACAGCCCTCTCTGAGAGTTGTTTCTATGTGACATGGACACATTAAATCTAATGTAAACTATATATACACATATTTTTTCTCATTTTTCACCAATTTTTTTATTTTTTTTTAAACTGAGGACTCTGACTATTTATTTTTTAATGTATAAGTTCTTGATTTATGGAACATTTTACTAACATTAACTTTGATATAATGGTTAATAGCCAGTTTGACTGTTTTTAAAGAGCATTTATTAGCTGTGCATAGCAATTTTAAGTATGTGTTTCAATAAAGTATTTGTTAGATCTTTTTTATGATATGATTATTGCTCAACTGATTTTGTTGGCGGCACTTAACATGCTGCTATAATGCTTCCTGCTTTACCGGGGCGAAGCAGGAAGCACTAACGATTAGATGTATTAACATCTCATCTGCCGGGGCGGGGGAGTGATAACTCCCTCCTCCGGCGATCCCCGCTAGAGACCATAGCGCATCAGGCCAGTGCTGATGCACTGTGTCTCAGTCCCGCCGGCTCCACTGAGCATGCGCTGGATCTCGCAAGTATCGTAAGATCCCGCGTGCAGCCCTGGAGATGGCAGCCACTGCAGCAGGGACAGCGCTGTCCCTGCTGTGGTGTTATGGCATTGCCAGGCTGTGGCTGTCAATAGCAAAGGCTGCAGTTGGTGGAATGGTCAGGCAAACTGACCATTCATACATAGCCCTGCCTTGATGATAGCAGCGCCGATAATGACAGGGGTGCATAGCGCCACTGTCTATTACCGCCCAGCCCCCCAATCATACATGGGGGAGAAGCGGTATCAGCGCACATAACATGCGCTGATGCCGCTTCGGCAGTTTATACATCTCCCCATTGTTGGCTATACCAATCTGTGCAATGATACAATTGCACTTTTTGATTTATACTGTATATTAGGAAAGGGGACCCCTGATATTTTTGGTCATTTAGGCAGCAAGTAAGGGATGAGCACAGGAGTCTGTACAGGAATCGGTATGTATACAGGAGTAGGGATGCCTCCTGTCAAAATACCGACAGCGGCATCTTGATGGTTGGTATCCCTACAGGGGTCGAGTAAGCACACTTACCCTCCCCCCTTCTCCCCCTAACTCTAATCCTCCCCTCTTGTAGCCTAACCTCCCCCCCAAAACCTAACACTAACCCTGCTGTGCTACTTCGACGTAACTCTCTCCCCCCCACCCCAGTCCTGACAGCTAAGATGCACCCGGCCTATCTAGTTTGGGCTGGTGTCTTGTCTGTATTCTGGATTTGGTATTGTGACGCCTATCTTAAGTCCTGTGCTGGGCTTCCACCGTCGGGATTCAAACCTGCGGCATGCTACATCTTGTCTATACATAATACATAATATAAAGTAAAAGAGTACATGTGCGAACAGTGGTGACAGCGGGCATGAAACAGGAAGGGGGCATGCTGCCCATAAAACCCTTGACAGCGAGCAGGAATACATCCACCATTGAGAAAGTTTAAAGCTTGGTATTGCATTGACATTAGTGTGGCATATTGTGTAAGGGGCATTACTGTGCGAGGCATAACATGGTGTAAGGGGCATTACTGCGTGAAGCATAATATGGTGTAAGGGGCATTACTGCATGGGGCATAATATGGTGTAAGGGGTATTACTGCGTGGGGCATAATATGGTATAAGAGGCATTACTGTGGGACATGAGGTGTAAGGGGCATTACTGTGTGGGACATAAGGTGTAAGGGGCATTACTGTGTGATGTAACGTGAATGAGGGCACTACTCTGCAGTGTAATGTGACAATGGGGCACTACTGCGTGGCATAATTTGAATTGGGGGTAGTATTGTGTGGTCACACACCCCTTCCCAGCGAACTCAACTATTTTTTTTGCCGTGCGCCTGCGACGCACACCCTCCCTGCTTCTATTGTGGAGGGGGGACACCAATGCTCTTTATGTCCAAAGGGCATCAATATGTGTAGTAACAGCTCTGCTTTGGTGTGCACAGATGTGTCCTTCTCTGTGCTCAGCAACCCTGCCCTAAAAAAATCCTACAGTGAACACTATCTAATCCTCTACAACTGCTAAGCCAGGGCTTGGTCAGTTTCGAAAATGACTTACTTTGTGCGTGACCTACACCAATACAGTGCCAGCTTTACCCGTCAGCCAACCAAATACCAAATGTTTAAATATGACACGTTTGAATCCCCTGCAGGATGTGCTCTTTTGTGTGTATTTTAATACAGAGAATGATGTACACTTTTATGTTCTAATATTAATTATAAGAGCATAGACTAAGATGTGGGAGGAGTCAGGAATAGTAAGGTGAGGAGTCTATGCCAGCAGCCAGATGCTGAGGTGGGCCTTTGTGCTTTAAAATGTCAGGGCCTATTTTTAGTCCCAGTCTGTCCCTGGTGTGTACCCAGTTTTAGTCTATCATGACTATGTAAAAAAAATCTATACATATTTGGAATGATTCAAATTTTCTTTACTGTTATTCTCTTATTTTATGGCAGATCAATTTACCAATTTTAAAAAGTTACAGAACAATCAAACACAATTTTAGACTGAGACCATAACACAGCATAAGGAATAATAGGAAAAGTGTAATATTACAGGATAATACCAATATTATATTGTGAGTGGTTTAATCTTTGATTCTCACTATCTTTTTTCATGTTATAACATATTGTTCTAATGCTCTGTATGTACAATTTATACTGCATAGATGCTATGCAGTATAAATTGTACATACAGAGCATTAGAACAATTTATACTGCATAGATGCTATGCAGTATAAATTGTACATACAGAGCATTAGAACAATTTATACTGCATAGATGCTATGCAGTATAAATTGTACATACAGAGCATTAGAATAATATGTTATAACATGCAAACAGAATAGTGAGAATCAAAGAGTAAACCACTCACAATATAATATTGGTATAATCCTGTAATATTACACTTTTTGTTATTATTCCTTATGCTCTGTTATGGTCTCAGTCTAAAATTGTTTTTATAATAATAACAATTATAATAATAATAAAAGGTAGTAATTATGTGCTACATAAAAAAATCATATGAATACTGTAATTTGGTAAGGTTACAAATGCAATAAGTACTATATTTTAATGTTATGGTAAGATTCTTAGTACATGATACTTCTTTTAGACAAAACAACCATGATAAATTCAAAATAATTTGATACAAATATATCTCTATGTATCTACAGTATGTCTTTGAATGGTGATGCTGGAGAGAAAGGCTTTGTATACCAGAGACAGCAAGACACACTCATTAATTTGAGGACAAATCAAACCTGAATGATTGCTAGAAGCAGCTGCTCTCATGCTCCAATTAAATATTTTAATCATATACTGACAAAAGACTATACCCTACAAATGGGATCATTGCAGCAATATTTCAGGGCAAAAGGAGAGGAACGAAAAAAGGAATAGAAGGCAAGTTATGATTGCGGAAGACACAAAATCCTTTTTAATCCTCCAATATATATGGGTGAAAGTACTGTCTTTCGATGAACTTCATGTGTTTTATGTTTTTCCCAGTTAAGTAAGAATTATGTTATTTGTAATGTACAATGACCCACACCATTAACTTGTGTGTATTAAAATTATACAACTTAGCTGAGTACACACATATGCTGAGCAGCAGTCTCCTCTCCTCTGTCTGTGGGGGGGAGCGATCACCCTGGATTTGCGCCGGGCTGAGGGGCTCACAGTTTTGCGGCGCTGCAAGTAAGTAGGGTCTTTTCTTTTACCCTAAGGGGGCGTAGTCACGCCTTCTACAATTAGGCCACGCCCCTTCCACGGGTTGGTTCACGACGGCCCTGCAAATAATCACTCTGAGGATTGGAGTGTTTATCTGATCTGCAGAGCAGGGACGTGCAGTTAAGGTAGGCAGGGGAGGTAGAACTGCCCATATCATACACCCTGTCAGGTTCCACTGTTTTGATATAAAAATCTGTATTTTTATACGTTTGCCTCCCCAGCCATTGGCCTCACCGCATGTCACTGCTGCAGAGTGATCTGCACAGTGTGTACCCAGCTTTAGGCTTGTATAATTAACAATGTGTTTGGAATGGGTATATCAGTAAATCACACTTATTGGGGGGCTGCATATATCAATGTTCTTGATCATAATAGATATGCAGGGTGGTTGACAAGATGGTGGAACTGCACAGGGCCAGTTCTCTCGTTACACGCGTACCATGCGGGCCGCGGGCAGACTGTGTCTCTGTGACAGAGCTGCACTGCGTGTGTAGCGCTGACCAGACTGAGTTCGGTCAACGCTACACAGCACAAACACACAGCCGCCGGCGCCGACAGCTGTGTGTTTGCTTTAGCAGCTGATGAGAGTCAGACAGACTCTCATCGGCTGCTGCTCCCACTGCCAGAGCCGGACATCTTCCGGCTCCCGCAGTGGGTAATGGGAGTGACGTCATGATGTGACGTCACTCCCATAATGCAAAGCGGCAGATGGAGGAGCCGATATCGGTGGCGGGACCAGGAGCAGGAGCGGGTTTCAGGTAAGTTTTTTTTTTTTTTTTTATTACGTCTCTACTGCGGGGCGGGGGGCGAAGGTAGATTACTACTGGGGGCACCACAAGGGGGGGCTGCTACTGGGGGCACTACAAGGGGGGACTACTACTGGGGGCACTACAAGTGGGGGTTACTACTGGGAGCAGTACAGGGGAGATTACTACTGGGGGCACTACAGGGGGGAATACTACTGGGGGCACTACAGGGGGGAATACCACTGGGGGCACTACAGGGGGGATTACTAGGAGGGAATACTACTGGGGGCACTACAGGGGGGGAATACTACTGGGGGCACTACAGGGGGAATATTACTGGGGGCACTACAAGGGGGGGAATACTACTGGGGGCACTACTGGGGGGTATTACTAGGGGGGAATACTACTGGGGGCACTACAAGTGGGGGAAATACTACTGGGGGCAAAACAAGGTGGGGATTACTACTGGGGGCACTACAAAGGGGGGGATTACTACAAGGGGGGGACCACTACTGGGGGCACTATATAAAGGGCACTGCATAGGGGGTACCACTACTTGGGGCACTGCATGGGGGGGGAGTACTACTGGGGCACTATATAAGGGGAATACTACTGGGGGCACAAGGGGCACTGCATAGGGGGTACCACTACTGGGGGCACTGCTTAGGGGGACTACTACTGGGGGCACTATAATCGGGGAATACTACTGGGGGCACAAGGGGCACTGCACAGGGGGGACCACCAGCGGGGGCACTGTAAAAGGGGCACTGCATAGGGGGTACCACTACTGGGGGTACTGCATAGGGGGACTACTACTGGGGGCACTATATAAGGAGAATACTTCTGGGGGCACAAGGGGCACTGCACAGGGGGGACCACTACCGGGGGCACTGTAAAAGGGGCCCTGCATAGGGGGTACCACTACTGGGGGCACTGCATAGGGGGACTACTACTGGGGGCACTATATAAGGGGAATACTACTGGGGGCACAAGGGGCACTGCACAGAGGAGACCATTACCGGGGGCACTGTCAAAGGGGCACTGCATAGGGGGGCGCCAAAAAAAATACTCGTTTACCAAAAAATTTGGACTAGGGTCGGCCCTGGTACAGAAGTATTGCAGAGTAAATAAAGAAGTTACAACCTATCTTATGTAATAATGTGATACAGTATAATTGGGAAACAAAGTGATAAGGTAACAGATCGAAGAAAAGACTACAGGGACACATGTGGTCATTGGTTGTAATTGCAAAGACCTGAAATGTTATTTCAATCATATCTGCTTTATTTTCATTCTCTATTCTATACTGTTCATTGTCTTATTTGGCACACATTCAGCTACATAGATACTGTACGTAGACATACTTTGTATTGTAATTTACATAACCCTGTTTGGAATGTTTTTTGTCTTCTCACTTTAAAATTATGTCAGCAAAAAATGTGTCCAAAATTAATCACTTTTAGCAATTCAATTTCTTGATAACTATTTGAGCACATTCTCCCAGCATGAATTGTTGAAATCTAAAATATACAAGCTGTTCTGTTTAATAATGAAATAAATAACTTACATGTCCGATGAAAAGCTCATATTTTACAAACTGTAAATACATTTTGGTATTTCTATGAATAAAACTCCAGTATATTATTATGTAAGTTCAAGAAATATGTAACCTCCTGAAAATTATTTCTGCCACCTTGTTCCTGCACAATCTATATTGCATTGAATTTTATTACCACTTGAATGCTTTTGAATTTTAATTAATGAAATATCATGAATGTCTTTGTTATATTTCTATCCAATTTTACAGAAATAAAAATCAGATATGACAATTATATTTGAAAATGTAGCTCTTCTTGGAGAGTGCATGGTAACATAACCCTTCACATTGAGATTGCTTCTAGGAAGGGGGTTTTGAATATGTTCAATGGATACATTGAGACTGAATGCTCCTTAATAAAACACAATTTTTTCTACAATCATAGACAAATTAAATAGTTAGAATATTTATATTATTATACAATAATTTTTATGGAATCTTCAATTTTAGTAGGACTACTGCAGGTATCTGTTTTGGGACTTTAATATTCAAGCAGCCAATGAGAGAAGATTTGATTCTTAATACAAATATAATACTGGCCCCAAAGTATTAGATGTTTTGCCTTTTATGTGATTGCTACATAAAAACATCAACCAGATTTGCCAAGATCTCGTAGATACCTTCAAGTTGCAGGCTATTACATTTACCCCTTAGTATTTAAAATTCTAAAATGCCGGGACAGCTGCTCAGGAAAAATGTGTCCTGGCGAATGATAAAACCTGTTCTTTCACATTAATATGGGGATTAAACGTTTCATAAACAGGCTCCCAAGTGTCATAAATTAGAGTTTCATTGAAAACTGCTGTCATCCCATTTGTTTTATAGCTATTAGTAAGAACTAGATTGCTAAAGGACAGATGTATAGATTAAGTAAACTACATTACAGTTTTTGCACTGCAGCCCCATGCATACTGTATATTACCGGTTGGGTATGGGCAGCCAGCGCTTGGGATCCCAATAGTCAGAATCTCGATGCCGGCATCCCAACCAGGTTACCATCCCGTCTACTGTAAGTAAGCATACTAACCTAACCCTACCCCTAACCCTCCCTCCCCGGTGCATAAACCTAACCTCCCCTTTAATGCCTAAACCTAACCTTCCTCTCTCTGCACCCTAAACCTAACTCTCCCCCCTTAGTGCCTAACCCTAACCCTTCCCCTAGTGCCTAACCATAACTCTAACCCTCCCCTAACCCCAGCACTTACATTCGGGATCCCGCTGGTTGGGATGCCGGCGCCTGTATTCCGGTAAGTGTCGGAATTCCACCGTCTGCATTGTGAAGAACGGAATCCCTGCTGTCTGGATCCTGAACGTATCCCGTAGATGACAGCTTCATATCAACCTTCGTTCCTCAGCAGTGGCGTAACTATGGGGGGTCGGGCAGGGTGCGTGCCCTTGGCGCCGTGGGACCGGCGGCACGGGGTGGCACCGCCGGCCATGGTCCGGCCCGCCCTAGTTTGCCACCAGTGTAGCACCGACTGCAGTGAGTGCGGTCAGCGCTACACATTTACACAGGACCGGTGCTAGGCTTCCAGCACCGGTCCTGTGCTGCACACCTCAGCCCATTCCCTCCCCCTGAGTGCTTGCCCAATAGCGCCAGGAGGCGGACTCAGGCTGTGCATAACACACGCATCGCCGCCAGCGCTGGCGGCGATGCGTGTGTTAAACAGCAGCCAATGAGAGTCAGATAGACTCTCATTGACTGCTGCAGCACCCACTTCCGTCCGGCTCCTGCAGTGGGTAATGGGACAGACGTCATGACATCATGACGTCTCTCCCATAATGCTGAGCGCGCCAGCCCGGGAGGACTGGTGGGCGGCGGCGGGAGCGGTGTCGCAGACCAAAGCAACAGCAGCATGGATTCAGGTAAGTATATTTTTATATATTTTTTTTAAAACCTGCCTGCACTACTGGGGGCACAATGGGGGAGGGGGGTGGCCACTACTGGGGGGATCTCTACTATGGGTGGGGGCACAACGGGGGGGGTGGCTACTACTGGGGGCACCATTATTGGGAGGACCTCTACTGGGGGGGCTATTACTGGGGGCACCATTATTGGGAGGACCTCTACTGGGGGGGGCTATTACTGGGGGCACCATTATTGGGAGGACCTCTACTGGGGGGGCTATTACTGGGGGCACCATTAATGGGAGGACCTCTACTGGGGTGGGGCTATTACTGGGGGCACCATTATCGGGAGGACCTCTACTGGGGGGGGGCTATTACTGTGGGCACTTAATCGGGAGGGGGAACCTCAACTGGGGACCACTACTAGGGGGGGACTACTACTGGGGGCATTATAAAAGGGGCCTACTACTAGGGGCACTGCACTGGGGGGACCACAACTGGGGACAATAATAGGAAGGACCACTACAGGGGGCACTTTATAGGGGGGATCACTACTGGGGGCCTGCATCAGGGGGACCACTACTGGGGGCACTGCATGGGAGGGGGGAACTACTACTGGGGGCATTATAAAAGGGGCCTACTACTAGGGGCACTGCACTGGGGGGACAACTACAGGGGGCACTAGATAGGGGGGATCACTACTGGGTGCCTGCATAAGAGGGACCACTACTGGGAAAACTGCATAGGGGGGACTACTGCTGGGAGCACTATATAAAGGGCACTGCATAGGGGGGGGACTACTACTGGGGGCACTATATAAAGGGCATTGCATAAGGGGATACCACTACTGGGCGCACTGCATTGTGGGGACTGCTACTGGGGGCACTGCATAAGGGGGAACACTACATGGGCCACTGCATTTGGGGGGACCACTACAGGGGGCACAGAGTAAGGGGAACTAATTGGGGGCTGTATAAGGGGGACCACTACTGGGGATACTGTATAAGGGGCACTACTATGGGCCTGCATAAGAAGGACCACAACTGCATACTGGGGGTACTGTATAAGGGGTACTACTGGGGTTAAGGTGCATATGGATAGGAATGTTCAGCGTCAAAATAAAGGGGTGTGTCATGTTGACAAGCCCCATTTTTAAGTGTCCACGCCCATTTTTTCCCACGTGCGCCCTCGGCGTGCGCACATATCGTGGTGATAAGGGGGGGGCTCCCTTTTCAAATTTGCCCTGAGCTCCAAATACCTTAGTTACGCCACTGTTCCTCAGCCTGTTTTGCCACTTTCCTGAAAATAGCATTAGTAAGAAATGCTTTGTGGCTCTTGCATCTGCATTAATCCACATTTCCGAAAAAACAAAGAGCTGGATTGTCCTTACCAATAAAATATACTCTTGAAAATGATATTACATTTTATTTTTAATTTTTTTCCGTGTTTGAATGACACACATGAAATGTTCGGGATGAATATGTTACTGTAGCTCAACCAGGAATACCATTTTGAAAAATAGACAACCTAATGTGTGAATGAGGGGACCCAGGTGGTTATTGGTGGCAGGATGTGGAAGATCTGGGTATTTCAAACTCCCATCTCTAGACATCTTAACACTTTCTGTAGCGTAGGGTATTATTGTCTGGTGATCACCAGAAATATCTACTCACTTGTTCTGAAATGGGGACTCCCATATGAGTGTGATCCCAAGTGTGTAGGTGCTAGGATGTGTTTACAGGGCCGCAACTACGGGGGGGGCTAGAGGTGCACGTGCACCGGGTGCCGGAATGCATGGGGTGAAAAAGGGCTAACCTGACTCACGGTGGCTGCAGATTGAGAAAACGGCCATCCAAAAATGGCCGCCGCCTAAGAGGAGACAGATGCTAGAGGTCCTTACTGGACCTCTAGTGTCTGTCTCCTCCTTGGCGGTGGCCATTTTTGGATGGCCATTTTCAGCAGATTCCATGCGGACTAGCCGTCCGCATCGACTTTGCTGAAAATGGCCATCCAAAAATGGCCGCCGCCGAGGAGGAGACAGACACTAGAGGTCCTACTGGATCTCTAGTGTCTGTTAGGCCAGCGCAAGTGCTGGGAGATGATTCTGAAAGCTACATCTTCTCCCGTGAAACCCCCTGGCAACAAGCATAAGCCCCCTGGCAATGAGCAAGAAACCCCCTGGCAACGAGCATGAAAGCCCAGACAAGGAGCATGAAATCCCCTGGCAATGAGCATAAACCCTATGGCATGAGCATGTAACCCCTGGCAACAAGCATAAACCCCATAGAAATGAGCATGATGCCCCCTGGCAACTAGCATGGAACCCCATAGAAATGAGCATGAAACCCCCTGGTAATGAGCATGAAACCCCCTGGCAATGAGCATGAAAGCCCAGACAAGGAGCATGAAACCCCCTGGCAACGAGCATAAACCCCATGGCAACGAGCATGTAACCCCTGGCAATGAGTATAAACCCCATAGCAAAGAGCATGATGCCCCCTGGCAACGAGCATGAAACCCCCTGGCAACAAGCATGAAACCCCCTGGCAACAAGCATGGAACCCCTGACAATGAGCAGGTAATTTTAAAGTAATTAGAAGCCTTACTGTGGGGCATAAAATGGTGTCGGGCAAATATGTAAGTGGCACTTTGGTGATAGGCATTACAGTGTGTGGCATAATGTGTAATGGGTATTATGGTATGTGGAATAATGTAAGTCACTATATCAGGGACATTTGACTAGTGCACTGCCTTATGGAGGAGCAAGGACAAAATCCAGGTATGGGAAGGGAGGGGGCACAAATTTACTGCCTTGCACCGGGTGACAGATATCCTAGTTTCGGCCCTGGTGTTAAATCATACACTACATGTTAATCCATCAGGCCTACTAGTATTTCTGCACAGCAGGTTGAAAATGTCTGGTGATCACAAGTAATCACCAGACAATAATCACTAAGGGGCCACATCATTTGAAACAGGGAACTCTCCTCTTTCAAATAAGTGTGTCCCTGAGTTTATTGAAGCCATGATGTATTCTCCCATCCTAAGGCTTCATAAAGATTTCTGCTGTGCAAGGATGTCTTCTGGTGATAACACATGATCTCCAGTGAATAACTTCTCAGGGGTCAAATAATTTTTAAGAGGAGACTCCCCTTACTCCTGAGTCTATATATGCCAGGATGGAAGAGAAAGAGCACTTTTAATGCTATCTCCCCTATTTCCTGACTTTTAAAAAGTTCTTCAATGTTTATCCTGACAGAGGCATGCCTTCATGATGCCATCTCAGGCCCCACTTTTAGGTAAGGTCCCACCACCCACCAGTTTGAAACCTGTGCTTAGGATGAGTCCCATTTATCCTTAGCAGTGAATTGGTGAAAAATATAAAAGTAAAGTGTTGTTGTGTTTTAGATTAAATATATTCTACCCAGATTTTAGAAGATAATTATAAAGCACAATTTGTCTCAGACTTACATACAGTAGGTGTTAAAACATTTTAACATGTAATTTATATATTTTTCATTCAGAAAGAACTAGGGTTTGGGGAATTTCAGAATGTATTGACAGCTGATGATATCACCAAGAGGGAGTCCAATCGCATGTACTTGTCACCAGCTTAAAAATGAAACTAAGGTGCAGACTAATATTGAACTCTTTACAAATCTTTGTTCTTCAAGTAAGGGGAGACAGGGGGAAGTAGTAAAAAAGACAGCGAAAATTCCTGTACATATCATTTCTCGATATGTACCAAAGGGATTTATATTTCTTCTGGCAGGAAACACTAAAAACTATAGGATTGGCAACGCTAAAAGTCTCAGAAATTACTAATCTGCAAAGACAATTACAGTACCACCAGGCTTCTTTTCTAGTGCCAATATCACCTCCCCAAGCTTCCAGTAACTGGCCAGCTGAAGAGAAGGGAGTGAGAACCCCGGAAGTCTTTGCTGTTGTTTGTAAAAAAGTTACTAACGTTTGTTATAAAAAATTATCATGACCTGCTTCTCTCCCTTTCTTTGGTGCCAGCAGTCCTGTCACTTTACATTCTGCAGAGGTGCTGACAGTGGGAAGACGAGCTCAGTCATCACCTCCTAAGGTCTCTGTGGTTCAAGGTGAGGAGTGAGGGAGGTGGAGCACAGTGGTTTATGGAATGGAGTGTTGACTTCCAGGCCTTCTACCACTTATGTGCAGACTACATTAGATATCCGCTATACGTCCCTGGAGAGATCATGAGAGAGTTATTTTTTGTTCTCCCAGTTCGGCATCTACTTTGTTAGTAAACAACACAGTAAACGTGTCCTGCTTTGCCACTATAATAGGAGAAGAAGGTGTGGCTTTTTCTTCACAGTTAGTGGAGACTTAGTACATGTACCTACAGTCTATAGTGTGAGCCACTCATTTCACAGTGGAGCCAAGACCAGGAGGGACCTGGAGACAAAATGGTCAGTCCCAGTCCTAAGATCCAGGCCCTAACAAAACCCTTGAGTTAAATAGCACAATTCATAAGACGTAGTAAACTAATACATACATATATCAAGAATGCTACAGCTTGGGAACCAGTGTGAATATAGGAAGACAAGACTCAGGGTTGACTGGCTGATGGGGGACCAGGAAAATCCCTGGTGGGCCTCCCTGCTTCAGAACTCTGCCTACTGCTGTAGTATTTAGTATGGCAAGCACATCACTGTACAAGCGCACATTGATGACTTGTCTGGATTGTATTACTGCATGGACCGGGCTGTTAGCTTCCTTCACTTTGAGCCCTAACAGCCTCAAACATTTGTTTGAAAGCCTGTGGGGTGGCCACCCAGGAAGAAAAGTGTATTAAAAGCAGTCAAAGGGCAACTTAAGAGACCCAGAATAGCCAGGATTAAATTAATGGTGACCAGAGGTGGTGGGGGACTGGGTGTGCCGAATTTATTTTCTTATAAACTAACTGTTTTCCCGATACATTAGTGATTGATTGCTGGAGAGGAGTACTTACACAGACGCTACACTTGATGCAGCATTGTTCAAACCTTATTCACTTAGTGCATTGCTCCACACTAAAATCTCAGACATTTTATTTTCATTCCTTATATGCGGCTGCAGCTGCTCCTAACTATCTCTTTACACTGCACTTTTCTTACTATGGTGGTGCCCTGGGGTGGCTTGGCTGGGCCAGTTTTGGGGGGTCCTGTGCTCTGGATTTGAACCCTAGTATGTTAGGGACCTACCCGAAAGAGGTTACCTGGATATGGTGGGTAGGCCCATAACCATGGCCATGATTATGCTAAAAACCTCTATTGATTGCAAAATTTTATTGCATTTATATATATTATTAATAATTTGGAGTTGTGCACCTGAGATTTGTCTGTTTCTGTGCCTGCAATTAGTCTCATCAGGTAGCACCTCCCATTATATATATAGTCAGGTTGTGCAGTCCAGAAATCTTTCCCAAAATCTCAGACATACCTGTAGAAGTTCTAGATCATATTATTTTTAGATATACCTACTGCTCTGGGTTAAATACTGTATTAATACCAAGCTTCATAGAAACTTTTCTGTTACATCATTTATCCCATTGAGTGGTAATCCCTCTTTTCTTCGCTCCTTAACCAATGCTAATTTTCTCTCCTGGAAAGAAAAAGGCCTGAGTAACTCCTTGATCTTGGTGGCTCCCTTTATCAATTTGCAACTCTACAACAAGTTTATCATCTCCCAATCAACATTTCTACATGTTCTTACAAACACGTCACTTTATATCTTCTTTACCTCCAGCAATGACTACACCCTCCACTATTGACCCTATTAACTAATTTTTATTAAGACAAAACCCTTTAAAACTACAGTAGGTATCTTTACCCAACTTTACTTAATAGCCCACATCATCTTAACTGGGATACTTTAGTTAGCAAATGGAAATCTGATCTGATATAACTTCTGAATCTGACCTTTTTAAGCATTATGAGCCCACGTTGAAAATAATGCAATCAGCTTATCTGCAGGAAGTCCACATTCGCACGATGAACAGGGCTTATGTATTCCCTGCTCAGCGTCGACATATGGTTCCCTCTGAGACAAGAATATGCCTTAAATGTCATTTTACCAATGCTAAGTTTATACATTGCTTTTGAAATAGCAGAAAAATAAAAAAAAAATCTGGCATAAGGTAACATTAGTTACATTAATGATATTTTTCAATTACATATTCAACTTGATCCCCTGGCATATCTCTGCTCTAACTTTCCTCGCTGGAATTTGGATTCCAAGAAGGATATAATTATTCCTCTCCTCACATTATTTGTTACCATAACAAAGACAATTATTTTAATACATTGGACAACGAGTTCTGCTCCCTCACTCAATAAGGTTAAACAAAGGTTATTGCAAGTTCTTTACTTTGACATTAGATCCACAAGTAGCTGCGTTACTTATCTGTCCTCGTTGCCAGCTTCTTGAGGCCACGCATGCGCAAAGCCGCCGGGGCGACAGGTTTGCATCCCTGGAACTCTTTTCCATAGGAAGGTGCGGTGCTAGATGGTGCTAGATCTGAAGATGGTGCTTGTTCTCGCAGGCACACTCCGAAAACCTTACATTTTTTTGCTGAATATCAGGAGGTCCTATTTGATGATGAATTGCCCGTTAATTTAAAAGTAGTGTTTTTGCATGATTAACCGGCCATTTAACGTATGATGAATAGGCCACTATTACTTTACGTAGATAATCATTATTTTATCTTTCTAGCTAGATGGCAACTTGGTTATTGAAGCTGTTGGCTCCCTTGTCTTTATTGTTAATCATCAAATAGAACCAAAATATGAAATCAGTTTCATGTCACCTTTCAGGGCTTTATTCATGTCTCTCACCTGACATTATTGTGTCTATAATTTGTCTAATCCTTGTCTGTATACTGTTAAATCGTAAATAAACCTTTTAATATATTCCTTCCTATAAACCTCTAAGACAAAACCTGCCTATAAACCTCTAAACACAACGCTAATTGCGTACGCAGTTTAACCGCAAATAAAGACAGGAGTGGAATCTGTGTTTCCAACGTACAAGTATTATTCAGGTAAAAGTACAGTCAGTTACACGCAATCTATACATACACTAGTTAGGCGTAAAAGGAAATAATACAGACCAAGTTCGGTTATACATACGCTGCGCCTCTGGATCCAGAGATCGACTTCTGACTAGATATCCTCAGATCACCCGAAATTCAGCATGAACTGGCAAACCAGTGTTCGGACACATGTATTTATTCCCCCCCACACTGAAACAGGACAAAGGGGAAACTTCCTGCTGATCTCATTGGTTCCCAGAGGAGGAGCATATGTAACGACACATTTAACAGGTTGTTTCAAATAGACTTTTCCTGCCTCTAACAGCCGGGGTCTTTCTGGTAACGCCTCCTGTAACATTCCATCAACTAAACATTTTGTTGTTTGTAAGTTCTGCGATCCGTAACTTGAGTTTGCATGATGTGATCTCTCCACCGATAACACCGGGATTCTGTAAAAAGCGTACGCATCAGAAAGAGACCAAACATATCTTGCTTATCATGTATAATACCTTAGATATCAAAAACCTCTATTTCTTAGCATTTAAACTAACTTAACCAACTTGAATCATACAATTTGATGCTAATGGAACTTTGTGTGCGAATATGTAGTGTGTGAGTATTCGGGGTTTGATATAAGGATGCTAGATAATTTGGGGCAGATGCGTGCGCATAAAGCTACTTTTTCAGCGGTTTCATACTAAGTCTCATGCATTCGCTAACTGAGATTATTTAATAGCGCCCTTGTGGGTATAAATGTGCGTATGAAAAATGGTAATAGAAGCAATCGCATAGTGCTAATAAAAATATCGCCACATGTACTATATTGTGAGTTCACCTAAAATGGCGCTTAGGCGGCCATTCGCAAAATGGCGCCTTGTGATCGCATTTCTAAAATGGAGTCTTGCGGCCATTCGCAAGATGGCATCGCTGCGATTGCATTTCTAAACTGAACTTGTCTTACTCGATTATTCAGCTTCGACAGTCCACCCTTTGATAGCAAACAACATGCTATCACAATCTGCTATAAAAATTTATTTTTGGGCTTACATTCATATATTATTTAGTGTTATTATGGGATGGCACAAGGTGGTTCTTAATCCATCAACAATGTGTCTCTAGGTTGGGGCATAAAACTACTATTATACGCACACCGCGGATCTTGGGAGATCATGTGACAGATGTGGGAATGCACCAGTCTTATAACAGTAGTTTTGAAGGGGAATTTGAGACTTTACATTGTCTGGGTGTTTTATAAATAACATTTCAATAATATCGTCTATGCATGTCTAAATATTATACATTTAAATGATGGTACTTCCTAGCTCAGGATTGTAGTGCAGTTCTGTATCTACCTCGGTATACATATTATCATTTCTAACCACCATCATAGTTTCATCCCTTCCTTTCACTCTGTTTTCACATTTTCCACACTTCAACACAATAGGAACACACCGGACGCATATGCCAATTACTATGATGACAATCAGTATAAGGATCAAGAATTTGCCTACGCTGGCGACCACTTCCTGGACCCACTCTCCTAGTCCCGAGAACCATTTCACTGGGTTCAGCCATGACACCCATCCTTCTATCTTTTCCCCTGCTTCAGCCACTGATGCGTTATGGTTCTTACGAAATTCCCACTTTAGCTGCAGAATCTCATCCATCTTCTGGTCTATTACCTCCTTAGGGTCGCTGGTATCATTGGTGACATAAGTGCAACACTTTACTCCAAATTGGGTGGCTAACGTTACGCAATACCCTCCAGTAACAGCAGTTAAATAGTTCAACACTAGCCTGTGTTGCACTAGTTCTTTCTTGTACGCTTGCAATTCTCTCCCTGTATACCTGAATGTGTCATCGTACATCTCGGTGATATTATCTATTAATTTAGCAAGTTCTTGGATATATCTAAAATTTAATGTACCCCTAGCAATTCTGGTGGGATCCAGGGCGACTAAAACTTGGAAGCCAGTTGTCTCACTGATTAACTGAGCGGCTTTATGCATATCACCAGGTATCATATTTCTCTTGCCTCTGTGCTCATATTGTGTGTGAAGATATGGTGACTGTGTGTTTTTATGTATTCCCAACATTTAAACATGTGTGAGGGTCATAACTTCTGGGACTACTCTTCCCAGGTAACACAACCCTTCAGAACTCGGGGAGAGCCATTTATACGCTTTTCTTCCACATATAAAATATATATTATCAGGGAGAACATAAGGAATGGTATGCATCATTATCATTAAACACATTTCTCTTGCAAACAATCCTATCTCAGGCTCTTCCATCTGGTATATGCAAGTTTCTGGTTGTATTATCTTAGCACAATAACCATCTGGTACTTTACCAATCATTTCTTTGGTGGAACTCAATGTATACCGGTACCTAAAATATTTCCCACTTGATTTAATTGTGCGTAACAGATCATAGTTTATGGACTCATTATCAGCTCTTTGTGAGAAGGTCATCGTCTGATTATTCCCCGTCACTTCCCAACCTCCGGGTTTATTGGGGTTGGTTATGTTTAGACACAAAAGTGATTTATCTACTTGAAATTGATAGAGTTTGAAATGAGGTGGTTTGGATGAGAGGAATTTTCCATCCACTGTTTTCCCTTTTTGTAATTCTAAAATTTCCGTGATATTCAGCGGAAATGGCACCAACCCTACATTATGTTGTCCCTGTGGCACATGTGAACACACCCAGCAATTGGTTTGATTTAACACTTTGCCTACCATGCTGTGGTAATCCTCTAAAGGATACCCTCCCCAGTACGGATTATATTTAGGTTGGCACTGTTGAATACAGTTTTCATCAACTAGGGACCCACAAAACTCACAAATACAGGAATCTTCAGACGATAACCCTCCACACCTTCCCCGAGTATCCGGAATGACAGCTCTCTTAACAATAACAGTACTAAGATTGGTCAGACACTCCCCTGATTGGCATTGCACTCCTCCTCTCTCCACTCCATCAGCACTGCCATCAGTTCCCGTTTCCTCAATTGGTCCCCCATCACAGAGACTGGATATTCCCGAACCGACCAGGATGGTGAACACTCTGAAAGAGAATATGAAAATGAACACAGCAGGCCCGTCCATTGTCACAACAAGACCTGCAAATTTCTCTCAGTTCAGGTATCTCACTACGACCTTTTCAATCCTCCCGGAACAAGCTCGCGAGCGACAGATCCACACTATCAGCTTTGTCTCCGACTTGTTTCTCCACCAGTTGATTGACCTTTCTGCAGTGAGTGGAATGGACCCAGGTATCTCTCTCGGCCACCTTCAAAGATGTAGTACTCGTCAGCAGCACCTGGTACGGACCTTCCCACTGATCAGTCAAACAACCTGAACGTAAGAAATTTCGGATCATTACATATTCTCCTGGTTCAACATCATGGCAGTTCATTTCAGGCATATCATGGGACAACAATTTCAGTTTCTGCTGCTGTTGCTTTAACTGCTTACTCATTGATATAAGATACTTCACAGTTACCTCGTTGTTACCCTTTAGGTCTTCCTGTGGACTTATAATCAAATGAGGTTGTCTACCAAACAATATTTCAAATGGGGACAGATTCAGAGGAAATCTAGGAGTGGTCCTTATACTATGTAGGACCAAAGGTAAAGCTTCTGGCCATCCTAGTCCAGTCTCCGCCATGATTTTACTTAGCTTATTTTTAATAGTCCCGTTCATCCTCTCTACCTTGGCACTGGCTTGCAGTCGGTAGGGGGTGTGAAGTCGGCTATTAATACCCATCAGCTTACACATATTTTGGAAAACATCACCTGTGAAATGGGTACCCCTATCACTTTTGATGATTCTAGGGATACCGCACCTGCATACAAATTCCTGAACTATTTTCTTGGCAGTAAACGCAGCAGTATTAGTGGCTGCTGGGTAGGCCTCAACCCAGTTAGAGAATACATCTGTGCACACTAATACATACTTAAGGTTACTGCAGGGTGGTAATTGGATGAAATCAATTTGTATCACCTGGAAAGGTCCATCAGTCGGTGGAATGTGGGACCGTTCGGTAGGGATCGCTTTCCCTATGTTCTTTCTCAAGCAGGTCAGACAGGACATTGCTATCTTCTCTGCTTGTGAAGAAAACCCTGGTGCGCACCAGTATGCCCTCACCAACTTGCACATGCCCTGTTTACCCAGGTGAGTCAGACCGTGTGCTGCTTCAGCCAGGCTGGGGTAATATGCCTTGGGGGCTACTGGCTTACCATGTCCGTCCCTCCAGAGCCCGGAGGACTCTTGCCCACACCCCTTGGACTTCCATATGGATTTTTCCTGGATTGAACACAAATTTTGCATCTCAATTAATTTCAGCATATCAATGGTTTGGAATGACATAATTGTTTCAATTGGGGAAGGCATTTTTAACCCCGCTGCCCATTTTGCAGCTTCTTCAGCTCTGTTGTTGCCCAGTGACACTGGGTCATCCTCACATGTGTGGGCTTTGCATTTAATTACTGCCACTGCTTTGGGCAGTTGGATTGCTTCTAAGAGATGTTTTATGTGTCGGGAGTGTGCAACTGGTGTGCCTTCTGCTGTTATAAAATTTCTCAGACGCCATAGAGCCCCAAAATCGTGCACCACCCCGAACGCGTACCTCGAGTCAGTGTAAATGTTAGCAGATTTGCCTGCTGCCAGTTCACATGCTCTAGTCAGTGCTACTAACTCTGCCACTTGGGCTGAGTGAGGAGGACCGAGAGGTTTAGCTTCCATGATGTCTGTGTCATTTACAACAGCATAACCTGTACATAATTCACCTGTGTCTGTTTGTCTATGACAACTCCCATCCATATAGAAAGTCACATCCACATTCTCTAAAGGTGTGTCATGTATGTCAGGTCTAGCAGTAAAGGTCTGATTCAGATATGTCATACAGTCGTGGGTGTCATCATGTCTGCTGAACTCACCTCCCACCAGCAACTCCTCTCCTTCCACTCTTTGTACATCATGTTGTACATATGGTAGGTATGTTGCTGGATTCAGCGTACAGCAACGTTTAACTGTAATATTTGCAGGGGCGATTAGGGCTAGTTCCCATTTGGTGAACCTAGCTGAGGAGACGTGTCTGGTTTGAGCTGAGTTCAACAGAGCAGATACAGCATGGGGAGTGTAGACAATCATATCATGGCCCAATACTACGTCCTCACTTTTACTCACCAATAAAGCGGTAGCTGCTACACTTCTCAAACAGGTGGGGAGTGATCTTGCTACCGTGTCCAATTGGGCACTGTAGTATGCTACGGGCCTACTGGCATCACCATGTTTTTGTGTTAAGACACCTGCAGCACAACCATCGGCTTCCGTACAATATAAATCAAAAGGTTTTTCATAATCGGGTATTCCCAATGCAGGAGCTTTTGTCAGGCTATCCTTAAGATTAAGGAAAGCCTGTTCTGATTCCTCAGTGTGTGTGACACGATCGGGCTTTGAGGAAGAGACTAGTTCCTGTAAAGGCAAGGCCAAAATAGAAAAACCTGGGATCCACATTCGACAATATCCACACATTCCCAAGAAGGTACGAATTTGCTGTTGATTCTGCGGCAGTGTCATATTTTGTATGGCCTGGATTCTATCATTTGTGAGATGTCGTAACCCCTGGGTTAGGCAGTGTCCCAAATATTTTACTCTGGGCTGGCACGGCTGTAACTTGTCCTTAGCCACTTTGTGTCCTGTTTGCGAGAGATGAAGTAACAAAAGTTTAGTATCATTCACACATGACATAAATGAGTCAGAACATAGCAATAAATCGTCCACATATTGAATTAGAACTGATCCATTGGCAGGTTGAAAAGCTTGTAAACAGTCATGCAATGCCTGAGAGAAAATACTGGGGCTGTCTATGAAACCTTGGGGCAATCGTGTCCATGTATATAGCACACCTCTGTATGTGAATGCGAATAGGTACTGACAGTCAGGATGGAGAGGCACAGAGAAGAAAGCAGAACAGAGGTCAATGACAGTGAAATGGGTTGCATTTGGTGGGATCTGCATCAGGATGTCAGCTGGATTTGGCACTACAGGGAATTGGCTCTCTACTACCTTATTAACACCTCTAAGGTCTTGCACCAGCCTATAACCCCTCCCCCCACTCTTCTTTACTGGAAAGATGGGACTGTTGGCTACACTAGCTGTACGAACTAAAATTCCTTGTTGCAATAATCGCTCGATTATTGGAAACACCCCTAGTTCTACTTCCTGTTTTAGTGGGTACTGGGGAATTTTTGGAGCTTGCCTACTGCTTTTTACGTTTACCATTACCGGGCTTACGTTTGCCATTAATCCAGTGTCCTGTCCATCTTTTGTCCAAAGGGAATCTGGAATTTGGGACAACATTTCATCTACTTGTGATGGATTTTCTTTTAAAACTGTAGTGTGATACATTATCCTTTGAAGAGTGTCTAACATATCCCGCACCTCGTATACCATTCTCTCTGGGATATCTAAATATACACCATCAGGGGTGCAATATATGACACATCCCATTTTACATAACAAGTCTCTGCCCGAAGCCAGAAGAAAAGAATGTTTGGTATGCAACGGCCCAATACTAACCTCTGCAGGTCCGGTTAAAGGATAACGTTCCACTTTACCTGTCACACCCATTGTTGGTATTGTCTCGTTGGTCACCTGTAAATTAATGGGAGATTTCATCACTGACTTGGTCGCCCCTGTGTCTACAAGAAAAGGATATTCAGTACCAGCTACATCAACCATCAAGACCGGTTCTTCCCTAGTACTTCCCGTTAACCTGACTATCTGTAGACTACAGGTATGACCTGACCCCTAGCGTTGGCTACCATTCTCCAATAAAGCATTTACGGCTACAATTGGAGCTGGTGCTTGCTGAATATTTGCTGATCTCTGTGCATATCCCTTATGGGGATATCCAGGTTTCCCTTGATGTGGGGTCCATACTCTTTTTACTGTGCATTTTCTACTTAAGTGTCCTGTTTGTTTGCAATTAAAACATGTCCGTGATTCAGGTGAAAGCATGTGTTGTTGTGAAGTTTGAGCAGAGGGCAAAGGTGGTGGATATGGGTAAGGATAGGGAGGGTAAGGGTATTGTGGGGGAAAAAAAGTGGGTGGATATCCTGGGACCTGTGGTTGCATTTGATTAGTGGGATAGAGTTGTGTTTGTTGTTGAGTGGGGTTAGTGAGAGCAACTTGTTCTGACATGAGTGTGTGTGCAAATGCAAGCGTGTCTGTTGGCTGTGATGTTAACGTCATTCTCTCCAGAGCTTGTATACTGACAGCCATTAATTTTTCGCTCTGGGCCTCTTTTTTGAGATGTTTTTGTCATGTTCTATGGCAGACTCTATGAGGTTATCTATTGTAAGTCCCCGCCAGCCAGGCTGTGAGGTCTGAACCCGAGTTTTTAAATTCTCTTTTAAACCATCCATTAATATCGTGACTATCATTCCCCTGTGGTGAATGCTATCTTTAATCTCTTCTATCCCAGTGTACTGGGTGATAGCCTGCAGAGCCCGGTCGCAATACTCTTCTGCAGTTTCACTTTCCTTTTGTTTGATTGTGAAGATTTTGTTCCAGTTAACTACTACTGGAAAGTATACACCCAATTGAGTCACAATGCGGGAAATGTTACCTTGGTTTACTTGGTCTGTTAAGGGAACGTCGCCATCCAATACACAGTCCGTGATAAATTTTGTCACGTCGGTATTGTGTGGCAGGCAGGCCCTTAACACCACACGCCAATCTTTATTAGTGGGCTCATGAGAACTACCCAAATTTCTCAAAAATCTTTGACATTTGGCTAGTTCCTTTTTGGGATTGGGGAAATCATTTATGATGGAATTTAGTTCTGCTCTTGTCCATGGACAATGCATTACAACTTCCCTCGTGGGCACTACACCGTTTGCATCCGCATTTCCATTCGGAACAGTTACTGTCCGAATGGGGTGCAGACCGGCAGCGTTGCCACTTCTGACCTGGTTACCTGGCTGGGGGTTTAATCTGCTGCTGCTACGTATGGTATTAACAACTTCCTCAATGGGTGCAGTGTGTATTAACACTTCCCTTGCTGTTACCGATGGAGATGGTGGCACCACCCGTGATTGTGGTGATGCAGCATCTATCATTTGCACAGCATGGGAAATGGCAGACATTACAATAGGCTCATCTTCTACATCATAAGCATTTTCTTTATGGTTACTTAAGAGGGGGTACAAATTACTTGTTACATTTTTATTGGTATTTTTGGTAACCGTACTTGCACCTCCATCCACATAAGGTGGGGGAGGTGAGCGTGTACTGCTGGCAATTCTCTCCACGACGCTACTTTGCCGCCCGTGCGCGCCAATTTGCGGCTCGCCCGTATTGCAACTCAGCGTCGCGGATGTATTTTCTGGCAATGCGTTTGCAACGCTAGTTTGCGTCGTTTGCACATTTTTAAGCCAAGCATCCCCTTCATGCTGCCTTATTTTTAAACATTCAAAATATTTAATCTTTTTCTCTCGGGATCTCACCATACTGATGTGATCCTGGACATTATCTAACACATTTTTATCAAAACTACCAATTCTGGGGAACGGACTAACACTCTTTCTCGTCATATTAAACCATATATCACAATGCCTTATTGCATAAGTACCGTACTTAGTATGCATAATACGACGGGCTGATCCAATTGGAGCTTCCATTAGCAGCACATCATTGCCTAACATTTCTACTGTTTGCGTGGCTCCCATTCTGAGACAACTCCTACGCTTTTCAATAAAAATTTAAGCTGGTGAAAGACAATCAAGATACTTTCACTTACCTGTGAACGATTCAAGTCAGCGGCGCCCACACACCTGGATAAGATTTCGTAAGGCAACTTCCACACCTAGATAAGCTTTGAAACAGGCAACTTCCAGACCCGGATAAGCTTTAGTAAGGTAACTTCCAAACCTATGAGAGTTTATATGTCGGCCACTCTCACGCACCTCTATACAACAAAGACAACATGTACACCTGCTACTGTGTTTAGAACGGTAAAGCTGCTTACCGAGCGACTGGGCTAACCCTTGCACCTAGCCCTTAAGGATCATACGGTACCCTTAACATTAGGGAATAAATTACCCCTACCAACAATACACACACTGTTACACACTTTTTTTCTCTGCGCAGAAAATAAACGTTTAACCCAGATATTGGTAGATAGAAAAAAAAATGTAAACCTCAATGGCTTTGTTCAAACACGTGGCAGTAGAACCGGAAGTGCGTATACGTTATTTGTGCGATCGCCCGCATACACAATTATGCGACTACCACACAAGCGTATAATTACTTTTTTAACTGCGTACGCAAAAATGCCTTCTAGCTGCGTACGCAAATACTGCAGCACCCCTCTAAACACAAGGTTCTATCAACAGAGGAAAACAAACTTTTTCCTCTCTTGTCCCTGGATTCTAATCAGCGCTTCCTCTACACAATAACCGGCAGTACACTCTCAGCAACACTGTGGTAATGAAAGACTAATGCGTCTCTCAAAAGGCGCCTCCACCCTTTTGCTGAAAGAGGAATGACCGAGTGTTATTGTGTATCAGATAGTGTGATAAACCGATGAGCCCCCACTGTTAAATCGTAAATAAACCTTTTAATATATTCCTTCCTATAAACCTCTAAGACAAAACCTGCCTATAAACCTCTAAACACAACGCTAATTGCGTACGCAGTTTAACCGCAAATAAAGACAGGAGTGGAATCTGTGTTTCCAACGTACAAGTATTATTCAGGTAAAAGTACAGTCAGTTACACGCAATCTATACATACACTAGTTAGGCGTAAAAGGAAATAATACAGACCAAGTTCGGTTATACATACGCTGCGCCTCTGGATCCAGAGATCGACTTCTGACTAGATATCCTCAGATCACCCGAAATTCAGCATGAACTGGCAAACCAGTGTTCGGACACATGTATTTATTCCCCCCCACACTGAAACAGGACAAAGGGGAAACTTCCTGCTGATCTCATTGGTTCCCAGAGGAGGAGCATATGTAACGACACATTTAACAGGTTGTTTCAAATAGACTTTTCCTGCCTCTAACAGCCGGGGTCTTTCTGGTAACGCCTCCTGTAACATTCCATCAACTAAACATTTTGTTGTTTGTAAGTTCTGCGATCCGTAAATTAAGTTTGCATGATGCGATCTCTCCACCGATAACACCGGGATTCTGTAAAAAGCGTACGCATCAGAAAGAGACCAAACATATCTTGCTTATCATGTATAATACCTTAGATATCAAAAACCTCTATTTCTTAGCATTTAAACTAACTTAACCAACTTGAATCATACAATTTGATGCTAATGGAACTTTGTGTGCGAATATGTAGTGTGTGAGTATTCGGGGTTTGATATAAGGACGCTAGATAATTTGGGGCAGATGCGTGCGCATAAAGCTACTTTTTCAGCGGTTTCATACTAAGTCTTATGCATTCGCTAATTGCGATTATTTAATAGCGCCCTTGTGGGTATAAATGTGCGTATGAAAAATGGTAAAAGAAGCGATCGCATAGTGCTAATAAAAATATCGCCACATGTACTATATTGTGAGTTCACCTAAAATGGCGCTTAGGCGGCCATTCGCAAAATGGCGCCTTGTGATCGCATTTCTAAAATGGAGTCTTGCGGCCATTCGCAAGATGGCGTCGCTGCGATTGCATTTCTAAACTGAACTTGTCTTACTCGATTATTCAGCTTCGACAATACTTAGGTCCTGATTCAGAGGCGCTCGCTATTTGCAAGCGCTCGCTCTGAATCAGGGCAGATTTTTTTTTTTTTTTAATTTTCCTCCAGGCCGCTCACATAGCTGTGGGTGACCACCCACAGCTTGTGCGGGTGGCCTGGCGATGGTCGCGATTATCTTGTGGTAGGGTCTCGTCCACCGCAAGCCCCAGTGAACTTCCTGCTCTAATAGAGCAGGAAGTTCACTACTGACATCACGTGTGATGTCAGTAGGGCCGCCCACAAACGGCAGGAGTTCCTTCAGGAACGCCTCTGCTTGTGCAGCCACCCCCCCCGACCCGCCTACAAAATGGGGCGAGCTGTCCATCAACATCGACAGCCGCTCCGGGGCTTGCGCAGTGCACACACTGTGCGCGCACACTGCACGACCATTGACCTATGCGCTCGCGAGCGGGTCTGAATCAGGCCCTTAAATTCCAATGTGTCTATTACTGTCTTTTATTGTCTTACTTGTATTACTCTGTATGCAAATATTAATAAAAAAAGATCTAACAAATAAAAGCAGCCAAAGGTTTTGAATTTCATTAGGTCCCTTAAATTCTCAGATGAGAGTTTTAATCTCTGTTTGCACCAGTTAAGTTTATCCATAATAGTGTAACTGTGCGGCAGACACACTGAGGGCTCTACCAATAAAACTGTTAATGGAAAAATATGGTACTTAGTCCAAAAAGAAAACAATGCAGTTGGTTGAATATATATTTCCATTAACACTTTTATTGGTTTTGTTTATTCAGGTGTACGGGACCTGACTGCTGGTTGTTAAGTGCACTCCAACACATTCATATTGTTTATACATACAGTACACTAAGGACTCTATTCAGTATGCTGTGATAACCTCTTTTCCTTCTGTTTTTATGCACTAAATAAGTTATTCCAGCTTATCCTGATTTAGGGACCTATTTATCATTGAATAGTTGAGGTAAAATCGGGTGTTTTCGGGGGTTTACCTCAATATTATGTATCCCCCGGATGTATCAAGGAGTGATCGCAGAAGGTATCTCCAATACCTGCTGTGATCCCTCCATTCCCGCAGGCTGCCACATCCCCCATAGGTTTCTATGGGGAATGTGATGCTGCCAGATTTACCAATATCCATAATGTGATGCAATCCACGATATTGGCCCCCTCAGCTAACGCCATCTGAAGATGGCATTAGCCGTTGTAGCCTATGGGCTACCACCGCATAATAAGGCGGCGGAGGGTTCCCCCAAACCGTCCCCCAGCAATGGATGCCAGTCACCGGGACTACGCATGCGCAGCAGCCCCAGCACTGGGCGGCAACTCTCCAGAGACATGGAAAGGAACGGGTTTCTTTCAGAGCCCGTGTCCCTGCATGTCCCAGATGATACATCCGGCCTTTATGATTGCATTTTGCAAAGTGATCATGGGCGTTACTGACATGCTCTGATCGCATTGCAAATGTGATCATTAATAAATGGGGGCCCAAGTGTTAACGTTACACAGATAAATATATGATTTATCTTGTGTTCCATTAATTTTAATCTAATCTCCATTCCCCATGCTCTGTTATGTGGAATACAATCTGCCAGCAACTTATTAAACCGCGGTAAGCTCAGCATAATACAGTATAGAGAAAATAATAACAACATGTAAAGGCAGCGTAATGAGCCATAACAAGTCTTGTTGGAGAAGATAAGCAGAGAAGAGGAATTTCTTCCTGCTTCTTCCTATATTCAATGTATACCTCCTCCCCCTTTTCAGTATTTACAGTGGACATTGTCCAGTAAAATAGAAGCATTTATCTGCTAAAGTCCCTAGATATCCTGATGTCACTATTCCTTTCTTCTGGACTCAGGTTGGGCCCCATTTAACATCGATCCTTATTACCAGTGGCATATTTTGTTTAGAATTGCAGTAATACTAAGAGATATGTTGTATTTTACATGACAAACCCCTCTAGTGGGGTCCAGCGTCCCCCTACCTCCTCGGTGGCATCCACCACAGTGCTGAATAGGCTACCAGCGACAGGCTGTTGTGACATTCGCATGTGCAATGATCAGTCTGTGCATGCGCATCACACGTTCACCCAGCAGACTCTGCAATGCCTGGAAAGCTTTGTTGAAGCCCAAAAGGATTTTGCTTCATCCCCATTGCTGGCAATGGGGACCGTATTGTTATCACCATAGATAGCGTAAGCTTTAGAGTGATAACACATCCAAAATGCGATTCGTAGTACATCCCGCCCATAGTGAGAAGACAGGCCCTATATGTTTCAAGAGCTACAACCTATGGGAATCCAGTAGTTCTTTGTACTACTGCATTCCAGCTTATCCCCAGTGTTAGCTAACCTGCTGTAGATTGATATGGCTATTTCCTCTCCATTTTGTGGAACAATAGCAGGGCATGATTAGTTAGTTTTTATAATTAATAATGTTATAGCTCTTTGTGGTTAAAATAAATAAAAACATTTTTCTTTATTCAGATATTTGCCTAGGCGTCCATTACTTACCACCTGGTAGCATTGGGGCCAGAGGGATAAGGATGAAGCTTAGCCCACAGTGCCATATTGGAGTGGAGTCATCTCCACAGACTTCCCCAGTATTGTGATGCCAGCATATGTCAGGGCAGTGTGAGAGCCTAAGAAAATCTGCAAATAAATGTTATTTACAAAATAGTAATAAGACTGATCATTATAGGGACCATATTGATTTCCAATGCAAGTAGTTAATTAACACAGTCAAGCCACATTTTCATCTACAGAGCTGGAGGTGTTTGACTAAAGTGTAATGATCAGGGTGAAACAAAAAAGAGCAGCTGGAGTGCGCACTTTTCCATATGGTCATTTTTCAGCCCATTTCACACAGTAGTTGATACTAAGCTTTAACAGAATAAAAATAGAGTAGATTTTTTTTCAGCATATTGAAATGTAGTGCACATTACAGGTAATAAAGTTTGCTATTGGGAACAATGATACAGTACTTGTGGTTGCTCTATTAGCCTCAATTACTCCGCTTACTAATTATGTATGAACAGAGCTTTAAATTTCATAAAAATATATAAAAAATCTTGCACAAATCTTACCCAGTGATCAGTGGCGTAACTAGGGCAGGGCGAGCAGGGTGCTGCCCTGGGCGCCATGGGACCGGTGGCACGGGGGGGCGCTGCCGGCCACGGTACCGGCCCGCCCTAGTTAGCCAGTGCAGCACCAACTGCAGTGAGTGCGGTCAGCGCTACACATTTACACAGGACCGGTGCTAGGCTTCCAGCGCCGGTCCTGTGTTGCACAGCTGAGCCCCTTCCCTCCCCCTGAGCGCTTACACAATAGCGCCAGGAGGAGGGTGGCAGGCGGGCTCAAGCTGTGCTAACACACACATAACCACCAGCATGGCAGCGATGTGTGTGTTATTCAGCAGCCAATGAGAGTCAGACAAACTCTCATTGGCTGCTGTCGCTGCACACACATCTCCGCCAGCGCTGGTGGAGATGTGTGTGTAAACAGCAGCAAATGAGAGTCAGTTAGACTCTCATTGGCTGCTGCAGCGTCCACTGCAAGAGCTGGACTTCCGTCCGGCTCCTGCAGTGAGTAATGGGAGAGATGTCATGATGTCATGACGTCTCTCCCATAATGCAGAACGCGGCAGCCCGGCAGGGCTGACGTGTGGACATTGCGGCGCCAGGAGCCAGAGCAGGAGCGTGGATGTAGGTAAGTTTTTTATAATTTTTTTAATTTTTTTGCTATGTATTGGGAGGGGGAGAACCTCTACTGGAGGCAGTAATTGAGGGCACCACTGGGGGGAACCTCTACTGGGGCACTAATTTGGAGGACTACTACTGGGGGCAGTAATTGTGGGGACTACTACTGGGGGCAGTAATTGGGGGCACCACAGGGGGGAACCTCTACTGGGGGCACTAATTGGGGGCACCACTGGGGGGAACCTCTACTGGGGGCAGTAATTGGTGGGACTACTACTGGGGGCAGTAATTGGGGGGACTACTACTGGGGGCAGTAATTGGGGGGACCTCTACGGGGGGCAGTAATTGGGGGGACCTCTACTGGGGGAACTAATCGGGGAGACTACTACTGGGGGCAGTAATTGGGGGCACCACTGGGGAACCACTACTGGGGGCACTAATTGGGGGGACTACTACTGGGGCACTCCATCAGGGACCACTACTGGGGAGACTACTACTGGGGGCACTATATAAAGGGCACTGCATAGGGGGAGACTACTAATGGGGGCACTGCATGGGGTGACTGCTACTGGAGGGACTATATAATGGGCACTGCATAAGGGGGGTCTACTACTGGGGGCACAGGGGAAACTGCACTGGGGGTACTAAATAGGGAGGACCACTACAAGGGACACTGAATAGTGGGGACCGCTACTGGGGGGCTGCATAAGGGGGATTACTACTGGGGGCACTGTATAAGGGGCACAACTGGGGGCCTGCATAAGGGGGACCACTACTGGGGGCACTGTTTAAGGGGAACTAATGGGGAGCTGCACAAGGGGGACCACTACTGGGGGTACTGTATAAGGGGAACTAATGGGGAGCTGCACAAGGGGCACCACTACTGGGGGTACTGTACAAGGGGCATTACTGGGGGCCTGCATAAGAGGGACCACTACTGGGGGCACTGCATAGGGTGGACTGTATAAGGAGCACTACAGGGGTTAAGGTGTTTATGCAAAGGAATGTTAAGAGTGACAAGAAAGGGTTTATGTGTCCTGTTGACATGCCCCATTGGCAAGTGACCCCGCCCATTGTGACCACGCCCATTTTTTTGCCACACGTGCATATTGGGGGGGCGCCATTTTAAAATTTGCCCTGGTCTCCAAATACCCTAGTTACGCCACTGCCAGTGATCCCCCTCTGATAATGAGATATGCCACTTTTTGCTTGATTAACTATAAACTGAGTGCATTACAGCTTACACTGCCTCATATGTCATGACTATTTCTAAGGGATCATCTTGAAAAGAGAACTTAGGGCCTGATTCAGCTTAGGTTGGAATTACAAAGTTGCACGCTAGCATCTTTGCAATTCCGTCCTTGCAATTATGGTAATGTCTGCATTACTTATCCGAGCTGCATTGTACAATGCAGCATCGGATAATCTGTGAGAACATCAGCCAGCTAAGTGACCCATGGGGTCATGCAAGCTGGTCGCCACAGATGAGTGAAAGAGGAGAGGAAATCTTCATCAGCCAACGGAGATCTTGGCCTCTTCCCTCCCTCCCAAAGGTGGCAACACGCCTCCGATTTGGGAAATGGAGGTTGTCGCAGTTCCCTCCCACCCACAAATGCCAGTAGACAGTCAATAACTGACAGTCTGCGGCCGCTCTGCGTGCGAACACACATGATCCGTACTGCACATGCGCACTATGGGTTAGACGCCTGTGCAGATTCCCGCCCATTGGGAATCTGCAATCAGCAGTGCACTAACTGAATCAGGCCCTTAAACAGGGGTTGGGAATGAGATCCCGATGGTCAAGAGGCCGCTGGTCAGAATACCGACAGCGGCATCCCGACAGTCAGAATCCTGACACTCATAAGGAAATAAGGTAAGACTAACCCTTACGCCATTGCCTAACCCTAACCTCCCCCCCAGTGCCTAAACCTAACCTTCAACTCCCTGCACCCTGTACCTAACACTCCCTCCCTGGTACCTAAACTCCACCTAGTGCCTAAACCTAACATCCCCCTCCCCACACCCTAAACCAAAAAATCCCCTCTAGTGCCAAACCCTAACCCTCCCCCTAATGCCTAACCCCCACCCTAACCCTCCCCCTAATGCCCGATAGCCGGCGGTCGGGATTCTGGTGCCGGGAACTCGATGCTGTCAGGATTTCGGCACGGCGGGATGTTGACTACATCCCCTTAAACAGTACATGTGGGTACATAAACAGTATGCTTTGCTTCATTTTTAAATACATATTTTAAGAAACAGAGAAAGATCAGGGAAAAAATTTTAAAACAGACTAATTACATTTTGAAAAAAATCTACATTAGCTGCAAAACCTTTTTGTCCCTATAAAAGTAATTGACTTGTATGGATGTTTATTAGGAGGTGCATGAAATCAGGTTTCAGCCTGTGCTTTATCACCATCCAGGCACATTTCATGTAGGTGTGCACATTTATATGCACTTAAGTTAAACATTTCAATAATACAAAGGTAAAACATACTGATGTCCCCTAACTTTCCTGATTAACTACTGTACGATATGACTGAGCCTGCAGAAATAAGCCATGTACTAGGCAGTATTTGGAAGAGGGATGTAGTCGAAATTCAGACAGTCAAAACTTAAATTAGTTGACATCAAAGTGTTGACTGGTATAATGTCGATATGGTCAAATGGTCAACAACCAAAAGGTCAATATGGACATAAGGTCGGTAGGGTCAAAATGTCAACATTCAAAATGTCAACAGAGGCAAAAGGTTAACAGTTAAAAAAGAGAAGTTGACACTCAAAATGTTGACAGTCATGATAGTAAATTTGGGGCCTGATAGTAAATCGACTATGTAAAAATATTGATGTTTGATCGATATTTGGTTTTGGCGGGATTCAGCTCTATAGTCTACTGTATAGCTGGTTTTGCCTTTAGTAATCTCCAATTGCCTAAAAACTAATGAAAATTGAATGCAAATTGAGCAAAAACCCACAATCGACCTTAAGTCAATAAGGTCAATGTCAAAGTTGACATTTTGATTGTCTATGTTTTGATTTGGTCAAGATGTCAACATGTAAAATATAGACATGGATATATTGTCAATGACAACATTTTCACAATCTATATTTTGAAATGGTCAAAATATCGACATGCCTATATTTTGAATGCAGGATAAACCAGTGTATGTGAAGTTAACTATATTGTTTAGGGAGAAGCGGTTCGGATTCTGTGGAATCCGAACTGCTCCGAACATCGGGGATCCGAGTCCACCCAAATGCTGTTCGGGTGTTCCCCGCCTGACTCGGATCCTTGCGAGAGAATCCGACGTCATGGCTCCACAAGTGTAGGGCTGACCGCAGTGACAGTGGTCTGCCCTGTAACAAACACACAGCCACCAGCTGTATATTCTTTAAGTGATACACAATTGCATACAGTATATATTTGTCATTTTACAATGTCTCTGATACAAAATCTAACTTTGTGGCTAATCCTGTATCTGTGGGAGCGCGCATCATTAGTGACATAGCGGGTACACACTAGACGATGTGCCCGATATATCAGTCAGAGGTTTTCTACAGGAATTTCAATTAGCCACCCACAGCTGCTATTGGTCCTATGCAAATTAAGAGTCATTATAAATCCCTTAAAGAGAGCTGGAAAATAGAAAAAATATATTAACAAGTGCAAATCCATATCAGTCTATTATGAATTCACTCTTATGCAAGAAAATAAACATACAGCAATAGTATTTAGATACCTAAGTTATATAAATTGCAAATATTATATATGGTAAACTAGATGGGATACTCGGCGTTGCCCGGGTTTAAGACTAGATCCTTAAGTAAACCTGTGGCCTTTATTTGTTTACATTGTCCTCGTCTATAACCCCATTACATTAATCCTAAAAAGGACCCCACTGTTTGCTAACATGCATGCAAACAGTGGCATAACTACTGTGGGTCCAATGGGTGCGGCTGCAATGGTGCCCAAGCTGCCTCTGTTGCCTGCCGCTCCCCCTGTACCCATTCACACACACAAGATAAGCTGGTTCAGGCCGAGGGGGGCCTGGGTGGCAGCTGTGTTGATTTGGTGCCAGCCCGACAGCTGTAAGCAGGCACACATGGAGAGACAGCACTGCCAGTCATGAGGCAATCAGAGCAGGTGTACTGGCAGCCAATCAGCAGTGGAGGCTCCTGAACCGTGAGCTCCGACTGGATCGCGACCGGTGCAAGTTTCAAATTGCGCCGGCGCTGTCTGTCCATTGTCTGTCTGCCACTGCCTGTCAGTGCGCCAGCTGTGATTAGCTGGCAGCCCAGCCCCAATCCACACCTGCTGCCTGCTAATGGAACACAGGGGGTGGGAGAGGCTGCTGGAGGGACATGCTGAGGTGAGTTGCTGGGGGGGCATAATGTGTAATGGGCATTACTGTATGGCATTATGTTATAAGGGGCATTTCTGTGTGGTATACTGTGTAAGAGGCACTACTATTGTGTGGAATAATGTGTTATATGGGGCACTACTATTATGTGGCATAATCTGTAAATGCATTACTGTGTGGTATGATGTGTAAGGGACATTACTGTGTAGTGTAAGGGGCATTACTGTGTGACATAATGAATAAGGGGCACTACTACTCAGTGGCATAACTTGTATAGGCTCTGTGTGGCATAACATGAAGGGGCTCTGTGTGGGGACAAATGTATGTGTTATTTTACCTCTGGGTGGCCTTTTAAGATCTTGCTATATGGCCCCCAAAGCTCTGGTTATGCCCTTACATGCAAACACAGAAGGCTGACTAATATATATGGTCCCTTTAAAAAGAACTTACTCTGGATTTAATATGAACTTGCATGAGTCATAAAGTTTGATACAGACTGTGAGGTAAAAAGGATACTTTTGTAGACTGCCAATTTCCACTTGAGCCAGCCCCGGAACCTGTGTAATTTAAGAGTGTCCCCATTTTTAGGGAATGTGTGACAGTGTCTGCCCCTGATGAAGTTCAAACCTAGGTAAAAACCTAATCCTGGTCAAACTACAGCACCCTACCAAATTTGGTGGAGCTAGGTACAAAATCTGGCCGTCCATAAAGGACAGACAGACAGACAGAAACGCTTTCTTGCTTATTATATATATTAAACTTATGGTAAGGATTGGAAGATAAGACAATCATGATAGATAACATATCCCATATAAATACCCCAGACAATCAAACATATTTACTAAAGCACACCCCTTACAAGAAGTAGAATTGGCACCCTAAATGCAAAATAGGAAGTGTAATCCAGGAAGTCAAGTCTCCCAAATGAAAAGAAAGTTATATATAAGAAAATATTAACTAACATACACGTACATATGCATATTTAACATTATTCCTTTGTTGTCATCATATTGAGTTATATAGCACAAGGGAAAAGGTTGCTATACATTTCAAACTAATATACAGTACATGTATACAGTTTTCGAAGCTGGATGATTGGCTGAGACCAGATCTCAAGTTAATATCGGGCGACCCCATTTTATGTTGCCCCTGACGACGCCATCTTGTGTCGTCAGCATGAAACCATTGTGTGCGATGCTAATATGCTATTATTAGCATCGTGCGACTGCATTGCTACCTCATATTGTTAAAAGTCCTACCATACACCATATGAACATTAAATCATACATATAATATACAAGACGCACAGCAAACAGTTGTGCTGTTTATTAAAACACTCTGCACATAAAACACACCATGCATATTAGCGACTACACACAATATCCTTACACTTACACATACCAAAATTTATAAAAAGGTTCCCTAAGCATTAAGGTTAATATTAGAGGTTTTATACGTTATCACGTCTATTGTGAAATACATATATTTGGTATCTAAGGTTTAGTACATGATAAGCAGACCATGTTTGGTGCCATTCTAAACCACTGTTTATATGCAGACTTCCGGTTCCATCGGCAAGGAAATCGCAACATGCGTTTGCAAGTTATGGATCATAGAGAGATAGGCATTGAAATGTACTCTGTAATGTAATGTTTATTAGCCAGTTTAGACTTGTTCTTTGGCGGGAAAACGCACACAAAGAGCTGTTGGAGGGCTGAACTAATACAATATAAACTGACCTATGAACTGTATCGTAACAGAAGAACCAGGAGGAAGAACCAATGGGATTATGCCAACTCGTTCTATTGTATTGCCTATCTCTGCAAGGGTACATATGCAAGCACTCTAGATCTGGTAGTTAGTCATCTTTCTTTGTTTTGGCGGAGGTTTCATAGTCGATGCCGGGAAATCTGGATCCAGAGTGCATGCGTAGGTATCCACTGTACCTTGTATTTTGTATAACCTTTGCGCTAATTGTGTTATAGATCAAGGCGTGTAACTATATGCTTTTATGTGAATAATATCTTTTTGTGCTTTGGAACCACAATCAAAGTCTGGAAAGCAATTATTTCTTGTGTGTACACAACGCTAAATTGCGACATTAGGGTATAAAGATTAATAGGAATTCATAGTTGGGGGCTCGTCATGTGAAGTCAAGCTACCACAATTCACACGGTAAGACATGTTTATCGGTCTCTCACCAAAGGGTGGAGGCACCATACACAGGAATTAATGCATTGCCTTTGAAAACCTGCTACCACTTGATGCTGAGAGACCTCTATCCATTATTGTGTGAGTTCAAGGAGCACTGACTAGGATCTAGGGACAAGGAAGGAAGAGTTGTTTTCTTTCATTGTTAAAATTTTGTGTTAGAGGGTAAGTGCACAATAGCGTACGCATATTTTCTGTATTGCTGCCATGTGTTCAAATGGTCATTGTATGTATAGCGTGATTGCTTGTTAAACCTCTGAATTATACTGCTATATTAAGGGAAAAAGGTTTTTTTATTTTCTGTGCAGAAAAGGTGTATGTAATTGAAACATGTAATTGCAAAGCGGAGGCTACTGTCTTGTTAAGCCTAATGGTGCATACACACGATCAGATTTTTTCTTCAGATATGGACGATAACGATTTAAAAATCGTTCAGTCGTTCATATCTGAAGGAAAATCGTTCATATCTGACATGCCTGAACGATGGACGATCAACGATGCGCGTTCCCGTTTGTCAGATAACGATATCTGACATCTGATGGGTTTGCAGTCAGACTTGGACGATTCCATTCATTTTAATGCAGTCAAAAATCGTTCAATCGTTCAAATCGTTCAAAACTTTGGTCAAATCGTTCAAATCGTTCAGATCGTTTAATCGTTCAATCGTTCATCTGACAAATCTGACAAGTCTGACAAATCTGACCGTGTGTACGCTCCATAAGTGTGAAGTGGAGGCTACTGTCTGTTAAGCCTAAATGAAACTCGGTAGGTGCCCTATGGGGCCGTACAAACTACTGGGCAAGTGTACAAAGCAGGTACATTGTGGTTATCGAGAAACTAAGGGGTTTCTTGGTCCAGCACCCATTAATCGCAAAGTCCATAGATCAGTTAGGTTCTTTGGGCAATGTGTTCGAACCACATGGTTATATGAACCGTGATTGTGAAGTGGGTGTATAAGGGTAGTTTATGTCCCTCCTGGAGACACATTATTGATGGTTTAATGACCACATTGTTCCATCCCATAATATAACATTAGATAGTATGTCATAGTGTAAAGCTAAAAATAAATTTAAGACCAGAGTGTGATAGTGTATTGTTTGCTACCAAAGGGTGGACTGTCAAAGCTGGATGATTGGCTGAGAACCAAATCTCAAGTTAATATCGGGCGACGCCATTTTATGTTGCCCCTGATGACGCCATCTTGTGTTGTCAGCATGAAACCATTGTGTGCAATGCTAATATGCTATTATTAGCATCATGCGACTGCATTGCTACCTAATATTGTTAAAAGTCCTACCATACCCCATACGCACATTAAATCATACATATAATATACAAGACGCACAGCACACAGTTGTGCTGTTTATTAAAACACTCTGCACATAAAACACACCATGCATATTAGCGACTACACACAATATCCTTACACTTACACATACCAAAATTTATAAAAAGGTTCCCTAAGCATTAAGGTTAATATTAGAGGTTTTATACGTTATCACGTCTATTGTGAAATACATATATTTGGTATCTAAGGTTTAGTACATGATAAGCAGACCATGTTTGGTGCCATTCTAAACCACTGTTTATTTGCAGACTTCCAGTTCCATTGGCAAGGAAATCACAACATGCATTTGCAAGTTATGGATCATAGAGAGATAGGCATTGAAATGTACTCTGTAATGTAATGTTTATTAGCCAGTTTAGACTTGTTCTTTGGCGGGAAAACGCACACAAAGAGCTGTTGGAGGGCTGAACTAATACAATATAAACTGACCTATGAACTGTATCGTAACAGAAGAACCAGGAGGAAGAACCAATGGAATTATGCAAACTCATTCTATTGTATTACCTATCTCTGCAAGGGTACATATGCAAGCACTCTAGATCTGGTAGTTTGTCATCTTTCTTTCTGTTGGCGGAGGTTTCATAGTTGATGCCGGGAAATCTGGATACAGAGCACATGCGTATGTATCGACTGTACCTTGTATTTTGTATAACCTTTGCGCTAATTGTGTTATAGATCAAGGCGTGTAACTATATGCTTTTATGTGAATAATATCTTTTTGTGCTTTGGAACCACAATCAAAGTCTGGAAAGCAATTATTTCTGTGCGTACTCAATGCTAAATAGCGACATTAGGGTATAAAGATTAATAGGAATTTATACAGTACATGAATAACAAAACCCACATTATGTAAAGAATGCTATAAAGCCATAGACCACAGGTTCTCAAACTCGGTCCTCAGGACCACATGTTTTCCTGGTCTGCTCACAGAATCAGAAGTGAAATAATTAGCTCCATCTGTGTATCTTTTAAAATGTATCAGTGAGTAATGAATACACTTGTGCTCCAGCTGGGTGACCTGGAAAATGTGACCTGTGGGGGCAGTCCTGCCTAAAGCCGGCTCAGGTAAAGGAGGCATGACCTAATCACGGGAGGCATGGCCACGCCCCCTTTGAGAAAAAAAAACAAAAACAAGTTTTGCAGCACCGCGATGTGGGTGTTCTGAGCCCCCTCAGCCCGGCGCATAACCAGTGGGGGGCGCAATCAGCTTGATCGCTCCCCGCACAGGCAAAGGAGACCGCTGTGCCTGCTTCATAGCAGCCGTGAGCAGTCTCCCAGTGCAGCCCAGCACACAACAGCGTGTTTTGGGCTGCTGTGACGAAAGAGGGGGGGCGCGGTACCGGAGCTGTGCCCCCGCTGGGCCCCTCCAGCAAGCCCGGGCCCGGGTAATTTGTACCTGCCCCCCCTCTTGGCAACTAATAGTCAATTCACACTTGAAACTTTCAGTTTTTGGTGTTTGCCGAATACTTGGTAGCCCTACCAGGCCCCTAATAATGAATAATGAAAAAAAACGTGCGTGTAATAGGTGCACTAGTGATGATAGGCCCCTAAAAGAAAGAGAAACATATCACAGGCATACAAGGACATACTGTACATTTATAGAAACCATCCAAGTATTATATACAGACATTGTAATCTCTACCTATTTAGCTAGATTTAAATGTAATGGAATGTAACAAAAGCCGGAATTGCAATCCACCTTGGAACGCAAACCGGCAACAGATGGAAGTGTAAATTATGTTATTCAGAAAGACCTCAAATAGTTATATTTACAAAATATAAAGAAATAGTTAATCCAATAAATATATGGCTCCATTAAATCAAACTTCTCCAGTCGGGATCATACAAAGTAGATAAGAAATGTAGGAAATGTTTTAAATACAAATTAGCTGGTTACCAACATTGTATTTTTTATAGGTTACCTTGACCTATTCAGTATCTTGTATTTAAATTGATTATTCATTATTTCTACTGCCCTTCACAAACATACATGCAGTTTAATATGTTGCTGGCAGGAAAACTAAGAAGTTTCCCAACGTCATGTAAGTTATCATATAAACTTTAAAATTTTGTGGGTTGGGTATGGGATACCAGTGGTCGGGATGCCAGCAGTCAGAATACCAACAGCAGCATCCCGACAGTCAGAATCCCAACAGGATTAGGTAAGTATGCTAACCCTAACCCCAACCTTCTCCTAACCCACCTTTCCCACTGCCTAACCCTAACCCACCCCCTAGTGCCTTACCCTAACTCCTAGCCCTATTTCTTACCATCCCCCACAGCCTAACCCTAACCCTCCCCCTAACTCTAATACTTACCATCGGGATGTCAGCGATCCAGATTCTGGAGCAGGGATTCTGACTGCTGTTGGAATTCCAGGTCGGTGTTCTGACCACCGCTATCCTGCCCGCTGGGATGCCGACTACATCCCATACAAACCTGTAATAATACAAGATAACAATACTAAATGGAGAAAGTCCCTTCTTTGCATGTCTGCAAATGTAAAGATTTAGGTTGCTTAATATTGAACCATAACATTGTTTTTTATTATTTTTATTTAACCCTTAAATCCCTTAGTAGACCCACCTTCTACATCAACTAAAAGCATTCCTTGAATCTAATTTGACCTCCCCTTTTTCGATCACATTTATTGTTGTTTTCCAAGAAGTACTGTAGTAATGTGTATTTACAATATAAAATACAACTATCTTCCTTCTAAACGTTTTTATATCTTAACTTTCCATTTCAAATCCTGAAGTATATTTCTTCTACTTAGTCTTTATATTTGAGGTCAAATCTTCCAGAAAGATCAACTTTGTGCATCATTTGCTGTCATGAAGTACTTATAGTCTTAGCCATTCAAAATTCTCATCCTTGTGCCAAGTCTAATAATGTGAGCTTTTATTCTGCTTTAATAAATCCTGTGCATCTCGGGGAGAATGCTTTCTGTGCTTCTGTAACTTGTAATCTTCAAAAAAACTTAACGTATTCCCATCTCAAGAAATAGTGTCTGTTTTCATGGATGCAATCAGAAATTTCTTTTTTTCTGTGCATACAGAAGTTATGACTTTCTAATCTAACTGCTCTGGGTCTCTCACTTCTCTCAGTCTTTGCGTTCTGTCTATGATGGTAATAGCAATATTCTTTTCGGGCATCTTCAGTTTTTTTTTATAGGTCAGCTGGCTGAATCTTTTATCGTTTCTGGAAGTCCATTAAGGGTAATTTATTTTGTCGACACTTATTTTTTAGGCCATAAACTCTCTCTAAATTAGTTATGAACTAGCTGTGAGTTCATTATAAAAATTATATACATTCATCATTCATCCTATAGAAAAGGATCACTACAGCTTTTCAGAAGTTCGATACATTTCCCCTGCAGTGCCATCTCCTGTTGGCTGTTTTGACCTGCTTTAAGACAGAGTCCTTTGCTGTGCAGTGTGGAGTCCGTGCAGCCGCAGCGTTAAGGGAGCAGCCAAAGTATGTACCAGCAGCAGCGGTGTTTAGAGCTGAGAGGAGGGACCACATGCAGCAGCGGTAGCAAAGGTGAGTAACCCGGGAGGTGGGACAACATTCAGCAGCAGTGAGTAGAGCCGGGAGGAGGGACTGCATACAGCAATGGCAGCAGCGGCAGCATCAGTGAGTAGAGCCAGGAGGAGGGACTGGATGAGGCAGTGGCAGCATCAGTGAGTAATGCCAGGAGGATGGAGAGGCTTGGTGCCACAGCAGACCAGGACCCAGCAGGGAGGGATCTGGACAGATCACTCTGGTGCACAAGCTGCCATGTAAACAGCAGTTTGTGAACACTTTGGGGGGCTGTATGTCACCTTAGGATAGCATACGGAAAAAATGCATTTTCAGAACTTGATGAATCACATCATTTCACTGTGGAAGATATCTGTGTTCATTTTCACTGGCTTTTGTAGTAATTAAGTGATGATGAATAGAGCCCTTAGTCTCCTTAAATAGCCACCTTTCATGAATAAACATTGTTGGTTACAGTGTTCAACTTTAGAAATAGACACTTGGATGCACAAATGAGGCAAGCTGCAGAAGTGTATCAGAACTGAATGCTGGTAAGCAATACTGGTGTAGAAAACTGGAACATGCTGGAATAGAATGCAAAACTGAAGCAGGTAACTGGAACAGGTGCAGAATGCTGTGAAGCAAATACGCAGAAGGTAACTGGAACATAATTCAAGAATGCAAAACAGACCTAGGAACCAAGCTAGTGATGTTCAGGGAGAGAAGTTGTATTGGCAATGTGCTGTCAACAATTCCTCGTTTAGATAGGCCATCCCTAGAACTAATGTGACGGTGTTTGCTGGAGACTGGTTTGTCAGGATGGATAATGTGATACTCGCCAAGATGTCGGCACCCATGATGCAGAAAGGCAGGAACTGCAGGTTTACAGATGAGTGACAACAGGTTCTCAGAGGTACATAGGGGGAGGGGCCCTAGGGTGTTTTTAATTAGCAAGGAGTCCTTGCACTCCAAGACTGCACATCTTATGAGGCACACTGTGGGTAAGACCTATTATACATATGCTGTGTGTCAGTTTTGGGACTGGTATTGGGGCGCGGAGCTCTCTGGGCTGGTGTGGCTGGACTGCTTCATGGCAGTCCACTGCCATGAAGTTTGTTTTTTGTATATGTAGCACTTTATAAACTTTTTATTATAACCTCCTAATTATGTAGGACTTAACACATAGGCTTTCTTCTTTATTATTCTTTAACCCTCAGTTTAAATCTCACACTAGTGTGATGCCATGGGGCGGTTCTGCTGAGTTGGCCTGGGGGGTTCTGTGCCCTGTATTTGTTCCATAGGAGTGTTAGGGACCTGCCTGATAGAGGTCACCTGGACGCGGTGGGCAGGCCCATAATAATTATGTCCATTATTATGCTAAGAACCTTTTGGATGCAATTTAGCAGTATTATTATTAGGTTCAGCATAGTTAGAGTGTGCACTTGCATTTGTCCCTTTTTTTGCTTGCAGGTTCTCAGAGATGCTGCAGGCAGCCAGCGGATACACAGATGGCAATTACGTGACATTGCCAGTCCAGACCTAGATATGGGACAGTCCACTCTTTTCATTGCTTGATACATCACTCACATTGATGGTCAAATACATTGCTTGAAGTGTTTTGAAAGCAAGTGTAAGTGTGCAAAAAATGTGAGTATGTGTGCGACTTTGATAAGAGTCTAATGGCTGGGTCAGAGCATCTCCTAACCAGCCAGTCTTTCTGGGGTTTTCCTGGTACACAGTGGTTAGTACCTACCAAAAGTGGGCTACGAAAGGACAATTGAGGAACTGGAGACAGGGTCATTGGCGTCCAAAGCTCATTGATGCATTTGAGGAGTGAAGGCTAGGCCGTCTGGTCCTATCCCATAGAAGAGCTACAGTAGTACAAACTGCTGAAAAAATTATTGCCGGTATTATTAGAAAGCTGTCAGAATACACAGTTTGCTGCATATGGGGCTGCAGATCTGCATATTGGTCAGAGTGCCTATGCAGACCCCTGTGCATTGCCGAAAGTGCCTACAATGGGCACATGAGCATCAGATCTGGACAACAGAGCAATGGAAGAAGGTGGCCTGGTCTGATGAATCACATTTCCTTTAACATCATGTGGATGGCTGGGTGAATGTACATCATTTACCTGTCACAAATCAGGGTCTTAGCATCCCTTTAAGACTCTGGCATTCATTCATTTCAATTTTCAAGACATCCCAGGGACACCTCCCTGTGATTAACTGATGCACCTGTGTGCACATCTGGTCAGCTAGTCCAATGGCTATTGACCACCTCCTATTTAAACCAGTTCCTGTGTGCTACCCATTGCCTAAACAATGTGTTCCTACCCTGGAAAGTTAAAAGCTCCAGGATTACTATTTACCATCTATGCTGAGCATTGTTCACCTGCTGACATCACTGCTTAAACGCTGTATACCTGTGTTCCATCTGCCACTGTGTTCCATTACCTGTCAGCACCACAGCATCCACGCTGCATAAAAAACCTGCACTAACTACTTCATCTCAGTCAGCCTATTAGTACTGAGCCGGAGAGTTCAGCTGTGGTCTCATTCCATCATACTGCTGGGACAGTGCAAACAAGTTACTTATGTCTTATACTCTAAGCTTAGTGGTTGTCCAGGTTATCAGGTTATACTATTGTGCTGACTTGTATTGACTTCCCTGCTCTGTGTGCTATTGTCTTGGGCTGGTTCAGAGAAGGGTGCTGGTTTCAAGGCTAGGGTTCTGTGTGCAGTTTACAGCCTGTACACTGAAGTGTTCAGTAGCTGTATTACCTAGCCTGACTCTCAGTTTCTGAGTTCCTAATGGTTACAGTTCCAGGTCTTACGTCAGAGCTGTACCAGAGTAGCCCTACATAATACATACATTCATTAGAATAAAAAGCAATTTGAACTTTATAAAAAAAAACTGTATCCAGTGTACTTATTAATTAGTGAGTGCTGTAATAGTAATTAACGGAATTCCTTTGTCTTTGATGCGTCAGAGCGCTCCCCGATTGTGATTACTGTTGATTGGGATATTACCTGTTCGGATAGAATCCGCTCCATTGCAAGAGCTAGCTTCTGCCGTTTGCCAAGCAATACCTGCGGTCCGCTGTAAGCCGTCCACAGCCTGCAAGCTGATTAACCAGAGGCAGCGCTGACAAAAAGCAGCCGCCGGTTGATTATTTGGAGAGATCCGCTCAAAAGAGAGGTCATATGTACAAGAACTGGGTGACTATTTGGAACTGCCCCAGAATAGTGCATTGATATAATATTTATGCATATTACTATACAGCGAATCAATTCATATGATTAAAACTGATGTTTTATTGACATGAATTAAGCTGTGGTAACACCGGTTCATGGCATTACTAAAGGCAAAGGAATTCTGTTAATTACTATTACAGCACTCACTAATTAAAAAGTACAATGAATACAGTTTTTATAAAGTTTAACTTGCTTTTTATTCTTAGGAATGTATGTATTATGTAGAGCTAATATGTATGTTAAATACTGTTAGATCATATTAGATTAAATTCAAATGTTTCTGGTTTTATATATATATATATATATATATATATATATATATATATATAGTCCTGAGTGATATTAATGTCTGCCATCTCACAAGTGAATCAATGAGAATAAATGAGCGCAGAGTCCTATTTGATCAATTTGTGATATTTAATGGACGCCAAGTGTTGCAATTCAATTGTTCTGGGCGTCCATTAAATATAACGGTTATCGCGCCCTATTAGACCCTCCGTTCGGGGACCCAAAACAAATAGCTGCCCAAAAAGCAATTGAATTGCCCCCTCTGAAAACAACAGCTGAATAAAGTGTGACTAACATATGTATTCTGAACATTAGCAACATTTCTGTGATACTAAATGTCATTCCTGTTTCTACAATCTCCACAAATTTGTGATAACAAATACTGGACACATTGTGATTTGGGAACTAAGAGCAAAATAAATAGTTCAGATCTATGAATTCTGTATTATTGTGTATTTTAGTTATTTACAGTAGGTGTCTATTTAACAAGAAAGGGCAGTAACTATTATTGTGTAATCTATAATGTAGAAATGCCTAAATTTACTATCCTGGGGCTCTTTTTGAACCGATAATTGGTTTCAAAGGTTATCTTATATACACTATGGAGTAAAGTTACTAAGATGGGAGTTCTATTTAAGAAGTGAAGTTGCCCGTAGCAACCAATCTGATTCTACTTCTTATTTATCTAGCACCTTCTAGAAGATAATACATGGAATCTGATTGGTTGCTATGGGCAACATTACTTCTTAAATAGAACTCCCATCTTAGTAAATTTACCCCTGGCAGTCTGCTGTTTAACATGATGGGATCCATTAAAGTCTCTATAGCTCTGCAGGTCCCCATTGCCAGGTAAAGCTAACATGAACCTGAGATGGTGTTAGCTAGTGGTGAATAGCATAGCTTATAAATTGAGTCAATAATTCATCCTCATGGAGATGGTGACAGGGCTAAGCACTCAACTGGCCAAGTGTCATAGGATGCAACTGCAGCCAGCTGGGCTTCCCTTACACAGTCGCATTTCATGTGGCCACAGCATTCTGCTCCATCTTCCAGGGTTTTAGAGGAAATCCGTTCTGCACAACATTTCCTCCTGCTGCTCCAACCCCACAGTAGTGATGTAGCAACATCACTCTTGATTTTGTAGACCAGACTGCAGTGTGAACAAAAATATGGAATGTGTGCACCAGTAACAAAGGTACACCATTCAGTTCCCCTCTGAGCACAGAGAGACAGTCCCCCGTAGACACACTACACTGTGTTCTGCATGAGAGGGAGGGGATGGGTAATGCCAGTGGGGAGTAATCTTTTGGCACTGGGGGAGGTGGTGGGTTGTATAATGCCCAATAAGGAGTATTGGCCCTAGAGAAATTGGAGGTACACTTATGCTTTTGGTGCTCAATCATCTGCAAATGAATTCATACCTTATAGCCTTCCTGCAGCTGTAGGTCATGCAAAAAGTATGGGAATGTGCTATGTACACTTCTTTGTATATTATATTTATTTTTCCTATATGTAAATATGTTATGACCAATCAGCATTGTGGCTTTTTGTTATATTAAACTTCATTTAAGAATGTTCCTTATTTGTGTTCTCAAATAACATGTGTAAGATTAATTTCATTTACAACTCTATCTTTATGCAAGGAACTTTTTGCCTTTAAGTATCTCTGATTAAATTAGGTTGTGATTGCAATTTGAATTACAGTTAATCAAGGAATAAACTTGAGACTTCCTGTGTAGGCTCTTGAACTAAATCTTAGCGGTGGAAGAACTTTGGGTATAATAGTGAGTGTAAGCTATAATTCTGGGGTATTTTAGTCATTTTAGACAGACCAGATGGTTTTGTTTTGAGGAATGCTTTCATACCCAAATGTCACACATTTTCAGTAGTCTTGTTGTGATATGATTCATCCATATAATCAATGTTAATATAAATATTGCTGATAAAACTTTATGATCCTCATTAAATTTAATGACTTATTGTATGGCAATTATCTTTACAGTATTTGACTTTACTCGAGAAGCTGCAAATATATACTTACAGTCAGTACATTGCAATGTTGTCAAAAAGTCTAAAATACATAGCACAAAACCTAGCTACTCCACTGGTGAAAATCATATTAATAATAAAGTAGGAAGCAAAGATTAGAGATAAAAACACTTTAGAAGATTTGCAAACAACCGTTACAAAATGTATTCAATACGATGGTATCTGTGATGGATAACATTATGTCACACTTCCAGTGATGTAACACAATGGGCCGGGAAGCTTTTAGCATGTATTAGGGAAAAAATGATACATTTGAAGGAATGCAACTTAAAATATTGTATATTGTTAAGCAGGTAATTTCCATCAACTTTGTTTTATTATTCTTGACAACAATTAGTAATTGTTTCTGTTAAAAAAAAAATCACAAAATCTAGCTAAATATATATGTTTGGTTAGAACCAGCGGTGCTGAGAGGGGAGCGGAGCAAGTATTACTTACCCGGAGCATTTAGTGGGGCCCAGCGGGGTCCAAAGTAACCCGGGCACCAACCTGGCCCCTCATACTGGTGCTGAGTCAGCTGCTGAGGGCAGGTCCAGATTAAGGCCCACATGGGCCTGGAGCTAAAAATGTTCAAGGGTCTATACTGAGAAGGGGAAGAGCTGTGATCGGTGCTGTGTGGGTGTGGTCAAAGTCTCCTTGGTGTGTACACCCCCTACACTATGAGACACAATGTCTTCCTAACTACACAGAAATAGAAAAATTGCATAATTTTTTTTTAAGGGGAAAACTAGAAAAACTATTTATGGCTAGTTAGGCAGCTGGTAATCATGCGGTCATGTTGATGGGCCTATTTTTATGTGGAGAACTGGAGCTCCATCCGCCCCATTGTTAATCTGGCCCTGGCTGAGGGGGATATTGATCCCCTTTGCAACATTGCTAAGGCAGGGGTGGATCCAGGAGGACAAACAGTGCTATCGCCTCCATCTGTAAAACATCTCCATTACCCACTACTGCTGGCCTCCTTATAGCAATGCAGTGGCAGTGGCTTTTCGTGCAGGGAGAGAGAGGTGGTTTACCACCCCTCTAAAACACGCCCCTCACCCCTGCTGAGTGCGCTGCACTGCACATTCTGTTATTTTTACCTTTTTACCTTTTTTTGCAGAGAAGGCATGGCCAAGCTTTGGCTCTGCCTGCAAGTAGTATGTCTGAGCTGTCGGCAGCTCTGGTTACAACATACTACTGCTAAACGGATTAGTAGTGGCTGATGAATATCTGGAATTTAGAGCATTATATCTAATATACATTATATTAAAACATTTGCCGCACTACATGGGCATTCGACTCCTAATTAAATAATTTAGTAATACTGCACACTTTTACTGTAAGGAAAATGTGTACATGGGGCACAGTTCTCAAGAGGATATAACCCTTTTACTGCAGCAGCGCCAAACAAACGATGTAATTTCGCTTTCGTCATAGGCAGCTATGGCAACAAACTGATTTGGCAACTTATCAAGCAATAAAAGCAAAGATTTGCAACACTTGTTTCACCATCTGAAGATGCTGTTATGCCTGCCTAAAGTCCCTCTGTGGCTTCAAATGCTCCATATTCACCCTATAAGTTTGTGCATGAATAATCACAAAATCATATTATTCCCTGCTGCTGCTTAGTACAGGGTGGCGCATATAGAACTATGATAGGGCCGTCTCTTCCATTGGGCTTGTTGGGCAGTTGCCCGAGGGCACGAAGCACCAAGGGGCCCACCAGCCCCGGTGCACGGCCATTTTTTTTTTCAAAGCACCAATGTGTTCCGAACCGCAAGTCCCCCCCCTGTGACAAGCAGACCCCCCCCCCCG